>CM024954.1:31615082-31866589 GCA_014282245.1 Rhododendron simsii | reverse complement strand
AGCATGTAGTGTCTTAACTTCTTAGATGCCCAGACAAGGGCCCAGCACGTCTTTTCCAAAGCGGTATAGCGTTCCTCGGCTCCAACCATCTTCTTGCTCAGGTAGTAAATAGCTTTCTCTATTCCCTTGTCCCCTTCTTGAGCTAGCAAACATCCCATGGACGTTGAACTCACAGATAAGTAGAGAATGAGAGGTTTTCCCCGTATAGGCGGCATGAGAACAGGCGGGTTCTGTAGATAGTCTTGGATCGAGATGAAAGCTGCTTGGCACTTTTCTGACCATACGAACGGGGTATTCTTCTTGAGTAGTCGAAACATCGGCTCGCAAGTTAAGGTTAACTTGGCGATGAATCTGCTGATGAACTGAACCTTTCCCAGAAAACTCCGCACCCCTTTTCAGACTCAGGTGGCTTCATGTCACGTATTGCTTTGATTTTTGACGGATCGACTTCAATCCCACGGGAAGTGATCATGAAACCCAGCATTTTGCCTGCTGTGACTCCGAAGGTGCACTTCTGAGGATTAAGACGCATCCGGAACTTGCGGAACCTTTCGAAGAGTTTCCTTAGCACGTGGACATGCCCTTCCCGAGTTTTTGACTTGGCAATCATGTCATCAACGTAGACCTCAACCTCTTTGTGCATCATGTCATGCAAAATAGTCGTGGCAGCTCTTTGATAAGTCGGACCAGCATTCTTTAAACCAAACGGCATGACCAAATAGCAGTAAGTCCCCCACTCAGTGATGAAGGTTGTCTTCTCGCGGTCTTCAGGTGCCATGAGAATCTGATTGTAGCCTGAGAAACCGTCCATGAACGAAAGCAAAGCATGCCCTGCAGTATTATCCACCAGCACATCGATGTGTGGCAAGGGAAAATCGTCTTTGGGGCTTGCTTTGTTCAAGTCCCGGAAGTCAACACAGACACGAATCTGGCCATTTTTCTTAGGAACAGGGACGATGTTGGCCACCCAAGTGGGATACTGAGAGACTGCGAGGAAACCAGCGTCAATCTGCTTAGTGACTTCCTCCTTGATTTTCTGCACCCAATCTGGTCGCATCCGTCTGAGCTTCTGTTTCACTGGCTTAGCATCGGGCAACAGGGGGATTCGATGCTCCACTATCTCAGGATCGATACCGGGCATGTCTTGATGAGACCATGCAAAGATGTCGCTGAACTCAGTGAGGAGCTCTTTGAACTTACGATGCTCCTCCGGATCTAACGTGGAGCCCACTTGAACCATCGAGGATCACTCTCATCTTTCAAGTTTATTAAGATTATCTCTTCTTTTAATGGCTGAGCATGCCTTTCGTCTTCCCTTTCAATGAAAGCACGGATTTCCTTGGGGATGTCCCCATCGAAATCTATCCCTTCATCGTCAGGGTCGACACAGTTTATATAGAGATCATTCAAGTAGTCAGAAGAGGAGTCCTTCATTTCATAAGACCCTGCAGGGTCGCCAAGTACAAGGGAGTCGAATTCGAAGTAAAAGCTATGACGTGGAGGGCCGAGAGGCACAAACTCCGACTCAGAGCTAGACTTAGACTCAAAAGACCTGACAGACTCAGTGTCGGACTCAGCTATGTCATCAATGCAAGTAAGGCGCGGCTTGAAAATGCAATTTTTAAGGCTACCCTTAGCTTCCACGATAAGAGAGGTGGGATCCTCGAGGGCGTCGGCCCGAGCATAAACACTTCGGCCTCCTCGGCTTCTTTGGCCAAACCCACTTGAGAGAATTCTCGGAAGAGCTGCTCCAAGCTCCCCTGATCGAAAGATCCCAGCCAGTCAGTCTTCGGCTTGGGTTGGCTAAGCTTCCTCTTGAATTCCGCGCTAGCTGGCTCTTCGTCACTGGAAGACCAAGTATCATCCGCGAAGATCTCAAAACCAGGTAGCAGCTCCCCGGTGACCGAGTCGATAAAGGGCTCAGCTTGCCCACGATAGATATCATTCCCCTTTTCACGGACGAAGTAGCTGTTGGGATCACCATAGAGGGATCGAGGTTTTCCCGTGTATTTC
Organism: Rhododendron simsii; assembly: GCA_014282245.1. NCBI lineage: Eukaryota > Viridiplantae > Streptophyta > Magnoliopsida > Ericales > Ericaceae > Rhododendron > Rhododendron simsii. Next base: position 31,864,576 of record CM024954.1, on the reverse strand, counting down.
CTTCTTTTGGCATCATTGGCAGAGGAAGAGTATCCCAAGCCAAAGCGGCCCTCACAGGAAGGAAACGCAGGGAATTCCGGAATCCCTTGTTGGTGAATTCCTAAGCCAAGGCCAGGTAGATAGGACATCCTTCTCATAATGTCCAGAGCGACAGAGCTTATGATGAAGTCCCCATCCACGTTGATGGCCATGATCGAGCCAGAAGTATCAAAAGAGAATCCCGCGAGATCGACGTCTTCGTTGTCGTGTGCGATACCCAAAACAGGTGTGCCGTCTTTCTCGAGCGGGCGAATGCCTGAATCCCCGCAGATAATCAAAGTCCCAGTGGGAAGTCCCAGCATGACTTTCTGATGAAGAGTGGATGGAACAGCCATGATGTCAGATCTGTGAAGCCATGGTCTTCCTAGCAAGAGATTGAACGAGGCTGGAATGTCGACCACATGGAACTCGACATCCATTTTGAATCCCTCTGCATCGAGAGTGAGCACGAGTGTGCCTTCAACTAGACGACGTGTGCTGTCGTATGCCTTAACGGCCATGCTGGAAGGTGCAAAGTCCTTCTTAGTTAGTCCCAAACGGTGAGCCACCCTTAAAGGGCAAACATTGATTGCCGAGCCGTTATCGATAAGAACGGTTGGAACCCAAAGTCCTCGGCACTTGACAGTGATATGCAAGGGTCGATTGTGGTCGACTCCTTCAAGCGGCAGATCCTTATCGGTGAAAACCACGGTATGCTTAGAGGCAGGTGGGAGGATAAGGGAAATCATCGCTTCAGGCGTGACGTCTGGTCGGATCTCAAGACGAGAGAGTGTGGCAGAACTTCTGACGATGCTCCCGGGAGGAACAGATTAGTCCCCAGAGTGATATGGCAGCGGGAATCCGCTCCAATTGCTTTTGAATCATGTCGTCGCTTGGGGCATTAACTGGTACCTCAAATGGTACAGACCTTGAGAAAATAGGAGGTTCGTTCTTTCGGTTAGAAGAGTTGGACGAACTTCCCGCTTGCAGATTAGCAGGCTGAAAGACTCGCCCACTTCTTGTAACATTAAGAACGTTCTCTAAAGAGGGTACCATTTGAGGGTCTTGACTATCGTCCCATAGATCAACAGGGACTTCTCCCAATTTGCGCTTCCCTTGTCGGAGGTCGTAGGGGCCACAGGCACTTCCATGTTCAAACCCAAATCCTCAGTCAGATCTTTGATCAAGAGTGAATCCCAAAAGTCCGGATCCCCAACAGCTATAGCTTCTTGGATTGGTTCTGTACTAGCGACGAAAGGGACATCCCACAGCCCTCCATCAGCAAGGGAGCGATTGACAGTCCAACCTCGGACCCAACCTGGATGTTGACTACATCATTGACATCCCAAAGATCAGCTGGCGGCACAAGGTCCGTAACCATGATGCTGCAGTCCTCTTCAGGAGGGGAAGGCACAACAGGGCGCGGAAGGTTTTCGTCGACGATGAAGAACGTAGGATCATACTCGGGATCAGCCACCGAGTTAACCAACCTGTCAAGAGTGGAAGGGAAGAAACATTCCCCTAGGACGCGGGTTTCATCCTGAGTGAGATCCTCTCTAAATACTGGATTTCATGGCTGGGCAGAGCGTAACCCTGGAGAGGATTAGGGTCAAATCCTAATGGAAATTGCCAAGCAGGCTCGGGGTCCCAATAATACTCCTCCTCAAGCAAAACAGGCTGAGGTTGTTGGAAGAGCATGTCCAACGAGAATCCGTCCAAAGGATCAACCATGGCTGCCTCGTAATTGGCCATCCAAGCATCATACCAGATGTGGTCAAAGGGAATGTCTTCAGGATTAGGTGGGAATCCTTCTAATTCCAGCTCCGTCCATTCATTGATTATGGGAGTGGCATAGTCATCATTATCAGCTATAGCCCACCCTACAGCTTGCATGTCAAGTTGTTGCTCTGGTTGAGGGGGAATAGCAGCTCTAAAGTGGTCCAACAGACTTAGGGAGGAGCTCGGATCCGTCACATTGAAGTACGGATTATCCATGGTAGAGGCAGAGTGGAGCTGCACAGCAGGCATAGGCTGGTGGAATAGGTCACCAATAGAAGCGTTAAATACGAACGCTCCGTTCTGTAGACGCGCAGAGGGCTCATTGAAATTGGACGACTGTCCTTCCTCGGAGCGGATATAAGAAATCTCGGCCTCGGACTGAGAGGGGATAGGCACAATTGGCCTAGGTTGATTCGTTGAGGTTATATGGTCGGTGGGGTTGAATATAGTGGAGCTGAGGGATATATCAGTGGGGCTGATGGATATCTGGTTAATGCGCGGAGCATTGCTGTGGTTTGGCATAGAATTGGCGAGGATGTTGGGTTTTTGAGGTGCCGGTGGTGGAGCATGAAGAGTCCTTTCATCTATGAGATCTTGAATCGCATGTCGGAGGCGAAAGCAAGAATCGGTAAGATGGCCGGGCCCTTGGTGATAGGCACAGTAGAGATTGGCTTTGAAGTTGGGAGAAGGCTTCTTAGGTAGAGGAGTTGGATCGAGGAGCTTCAGATGTCCTGATTGGATCAGTTTCTCCATGACTGAAGATAGTGGTGCTTCAAAAGCGGAGAAACTACGAGGTTGGTTACGCGGTCGGTTGTTCTGCGGAGTTTGAACCTGATGGACCTCGGCAATTTGGTTAGCAGCTTTCGAGGAAGAGGCATTGGTACCACTGGTTGCGGTATTGGAGTAAGTCCCTCCCCCAAACAGTGCATTAGTATTTCCAGAATATGCCCGAGGCTTTGACTTTGATGGGATTGGACGATTCTCCCTTTGACAGAATCCCACTCTGCAATGCATCTTCGATGGCCAGGCCAGAGTCGAAGAAGGTGTCAAAATTGGAGGATGCTTGAACGAGGACCAAGTGCCTAGCATAGTCTGGCTGGAGATTGCGGGAGATGATACGGAGCTGATCTCTCTCGCTCGGGCGATCAGTCATTTGAGCGGCTTTGGCCCTCCATCTCTTGACGAAATCCGCGAAGGATTCCTTAGCGTCCATCTTGGTGGATTCCAACTCCCGAGTAGTCATCTTGAGCTGGGAGTTGTAGCTATACTGCGAAATAAACGCAGCCCCGATGTCCTCCCAAGTCCTTCGCTTGGCAATGTCGAGTGACAGAAACCAATGGAAAGCGGGACCCGAGAGGGTTTGAGGAAACAGCTGAGACATGGCCTTCGGGCTCGACAGATAGGAGCTTCATGGCAGCATGGTAACCATAGAGATGGGTTTTAGGATCGCCAGTGCCATCGAACTTGGCTATGTCGGGCATTTTGAACTTGTCAGGAAGCTTGGCATTGGGATAAAGACAGAGACGGTCCAAGTCGATCCCTCCAGCACTGAGTTTTTCGGACTTTGAAACAGATTCTTCCAGTTTGGCCATCTTGGCGACAAGAGCAGTCATGTCAGGGTGTTGAACAGTCCTAACAGCAGTGATGCCTGGATTCTGAATGGGATTCCGAGTGCCCTGAGTGTTGACTAAGGCGACCAGACGCCCTGGATGGTCCGGATCTTCGACCATGATGGGTTGCTCATGCACATCCTCTTCGGCCTCGCCCTCCTCTTGAACAGTCGGAGGAAGACGAGTGTTAAAGAGGTCATTCAAGCGGGTCATGTTAGCATCCGTCTGAGCAGCCCTTTGTTGTATAACAGCGATACTAGCCTGGATGTTCATAAGCATGGTTTCCAGAGAGAGTGGTTGTGGTTGATCCGCCATGACCGTTGGCCCAGAAGTACTTGATGCAGAGGAGGGGGTAGGAGATTCCGGAGAGTCTATTTCTTCAAGGACCGGAGAAGATGTGGATTGCAGGGTAGCAAGCAGAGAACGCGGGGAGTCTTCCGTTGTGACTGACTGGACTTGCAATCTGACTAGTCTCTGAATCGGATTCCGGTGCAGATGTTCCCAAGTGGGTTTGGTTTTCTGCCTCGATACTTTCCTTGGCGGTGCAATGATTCAGAACCTTTGCTTGCAGAAAGTGAGAAAAGGCTAATAAGGGCCCTGCAGAAACTTTAATCTAAATAAAAGACTAAAGCGAAAACACAGTCACCGTCGTCAGTGTCGCCCTTAGACTCTAATACTAACAGACAAGTCTGTCTTATGACGTTTGGACATTACCAGTGATCCTCAGAAATCTTTTCATGGTGTATCCTTTTTGTATCAATTAAGCAAAGAGATGTCAGAGCAGTCTAAAGATTCTGGTTTATTCCGCTTCGAAAGTTTCAACTTTTGAACTTGGAACAACTTGGTGTAGATAGGCACGATGCTATAACCGGGGAGGCATAGGCAACACAGTGCCGTAACCGAAATGGTGTACATGCTTCGCATGATAACCAAAATGGTGTAAGCATCGCGGTATCTTTCCCGTTTTGTTCCTCGTTTTCTGTTTGAAACTTCGATTGGGTAATTTAGCCAAAGGCTTTAGAAGGTCTTGATTTCCCAAGGTTTAATTGATTCAAGGAACTTGAGAATTGACAACGTGCACCATCGAGATGCACGACTCCTCATCGGGCCATGGTAAGGTCCTAATAAACATAAGACAGACTTGAAGGAGAGAGAACCTAGGAGCCGCCCTAAACATGCTTCTACGCAAAACGGTATGCATGTATGAACAGTGCATGCGATAGGGAAAGCAGTAACACGTTGACAGTATAGGGGGTTAGATGCAAGTAATCCTACCCTGTAGGTACCTGTCCTAATTTGGAGAGTGCTAGTGCTTTGTATATGCAAAGGCTGGTTTTGGTTTGAATCAGGTTCCTCGGACTAGAGCCAAGATATACCTCCCGCTGCCCGCGTAACCGCAGAGCAACAGTCGAACGGTAGAATGACTCATCATCGTCGAAGGTTGTTAGTCATTCGGGGTCCCCGGGCTCCGGTAAACCGTGCCGGATTGCCAAAACGATCCAACGAGGCTTATCCCACATCGATGCAAATGAGAATGCTAAAAAGTTGATTAATAGAATAGAATCGCAAATTCGCAAATGTCTTTTCAAATTTGGCTCTCTTTATTAATTAATACTTAAAAGAAACTACGCGAGAGAACAATCGGAAAAGCCCCAGATTGGATGGCCGGACACGAGGTCCTGTTAAATCACCAATCCTTTCTTCGGCGGCGCGAAGCTCACCATTTTGACAGGCTTTTGTGGGATTGTTCCCAAGCGTATTAACTTCTAAGTATAGATTAATATTGATTCGATCCCCAGCAGAGTCGCCACTGTGGGCAATGCGAATTGCCCCGACTCTTTCTCTCTCCTCCGAGGGGAAGGGATTCCGTTCCCCACCCTTTTGAGAAAGGAGAGATGCTGCCGGTTCGCGTGAGCGCTTTTGAAGCTGGACGTCAAGCGCTCGCGAAAAATACAGAGTCGCCACTTGGGTTTGAAGGTCGGATACCCAAGGAACCGTATTTCGAAGCACTTGCCGCGCTGTTTGATTTGAAAAAGTTAAGGAACCAGTCCGTCATAACCATATCTGGGTTCGGGAGCCAGGTTACGAGAGGGGAAGGGTTTTATGGCACCCCTCTCGCCCAATCCGGAGATCGGTCTCTACTTAGGCATTTGTGAAAATGTTTATTTCGCGATTCTGTTTAATTAATCATTTTTTAGCCAATTAGGGCGGGGGAACAGTTAATCGGGGATTTAAAACTGTAACACGTTTGCAAGGTGTGGTAGATAGCATGCATGGATGAAATAAATGAGATAAAACTGAAAACTGCTTTCTGGATGCCAAAACAGTGCAGGGTATGAATTTATCACGAACAGTGACCAACTTGCATGCAGAAAATGGGAACATGCAAGTCACACCATCGCGCGACACACCCATACCATCGCGCGAGTGTCAACATCCTTTTACAGATTCAATTTTATCTCCTTCTGGGCTCTGGAAGGACCAGTGCACACCCAGGACAAACCAAGCAGTTTATGTATGCTGGAAGTAACTACTTATTACAATCTGACTGAGTAAGAATAACACACAACCCTTAAACAGTGAGGGTGAAAAAACAGAGACCCAAAGGCCTAGCTGCCCATCAAGGGCAATCACTGGAAATGATTAAACCATCGCGCGATGGAGTCACATCATCGCGCGATTGTTCTGACTGGACATCCAGGAATTGCTTTGCATGCCTGGGCTCTGAGACATATTCAGAAGCTACCCAGGGGCATTCCAACATGAACAAGGAAAGCAAAATACACTAATCTACTGATTTTAACATGCAAGACAGTGAGATATATCAAATATGATTAAACATGGGAAATATGAAATCATATAAACTGGATCAGAACAAGAGACCCATCCCCACGAGAACCATATCACACGAGCTAGAAGCGTCGCGCGATCATGTGGGTTCATCGCGCGTGGGTTCTCATGTTCACAGCATCTTGTAAATTTGCTGGCTTTGGGGTCAGAAGCTGATATTGATTACCAGTCCTGACCCTGTCAGCCCCCCTCAGGGATCAAGACAGTAAAGGCTGAAAATTATACCTTTGCTTGAGAATGGTTTGAGTGAGGTGGTATGCCTTTGACAAGGGAGAAAGTGATAGTAGTTTTTGATTGAGAGGGAAGATCAAGATTGTGACTCTTGTTCTTTCCTTTGGGATTTTTTTGGTAACCCTTTGAAAGAGATCAATGGGGGGTTATTTATAGAGAAAGAAGGAGCTTGTTGGTGGCAAACATGGCTAGGCAGCCAGCCAACAATGCTGGCAGCAATCCCTTGGTAGAGGAGTGGGGTTTAAGTTGATGGGAGAGTGGGGGTTTAGGTGGTGCAAGGATGGCCGAGCAAACGCCGTTCAGTTGATGGAACGGGGTCACATGGCCCTGCAGGCGCTTCATCATCACAAAATCCAGCTGGATACGACAGGTGTCAACCATCGCGCGATGGAGTGGAACCGTCGCGCGAGGGTTCTAATTTCCCCGCGATGGTCAATCAGTCAAAGTTTGACTTTGACCACCACCTGGCAAGTGAAGCATCGCGCGAGTGTCTCAGAAAATCGCGCGAGGGTCAAACCCATAGTCAAAGCTGGGCTTAACGGTTCTGGGGTTAAGGGACGGGTTCCACATACACCAAACTCAAAACCATTCCAATCAAAACTGTTCTTGACCTGATTCATCATCGGGGGAACAAGAAACTGAAAAGAAACAAACTGAAGATAGACAAAATGATTGAGAAATCAGATTGGGGTGTCTACAATAGGAAATGACTTGGTTGATATTCATTATGTTGTTTTTTGTTAAACTTCACTAATTTTTGCTTGTTATTTGTGAAACTTCATTAACTATTGATAATAGTGAAACTTCACTAACATATGTTATTCAAATTCAAATCCCCAACAGTTGAAAAGACCAATTTTGGGAAATATCAGCAACAAGACCATGAAACACTGCAACCTGGCACTTCAAAGACTTAAGCCTTCCACAAATTGGAGTTAAAAAAGTATGTATCTAGACCATGAATACGTCCACATATCACAGACCTTCCATCAGCATTAACATTGATCACATTTTTGTGTCACATACAGTTGTAGGAAAGAGTAGACATCAACTTGGAGTTCAGTAACTTGACAAAACTCATAGCTCTACAGAGCTGGATATACAACAACAACTTGGAGTTCAAAGAGAAGCAAACAACACCATATGACCTACACACATCCAATCACAACATAGCAACTCTATCCCAACAAGTCTACAAATAGCAGATAACAGCATGCAAAGACTAAGAGTTGAAGTCTAGTTTTCGAATCTCTTAGCCCTCCAAAACTAGGAGTTGAAAAGAGGTGTCCCATGGACCAAGTAGTTGTTCAAAGAAGAAAGGAAATTCCAATTGCTGCGTGGAGCCCCGTAGCGTGGTTCTCTCATGGCTGACAAACTTTGCATGTGTCCTACGAAAGTTTGTTATACTTTAGTTGCAATTCGTCTAATTGGGTAACTTTTTGATTATTAATGACACTCTCTTATGTATTCTGATGTGCTGAACTTTAATATGTGGTAAGCTTCGAAGGATCATGAAGCTAGAGTATTGGTTTGGTATAGAGGAATTTTGATAAAAAAAGTTCATGCATTTCTTTCATTTTATGAATACGACTTATTATGGATAAGAACATTCAGTACGACTTTTGTGTTTAGTTCAAGAAGTTGTTTACCTATTATCTCGAACCCAAAACTAAGTTCTTTGTCGACGGCGTGGTTGTCCAAGAGCTTCCCATTCGTATTGCAAGGCTGCCATTATTCCATGCCACACGATTTCCATGTCCTCAGTATTTGCCATTGTTGGATATAGTAAACCTTTAATGTCCTCCTGTGCAGCAAAATTGAGATGAATGTCTGGCATATCCTTGCACGCGTACATATCGTCCTTCGCAATTGCTTCTGCAAATTCTTGATTGTGGAGAGAATTCCGTCAGATAAAGTTGTGTATTGCCATGGAAGCAATAGCAAACAACTTATGAATGTGAATCGGACAAGTTGAGGTCTCCCTCATCATTCTCCACTGATTTTTCCACACCCCAAATGTTCGCTCAATTGCAGAACAAAGCCACGAGTGCCACCTATTAAAGTATTCATACGGGTCCACATGGCATTTTCTTCCATGCCTAAAGTCTTTTAGGTGGTACTTGTACCCTTTGTATGGTGATAGATATCCATTTGCATTTGGATAGCCACCATCCACCTGTAGACACCCTATTCTGGACTGTCCATATTAGATGACCTACGGTCTTTGTGTCCCTAATGATGAATAAGGTCAAGAACATCCCAAGGTTGTTGGCGTGTTTGAGCTTTGAGCATTCCGAACCTCATCCAAACCCTTTCGAACTCCATTTTCAAGCCCATTAAGCCAGAACCAAATAGCCTCAGCAAAACCCTACTTGCTTATTCCAGTACTATGTTGGCGTGCACTGATAAACTGCCACATGTCAATTATCGACCGTTGACTCAATTTCCACTGGCGCACGCCAGTATAGTTCAAGCGTACGCCGGTCAAAGCCACTCAAATATCACTATTCAAGCACGTGCACCAGACTTTTGCGGCCACCCCAGTATGATGAATAATCCCCTGATGATTATAATTGTGCATGAATGTCCCCTTCTCTCCTACAACCCCTTTCAAGCGAAGTCCCATGCATTTCATGCATGGGAGGCTCCCTCTCTTAACCCAACCAGCCCAACCCAAGCTGGTTACTGCCCTCTCTCAGTCACTCTTTGCCTATATATACCCCTTGCATTTATATGCGAGAGGTGACCACCATTAGCACTTTAAGTCTCTCCCTCTATTTGATTTCTTGCTTCCTTCTCCTCCACTTCTTGAAAGAAGAAGCAAGAAACTTCCTTGCACTCTTTTCATCTCACTACTTACATCAACCTCAAAGCTCTTTCATTCCATCAAACTCCAAAACGAAAGGTATACCACCTTTGTATAGCTTTCTATTTTGGCTCCTGAGGGGAGCTAGTAAGGTCCAGGCTGGTAATCAATACCAGTCCTAGCCCTAAAGCTGGCAAGATCTTAAAAATCGAGTGTGGTGATCAATGGCGCACGCCAATAATAGTGAGCTGTACATTAGTCATGGTAGTATGTGCACTACTCGCGTGGGGATCATTGATCATTCATCTCTTGCTTGTGTTTTTCTTTTATCACCTTATTGCATGATAAGAATCCAGTTTACTGTCTTCTGTATTCTAGAACTGCTTAGCTATAGTGTTCAATATCTACTCTTGCTTACATTAGAAGGCCTCTGGGATCTTTCTGGTCCTGTTCCAGAACCCAGATGATACGAAGCCAAGCACTGGATCAATAACGTAACTGGCGTACGGTCCCTTGTGACCAGCGTACGACAGTTATTTCAAGGTCCAGTGGCTGGCTCTTGCATGGTAGTTAAGCCCTGGCCTCTGTTTACATCCCCATATTGTTTATGGGGTATTCTGTTTATTTTTTCTGGCTCTAAAGCCATTTATGTTGTCTGTAACTATATATATTCTGCAATATAAATTGCGTGGTTTGTTCTGGGTGTGCACTGGTCCTTTCCAGAGCCCAGAGGATTGATGACAAGAGTCGTGAGTTTCGGTACACTGAAGTACGCCAGTAGTAAGGTGGCGTGCGCAGGTCACGCTAGCATGCAGTGGTCTAGCCAGTGCATGCTCGTATGCTTCCTGCATAGGTTATCCCAAATCAGCATACCACAGTTCATTTGAAAGGCTCACATGCGCTTATTCTCAATCTATATTCAATGTTTATTGCTTCCATAAACCATCCATATCATTTTGTCACATATTGAAAACTTGCTACAGCTTTAATCCCTTTTAACTGTTCCCCCGCCCTAATTGGCTAAAATATGATTAATGAGAGAAAAACGCAAACGTTTTATAAAATGCCTGAGCAGAGACCGATCTTTGGATTGGGCAAGAGAGGTGCCATAAAACCCTTCCCCTCTCGTAACCTGGCTCCCGAACCTCAGATATCGAAGGTGACGACAGACTAGTCTATGCCTTTTTCAAAATCAAACAACGTAGCAAACGTTTCAAGTTCGGTTCCTTGGGTATTTCACCACTAAAACCCGAGTGGAGACTCTAAATCGAAGCGCTTCGCCGCGCTTTTCAAAAAAGAGGGCCGCACCCAAATTTTTCATAAAAATTTTCTGGGGGCCCGTGCCTACACTTTTCCTAAAAGAGGGCTGCACCCAAATTTTTTATAAAGATTTTCCGGGGCGCGCGCCCACACCACCAAGTAGTATTTACCTGAGAATAATAATTTCAAATTCAAATACAACACATCGCATACGTGCATATGAAATTAAAATAACTTAAAAGGCTTCAATAACAACATTACCGTGTGGTGGATGGGGAAACTTATGTCTGCCCCTGCCATAAACACATTCCTTGAAAACATGGTAATCATGGATCGATCCCTCCCATCCCGCCGAGGCAAATGTGAAATAGAGATCAAAATTGCACATGGCTATTATGTTCATCATGTGGCCACCCTTGCGTACCCTTGCGTCCAAAATATTTTTTGGCATCTTTCGGCCTAGGATTGCAAAGTACATGTGTACCATTGAGAGGCCCGATACAATCCTATGAATGATTTATATAACACATTAGTTTACAATATTGAAGTCAAATACAATTCTTCAGCAATATGAAATGTAACGCTGTAACACAATTTATTAGATAAATTTCTTATCATGAAATGTTTATACTGAGGTCTACGTGACAAGTAAGGATGTGGGTGATTATTCTGCGGCCGAATTTCATGTTTCACCATAATCATCACACAAAGTAGGACTTTGATTTGCCTTGAACAATTAGCCTGCCAACGGTTTAATAACTCCCCCATGAGTTTTAAGGACATTCCACGGAATATGCCTAAAAGAAATGCAAGGCTCTCAGAAATGCTGATCACATGTCTTCATTTTGTGTGAAAGCCATATTTGTGAACCAATTTATCACATAGCTTCATGAAAACTTCACTTGTCATGAAGAAGTTCTTAGGACACCTTCTAGGATTTGGGCAAGTTAAGATTGACATCACCCAATCAAAACCGTTGTGTGTAGACATATGGTACGGTATCCTCACTATCTCTACTGGGATGTATTGAAGTGCGTAATTCTTAAGCATTTCAAGATACACATTTTTCTCATATACAGCGCGTGTGACATGTTCAGGAACATTATCTTCATCCCCAAGCAACAAACTTTCGTCACTTACCATGGGATCCACCGTGTTCGTTTCACTATCCATGGGATACCTCTCTTCGGTCGTGTTCATTTGTGAAGATGAAGGACAACCTGTAAAAATCCATTGGATACCTCTCTTCGGTCGTGTTCATTTGGGTGGCATTAACATGGTTTACATTTTTATACGATCTCCATAGTGGTAGTTTGTGACATCTCCAAAAATTTCAAAGAAATTGTTGGCTTCGATATTGTTTTCGTTGTTATACAGAAGTAGCTTCCTCTTGACGGATCCATACCTCTCTACAATAAAAATCCATGTAATGGGCTACAAGTGTTAAACGTGGTAATCTTCACATTGTTTAATGAAAAAGTTTTGGTCTCAAACAGACATGTGTACCATTGATCAATTATTTAATCCGTGTTATGATTTCTTGTTGGCTCGCATTAAAAGAAACTTTAACAAGTCGATCTTTTTTTTATATTTGATTTCCATCCATTGAAAAAAATGAAACTTCATTGAATATTTGTTATGTGTATACGGGATTGAATTCCACCACATAATTCCTAACATTTTTAATAATTCATAATGGAAGCTCATAGAAAAAAAGGATTACCATTACCAAAGCACTGCCGGCACATACAATAAATACTATTACGACACGAAATATGAATTGTCCATAACAGCCAAGTCAAATAAAATAGTTCCAAACTCATAAGTAGCAAACATCAACAACAATAATACCCATAATGTTTACCAAATTTAAAGTCAAACCACAATAATAAGCAAGGCTTATGAAAATTTCTTTGGCTGAAACACCTAAATGTTTGCACCCATTTCCAGAACATGAGGGAATGGGGGAGGGTGAAGGCCTCTCCGTTGACTCGGGGGAGTCATGTAGTACCTCTTTTCCACCAAAGTGTGCTCATCACGAAGCCATTGAATAGCATTGATCAATTTTTCTGTTGGTAGAAAATATCAAATTTATGTTGTCTCTCAAACAGATGACAAGCCCAGCGGTGAAATAGAACATTCTCACCCTCTACTTTGAAGAAGGGAAGGGTGTCGAGTTTTTCTATTGCATCGCCGATGCCTCATTTTCCAGATCGATTAATGATTATACTTGGGGTAGACTTGAAACGGTCAACTGATTCAGCAAAGGATGCGAAAATTGCCTCCTGGGCATTGCTAAGCTTATGCTTCCGCAAGGAATACGATCCACCCACAATTGAGGTTCGCCCTATTGGATCTTTACCCTTATCACCATGATCTTTACCATTACCACCATGAACACGCGTTCCATCCAATTCATCGGATCCTTCCGTAATTTCCTCAATCCCCTCACCAGGAAAGATATAATCATTTCCCATGGCCGTAACATCGTGATACACATGGTCCATAAGCTCCTTGTGTTCCAAACCTTGGTCTCTGAACTTTGCGACATGGTTATTTCGCTGCATTAAAGACAAAGCAAAAACAGGCACCACAAAACCTAGTACGTAGTTAATAAGGGAGGACAAGTGCAGTACCTAAATGATGAAAATATGAGCTGCATGTAACACACAATGGATCTTCAAACCTTACTCCTCAAAGGTGATTCTTTAAAACCTTTTTGTACATGTTAATGGAATAGAATTTTCATAAGGAAAAAAAGTAGTAGTACTGTACAAGCTCGTAGTTGTGGATCATATAGGGGGAGTATTGGATTCCATATTCAAATGCAATTGACTGCTGGATACTATACATGCAGACAATCGTGTTCTACACCTGTAATTATTGTGTACTATCCATATGCATACTATTACTTTACTACGCTAGGAAGAGAGAAAAACAAAATAAGGGGGGTTCGCATTACACGCAGACTGCAGCTGCATGTATGAAACAATTGACCACACAAAGCATTGTCGGCTCCACATGGAGCCATGACTGGTCAATTGACCACCCTTTAACACAAAATGGATCTAAAAATACATGTCTCTATTTGGGTTTAACAATTTTTGGAACACCCCACCTCAAAAAGATGTGGGTGAATACATACCAGCCGAAATATAATTCAACACTCAGCCGCAAGCCAAAACTTTTCTCAAGAAATTTATAATTGAACATCTAGCTCACAATCATAATGAAAGAAATTAGGGGAAAAAAAGGGATAAGAAGAATCTATTGGGGAAAGTATTGTGCTCAACATTTTCTCTCCATGTTCATAATCGATAGTTTAAATATGTTAATTTCGTATTCATGATCTGAAACTACATTACTTTGTTGTTTCATTAGCTTTTGTATTTTTATTTTTTTAAAGTTTCTCATTTCGCATGGAAGATAATTTTTTTTCCCACAAAGCCAAAAGAAACTATCCCGCAATATTGAAATGAAACAGCCATGCGGTCCCCAAATTGCATGCACATAAAGCAAAAAGAGCACCAGCCATTCAAACACATGCTGAAATATATGCCAGGTAATTTTGTGTAGACATGTATTGCATGTAGTACGACAAAGTTAGTAATATTTACAGCTATCATAGTTTCCCACCAGTGATCGGGTCCCGTTATTGCACCCATTTTTGGGTTCCTATCAAGTCCCATTTGGGTTTTGTCCTTTGCAACCAAAATCCATGACTTCCATTCGTCATTTAGGCGGTCATGTTTGTTCTTTAATTGCTCCTTAGCATATATATTTCAAGTTTTCCCTGTTACTCCCTTGATAATCCTCGCCCAACCTTGTTTTGCTGAACCCGTTTAATGCCTGACCATTTTCCTCAATTTCTTCCGCACATGGTTCGAGGAGGGTCTTTATCAAAGGAGATGTCCACTTGGCTCTGTCTACGATTTTTTATTAGGTTCTGTGTGAAGGCTGCGAGAAGTATGGTTGTTGTGAATACAGTGAAAAGTATGATTGTTGTGAAGCCTATGACAAGGCTTTGCGGGGGCTTGTCTTGATTCCCCTCCCACGTCCGCGGCTCGGTGACAACATGGTTGTATTTGTTTGTGGTGAAGCCTGGAAGAAGTTTAGTTCTTGTGAAGAGAAGTTTGGTTGTCGTGAAGCGTGCGAGAAGGCGTTGCGGGGGATTGTCCTGATTCCCTTCCCACGTCCGCAGCTCGGTGACAACATGCTTGTATTTGTTTATTGTGAAAACTACGAGAAGTTTGGTTCTTGTGCAGCCTGCGAGAAATTTGGTTGTCATGAAGCCTGTGAGAAGTTTGGTTCTTTTGAAGGTAGCGAGAAGTTTGGTTGTTCTAAAGCCTGCGAGACGTGTTGTTATGGTGAAGCCTGCGAGAAGTTTGGTTCTTCGCAAGGCTGCAAGAAGGCCTTGCGAGGGCTTGTCCTAATTCCCCTCCCACGTCTGCGGCTCGGTGACAACATGCTTGTATTTGTTTGCTGTGAGGACTGAGCGCGAGAAGTTTGGTTCTTATGTAGCCTGCGAGAAATTTGGTTGTCGTGAAGCCTACGAGAAGTTTGGCTCTTCTGAATGTTGGGAAACGATTCCTAGAATCCAGTAATGACGCGTACACATTAGACAACAAAAAAACCCACAAAACCCTACAAGGCGGAATTAGGATTTTCACCTTAACTCCCTGTGATACAAACGCTGATTGAACTTGTTATAGCATGTCTTGCTATAAGCCACGTATACTGCTCGACTACACCTTACGATCTTCTATCTTATTCCCTGCATGTCTAAAACACGAACTGAGTGTAGACTCTTTTGTGATCTGTTTGCTCTCTCTAAACCTGCCTCTATTTTGTGAATAAAAGAAAGTGTATCTCTGACCTCGAGAGCATAACGTGTATATATAGCCATATAGGGCTACGATAGGGACCTAAGAAGTAATACGTCCGGGCTCCCAGTATAAATAAGAAACATTAATCCCACTAGGATTCTATTTTTTATTTCACTAATTATAATTCACCCCACTACAAAATTATAATTGCATTCTCGTCCTTATCTCAATTATTACGAGCTCCATTATATTAAATACTTATTAATCTCCCCACGTTAAAATTACAAATACTCATTGATTAAAATAAATTACTAACACTGGAGACAGCGAGAAGTCATCAACAAGTGAATCTTGCGAGAATTGTGGTTGTGGTGAAACCTGCGAGAAGTTTGGTTCTCCGCAAGGCTGCAAGAAGGCCTTGCGGGGGCTTTTCATGATTTCCCTCCCACGTCTGTCGTCTGGTGATGACATGCTTCGAAAAAGAACGAATATTTGTTTACTCATAAAAGTTCAGGTTACAATAACGTGCACGAACACATTTCCATAAGAAAACAAACATGCATTCATCTCCAAAATAAACTAAGTACAAGTCCCAAATGTTACATCCATGTCCAAAACATTACAAGGTCTTATGCAGTACGATTATTGCATAAATAAGTAGGTACCAAAAACACAAAGTACAAGTGGGTTTGGATAAAAAAGTGAAGTTACTTATTTCTTGTCTTAATTCTAAATTTTAATTCAGATTTGAACACATTTGCATGAAACTTTTTGTGACTATTAATTCAATCAAATTTTTATACTTTTTAGGTTCTTCTCGACAATATGAATCAATAAGTCACAACAAGTTTAACGCAAAATTTATCAAATTTGAATAAAATCTAGAAGTTATTTTAACTTTTTAATCCAAACTTTTACAATAGCATAAGCACTAGGACGACAAGTAGGAGGACACGTATTACAATTCCAATAACCATTAAGGTCCGGACGCCATTTTCTATAGCTAACATGTGCTGATTTAAGTTGTGGCTGTTGAAGTTGTAAGCTTCAGATAACTTGGTGAAATGGCAGGACCTATCATCTTGAGAAAGGGCCACATTCGGAATGCTTTCATTGCACCAACCATTCCACTTCGTGCAAGGCTACTCACAAAACAAACAAGTAAAAGGTTACAACAAATATTGTTCGAAGTATTTTCCTAAGTTAGGCTCCGTTTATTTGGGCGTAAAATGTTTTACCTATTTCCGGTGTTTGGTTGTGTAAAAAATTTGAAAAATATTTTACATGTAAAATATTTTCCATCAATTGGATGAAAATAACTTATTCTTAAATCTTCCGTAAGTTATTTTCTGAAATGAACCCGCTGTCTTCTACTGCAATTCTCATTGCTCAATTTCCTCGATCATGAGTCATAATACACGTTCAATTCTAATATTCTCAGATCTCTCCACCGTTTAAGCCCCTCTCTCTCTACACTATTTTGTTAATTTCTGAAAATATTTTCAAGTACCAACCAAACACCGAAAAATAAAAGTTTGAAGTTATTTTCTGAAAAAACATTTTACAAGAAAAACATTTTACATCGAAACAAACGGAGCCTTATTGTCACAAGAAATGAGAGGCTTACAGGGTCACGAGGGCGCTCCTAAAGAAAACATGTGGAGTGGAATAAGCCAACTGGCTTATTTTTTTTGTCCTTATTCAAATTTTTTTCCGTATTTGTTAGTTTTTCTTCAATTTTTTGGGGATTATTGCATTGTCATACCAAGAGGAATCTAAAAAGCAAAAAATTACGATCGAAATCTAATTTTTTTTGAATATAGACAAAAATAAGCCAATAAGCCAGTTTTGTCTTTATTTAAAAAAATGGATTTCGATAATAAATTTTCAATTTTTAAATTCCTCTCGTCATGACGATACAATAATCTCTAAAAAAATTAACGAAAAATTAACAAATACAAAAAAAATTTGAATAAGGACAAAAAATAAGCCAATTGACTTATTTAGCCAAATGTGGTCCTTCTAAAAAATTGACGAAAATTAATAAATACAAAAAAATTGAATAAAAACAAAAAAAATAAGTTAGTTAGCTTATTTAGCCGAACGGACCAAAAAATGCGGACTGCTGCTGTACGCTGTTGGATCTCATCCGATGGCTGAGATTTTAAAAAGAACTCGCGGGGGTAAAATGAGGGAGATGGGTCGGGTTTGGCGGGCGGGTCCAGCTTATAACAAAACCCTGAACTTCCCCATTCGGCTTCCATCCTACGCGTTCCAGAGAGAGAATAAAGAGGAGGAACGAAGAAGAAGAAGAAGAAGAAGCAGACGAACGAAGGAGAACGAACCATACCACCAAGGTCTCTCTCTCTCTCTCGATCATCTCTGAATTTTCTGCGATTTAGGGCTTCGAACCAGATTTAGGGCTTTGTTTGGTTCGAACAAAAAAGCCCTGTTCGTTCTCTCTCTCTCTCTCTCTCTCTCTCGAATCTGTATTTTTTTTTGTCATCTCTGGTTTGATTCAGAAATTAAGGTTTTGGGTTTGTGACATTAGGTCTCTCTTTCTCTGTGGTTCGATTTCAATTTGTGAAACCCAGCAAAAGGATTTCGAGGATTTCAATTTGGGTATAATACGTTGCAGTGATATTTTCTTTTCTTGTTTGGAAATATGGTTCTGAACTACCTTAGAGTAGAGTATTATGGTAGTTCTACCTTGGAATTTTTGGTGAAAAAGGTCATTGGCGATGGTAGGATTGTTATGAAAAATTGCAGCGATGAAATCAAAATCGAAAGGAGGTCATGATATAGTATTTAAAATATCTTATTCTGCTGGGGTTTTTTTTATTGGCTCTGATTGTGCTGGTTAGAGGGGTAGAATTCCACTTAATTATTCGTGTTCCTTGCTCTGACTTCTTGTTGGAGAAGAGAAAAACAGGATTCGTTACCTGCTACGTTTTCTACCATCTGGCCATCCAAAAGTTTGAAAATCCTGTTCAATACTTGTATACTTGTTATAGGTCGAGCATTTACGTTTTCGTGAGCACAACACCGAAGGTTGTGAACCGTGAAGAGTACTTGCTTTCTCATGTTTTACAAAACAACCAGAGTAGTAGAATTTTTTGCTGTTTATGACTATTTGATCTATGTTAAGAATTAAGATATATGTGAGGTAGTTGGTTTGCTATATTAATATGTTCTTTTCCATGTGATATTTCGTTTGTGTGAGTTGTAAGTATATCTTTTGGTTAACGAAGGAATGATTACAAGCTAGCATACAAATATCATGCTTGGCTTATTTGATATGTTACATACTCTTCTTCTAGCGGTCTTCGAGTCTTGTTCCATTTTCTGACTTTTTTTTTTCAAGACAATATAAGTTCTTGACCATTGGACTTTGTGTCGGCGAACATCTATGCAAATGATAATCCATAGTGGAGATGGCAGTCAACTTAAAGCAAAACAAATAAACATATTGCTGCATGAAAGAATCAAACTCCAAACTTGGGACTACACTGCTGAATAACATATGCACACCATCTAAATATTTGTGAGGTTTACCAACCTACACTGACAGTAAACACAACTAGTAAGCGTTAGGAACTCGGACAACAGTATATAACAGTGCAATTGTTATGGTGAATGAATTTTCTATAAAAAAAAATGAAGACTTGGAAAAAGAATTGGAAATTCTGCCATCAAATGAGCATAACCATGCCAATATCAGAGCATCAAGTGAAAAGTCAATGAGCCACCTCCCAATTAGTTAACCATTTGAACCACCTCGTGAAACTAGACCCTATTAACCTCATCCAAACATCTTGATGTAATCGAGTAACGGCAGCTTTTGTGTACGGAATCATAGGCCTCTGATCGAGTGTGTTGGGACCCACATGTCCAGTGTAGATGGAGTCAACTCCATCACGGGTTCTTGATTTGTTTACCATCATTCATTTGATTTAGCTAAAATATCCTCTCTTATAATTGTAAAACGTCCAGGTTTTGGCATCGACTTTGACCTTTTAGAAATCAACGGCTCCTTTCAAAATTTTTATAATATCAAATCACTTATTGGCACAATTTGAATTGGTTTTGTACTATTCTGAACCTGACCTTGCGGTATGGGTATTCGTTTCTTTATTTAATTAAAGACTTTTAACTTTTACTCATGTGCTCGGGTCGTGCGAAATCAGGGCGTGACAGAGAATATCAGAGAGCAATGGACGAAAGGCCTTCTGCTAAGAGATGGCTTCCTCTTGAAGCTAACCCTGACGTCATGAACCAGGTACCTCTCTCTCTCTCTCTCTCTCTCTCTCTCTCTCTCTCATCCGTAGTTTTGTACTTATTTAATAGTTGGTTTGGATTTGAACTCCGTTTGCTTTCTTACGATACGAAACGGAGGGAACCTAACACGCCTAACAACCACCGTGACAACAACCCCTCTGATTCTGCCTTCGACTTCACTGGTGACGACTCCAACAACCCCGACGACGACTCCTCCTTCCACCTCGTAGACGGCAAGCCCCCTCCCCGCCCCCGCTTCTGCCCCAAATGGCGCTTCACCCCCATCACCACCACCGCAACCAAAACCAGCTCCCCCAGCACCGCGACGAGGAAATCGAGGCTAAAAAGCGCGAGGCCGAAAAAGAGGCGCCTGCCGCGCCCGCCACTACCACCAGAACCACAGCTCCAGCGGTGCCCACCACCACCACCACCAGCGCCGCTAGGCCGCCTCGCTGAAATCCTCCGTTGACATCCAGCCCGAGTGGAACATGCTCGACCAGATCCCCTTCTCCACCTTCTCCAAGCTCTCCTTCTCCGTCCCAGACCCCGAGGACCAAATCCTTTGCTGCGCCCTCGAGTTCTACAACCGCTCCTATGAGTTTATTGAAGAACTCCCGCCCCTAGAGCTTTTCAAAAACTGCAACTTCTTCAAGGTCAACACCATCGACGATCCAGTCATCCGTTGCCTCGCCAACAAGGATAAAGCCTCCGTATTCGCCACCAACTCAATTTTATCAACCCTCATGTGCGCTCCCAGGTCTGTTTACTCATGGGATATTGTTATTCAGTGTGTCGGTAATAAGTTATTCTTCGATAAACGCGATGGGTCCCAGCTGGACTTGCTTTCCATTCACGAGACCTCCCAGGAGCCCTTGCCCGAGTCAAAGGAGGATATTAACTCGGGGTACTCGTTATCCGTCGAGGCGGCTTACATAAACCAGAATTTCTCCCAGCAGGTTCTGATTAGGGATGAGAATAAGGTGGAGTTTGAAGAAGGAAACCCGTTTGCGAACGAGGGGGAGGAGGTGGCGTCAGTGGCGTATAGGTACAGGAGGTGGAAGCTGGATAATGATATGTATTTGGTGGCGAGGTGTGAGGTGCAGAGTGTGGTGGAGGTGAATAACAAAGAGTGTGAGAGAGAGAATTGCGAAAACCAGTTCTTGCTATTGAATCAAAAGCAAATGAACACAGGGGGCACCTATGAGAGTGAGACATTGTATTGTGTCTAAACTCTAAACAAAACTAGAAACAAAGAGTGTTTAAGCTTTTTGATTCTTAACTCAACCAAGTTTCGCCAAACCAATCGGATTTAATTGATGGAGGTTGTTCCATAGTCGGTTATGCAGTTTGATCAGCAGTTGAACATAGGGTTGGGGTTTTCTTGAACAATTAATGTAGAAATTCACTTTGTTGACTATATGGATTCACATAAACTATGCAGAAGATCTTGATTCAGTTCAGCTGTGAATGTTGCCAATGGTAGATGTTTGGGTATAAAATGTAAGAGATTTTATTAAATTTCTTTGGAAATAGAACATGATATTTTTGTTTGGTGGATGAGAAGTCGTATGTTCAAATTGGTTTTTACTTTTACAGAAATTACGAAACAAAATAAAACTTCGAGTTGATGGCAAGAAATATGCTAGGTTTATGTCCGGCATGATTTATTTGATTTTGTCATGGAGCAGTTCCTTTGGGGCCTCGGGCTTCGTGAGAATGAGGCAGAGTGCTATGATGTATATGGATTGGACGAGGATCTCTTGGAAATGGTCCCGAAACCAGTTCTTGCTGTTGTGTTTCTTTATCCGTTGACGGCCAAGGTGTGTTGTTTTTGAAATCCATATTTGCGCTACTTATGCTTTTGAGATTTTGTGGACTTTAGCCCTTTGAGTGATGTGTTGTTGACATGATTGCATGGGATGACCTGAAAGAAGTGGTTTTTGGCTTTCAGACTGAAGAAGAGAGAATACTTCAAAATAGTGAGATGAAGGTAAAGATTCGGTGGCATAATGTGTTATACTAGAAGGGTGAAACTTTTGTTTTGTCCAAGGTGCTGCCTTTTTGTTGATCGTCTCTTCTCACTTGTTTGCAAGAAATTGGTATGGTAAATGATTGGAAATTGGAGTTTTAGCTCTCAAATTGAACACTGCATACTTCCGTTAGGTACTCAGGCTCTTGGTGCTGTGATAGAAATTGATAATGGAATTTTGAGTTAAGAGAAAAAGCTCAACATTGATGTTGATTGACTTAATAAATCGTATAGCTTTCCCAAATTTATTCTTCTTTCAGTTTCATTCTAACTTTCTCCAGATCCATTAATTTCATATTCTACCTTTTGTCGACAACTGGGCCCATTTTTTAAACATGTTTGCCCATTTTTCGTTATTTTGTGCCATGACAAACATGGAGACCTCTCAGGAAGTCTCCATTGTAATTGACATATCGTGGTTACAACTGTTTTGATGGACCCTTCTGATGTAGGACAAGAGAGGTTTAGGGTTTTTGTGTTGAATGGAAGACATAGGGCTAGGGCTCAACAAAATAGGAGAAAACACAATCAAAACAGGGATGTGAACAGTACCCATGAACGGTAACAAGGCTGATGGTAAAAACACAAACACAAACAGAATAGAAGAGAAAAGAAGAAGAAAGCTCTAGGAATCACTCCTAGAGAGTTGAGGCATCACACCTAGGGTTTGATTGCATCACACAATCCAAAAAGAGGCTTCAAAAGCTCGAAAATTTCTCATAATATGCAACTCCCTTAAATTAGAAGCATTACATTGCTTATATAGACTTGAAGAATTCCTAAACCAACTATGACTTCTAAATCTGTTTGTTACTAAAAATGACTCACAATAAAACAAACCAACTAAATAGCTTGACCCATAAAATTACCCACGGGCAACCCCTACAGCCCATGTACGAAAAACCAAAATACCCCTATTCTTAAAATTTCCCAGCAACATTCATATTCAATAGTGACGTAAATAAGACTCTACTACGACTCTTTGTTTGACTATTCATGCTATCTTTAGGTCCCATCTTGAGATCATACGAATTTCCATATATTATCAATTCCCTGAATTTACTTTTCCTTGAGCCTTTCACAGCCTCCATCACCTTGCAATTCATAGTTGGTTAGATGTTGTAAACCACATTCTAACCTCCCATCTTTCGGAATAATTTAGAGATATTTAAAAGAGTTTAGAGTAGCTATCTCTTGATTATCGAGTTTGACTCTCTTTGGCCTGAATTTTCATTCAGAGGGCAACTCAACAAAAAAGATGTGTGAGTAAATGTGGAATAAGTTTTTTGGAATGAACAAGAGGCCATAATAAGCTTGTCAAGTGCGTCGAAAGCTCATATGCCTCAACAGAATGAACTTTTTGTCTAGTGTCGAGATCAAAATCTTTTAGCAAGGGAAAATTTAGATTGAGTGAGTACAATTAACAAGAGAAGAGGGGAAAAGTGGTTTGTAGCTATTGACAATAACTTGAACTAGTAATTAGATTTATGCCATACATTTTTTTTTCTGACAATTACCGCTAGAAAACTGCTTCGAACTTGCTGCAATTATGAGAACAATGGCTGGTACGCTATAAACTACTACTAAAGTCTTAGAACTTGAACAAAGACAAGTCTGGTTGTTGGAGTGATGATTAAATGTGTGTTTTCCCTCGACTTGTCCTTCTATTTTAGACAACTTTGACAGTCAGATTGGCTGGCAACTGCTTTAAATTGCCGTAATGGCATTAGGCCTATCTGTCATGGAAGTTTATCTCTCCTTTGGCTGCCACCAGTGCCAGATCTACCTCTTATTCTTCCTTTTCCTTTTCCTTGTGCAATTACGCGGGTGGGAAGTCTTTCCAGTGGAGTACCATGTTTGAACCTTGTTAAGGAGAAAATATAAAATGCTTTTGGAGTTTGGATATTAGTAGATTGTTGTCAATGTATGCTTTTTGTGAAAAGATGTGATTAAAAGATTAGATTCGGTATCTAAGTGACGAAAAAACGTTTGGGGTGCGGGGCAATTATTGGCCTGTAGTGAATCTAGTGATGTAAAGGAGGGTGTATATGTATACGATGAAAAACTTTTTCAGGAAGGTGTGTTTCCATGCGCTTTTTACTGGAATGATTTCTTTTGCCTAATAAGGTTCATGGATATCTTTTTGAATATTCTTGTATAATCAGTATGGTATAGCTGTGTAGGGACTAGCTTGAAATTTTTTATTCAAAACGACAGTGCCCTCGAGAGAGATATACGTGAAGTTCGGCGAATTCTCATTAGTCCCGCATTATTTCTAGCATACAGAAAGAAGTTAGCATGTTGGTCCTTCTATAACATAGTAACTCTACTTTGCCCCCTCCGAAATGTGAATAGTTTTACCTCACCCCACCACAAAATTCCTGGGTCAGCTATCGTCCCCCTTCCAACACGCTATTTTTTACACCTTGTTTGAGATCAGTCATACCATCCAACTGAATGTTTTACTTAAAAGCCATTATATGCAATCTATTATTTTGGCTAGCCTTTATCATCTTCATCCATTTGTGCCGACCTGTCTGCAGGAGCCTACCTGTGGAGTTTACTTCATGAAACAAACTGTGGGAAATGCTTGTGGAACAATTGGACTTCTGCATGCTGTTGGGAATGTCACCTCTGAGATAAACCTTGGTAAGTTACCTGACAGATATTTTGTTCATATGTCGTTGGCCATTGGGGGTTATAACTGGGCCAAAACAAAGGTCAGTTTTTTTACTTTCTTCTTCTATCAAATGCTGTTGCCTGTCCAAGTGATCACTGATGAGTCTATGATATACCTTTTTGTCATTTCATTGTTTTCAGTTGAAGAGTCTTTCTTGGACAGATTCTTCAAATCTACTGCAAACATGGATCCATTGGAGGTTTTATCTTTGTCTGATCATTTTCTTATCAATAATATGAAATCTTGATGAGAGATTTATGCTGTTTATCGGAGCTTACGTATTTAATGTTGCAATCTTTTGTAGCGTGCAGCATTCCTTGAAAAGGACAGGGAAATGGAAGTAGCTCATTCTTTAGCTGCTACTGGTGGTGAAACTGAGGTACGTTTCAGTTGGTGACTTGCAATTTAAGCGGGTTATTATCATCTTTTCCTCGCAGCCACTTTCCAGTTTCCTCAATAGAACATTAGAATGATCCATTATCTTTAATGGGCTTGTTCCAAGGTGAGCCCCATTTTGTTGGTTTCCAACTGTTAAGACTACCAAACAGATCCTTCAAGCTTGGATAGACACTGGTATGATCTAATTTAATCTGACCTTTTTTAGATGGGGTCGATGTTCTTTCATACAGAGTAATTTGAAATTCGCTAGGAGATGTATTCAGCAGAATGAGAAACTCCGCATGCGGATTGATGTAACGTGTACTTGGAAGGAGGAGTTATTGGAACTATAGGTTGTCAGTAGGTGAATGTAGCTTTTGGGTGCTTTTTTCTATGCTTGGTGGGGCTAATGCTGGAGTATAGGTTAACTCTTGTAGTATACAATCACCAGTGGAGTAATTGTTTGGGCGCACACATACTGAAACTATATGGAGATCTTTATGATGTTAAACTTACATTTTAGAGACCAAGTTAGCGAAAATGCACTCATTTGCGGAGAATAGAGCGCCAGTGAGTATACATTCTATAGACACATCTGATACTGGCAGCTACTTATACTTGAATGACTGTTCTGTTAGTTATTAAAAAGAAACAGGGTAGCATCCCTGGACAAAACGCAATATTCATGATATTTGGACCACTTTATTTCGTTTTTGTGCTCAAATTTTATTGGTGATGCTTGCTGCTACCATAACGGCGTAACCTCTCATTAAGCTTAGCTCTATTATAATTGTCTTTTATGTGAAATTCCGTGGATACTGTCGGAAGGTAGCAATGTTCTCATTCCATCTCCCTTCCATTTACTTGGGACAATTTGTATTTCTGACTTCTTACAATTTTCTTCCTTCAGGTTTCAGAGAATCCGGACGCGCATTTTATCTGTTTCACCTGTGTGGATGGTAAACTACTTTCCGAAATATATTTCCAGTTTCTACAATCTCTTTTAAATGCTTATCAGTCCATATCTTTGCAAGAGAAGAGAGGAATGTGAATAACTTTACTGTGTATCAAGCCGAAGACAAAATTTCTGTTTATCAAGATAACATGCTGATGAAAGGTTTATGGTTGTGTATTGCATGATCACTTGAACTGAAGTTTTATTATGAACACCATGATTGTTGACTATCACTTCACTCAAGGAAGAAATGAAGAGTGGGGAATTAAATGCGTTTGATCATGCTGTTGGTAGCTGAGTCCACATAATAGAGTTTTATTCTGTGCATTTCACCTGACAGGTTCGCAACCGAATATAATTTTGTAGGCCAATTATATGAGCTTGATGGACGGAAGTCGGGACCAATTTCACATGGTCCATCCTCACATGGCAGCTTATTGCAGGTAATTTATTTTGCCAGCTATTGGATCAGATAATACCGTAGTTGCACCTGAAGGTTTAATCTATGGATGTTCTTTGTTGTCGTGGTTGTATGGTTCATATTTCATGCCGTTTGAAATGTTGGGGGTTTTCGTTGTGTGTCTGACATTCCTGTAGGGTTGTTCAAAGAGGTTTATGGTGACACATCCGTTACTGTTTGGACACAGTTTGACTTATTGGTAATATACTATGTTTGATTACAGGATGCAGCTAAAGTCATACAAGGAGTGATCCGAAACAATCCTGACTCAGTCAACTTCAATGTCATTGCTATTTCAAAGAAATCTGGGGAGCCCTAGTATTGCTGCGATGAGCTCAAATGATTGGTTTCATGCATAGGTTGAGTGTTTTGCTTTACTCACCCGGATATAGTTGTTTCGTACCTCACCACCTCGTCGTGCTTTCAACACACGGTGCCAGAATTTTCAGTACTAAACTTGTTGCAGTTTTTTTGCGTATGCAAGTTTCTGATTACACTTGTTGCGTTAGGACAAATAATTTGGTTTTATGAATGTGGTAACTGATAACTGACTGGCATATGCCTATTCGGCCCTTGAACAATGTTTGGGCCAACTTTGTTGCTTATTTGTAGCTGTGATTATATTGGATAATGAGTCCAGGGTTCTACCCAAGACTGTGTAGGCATGTAAAATTTTCAGCCAATCACAAGTTGCCACATGTTAGGGGACCTAATAAATAGGGCAGTATAAATGGTTAATCAAATGTTGCCACGTGTCTTGAGGTCAAAGGTCAAAGTTACACAAATGGGTCAATCAAATGGTGCCACATGTTGAAATGATGCAGTTATTGTTTTTAGTAAGTCCGGCCATTCAAATTAAGCCACTTGATGAAATATTAGTTGTATTTCTCTTTACATGTAATTATCATTCTTAAAATAAAAAGAAGGATAATTATCAAGTTATAATAATTGTTTCTTTTACAACAAATAAAGAAATAATTTAAGAAAGAGAAATATGGAGGTTGGATCATCCATGACTTTCCATCTCGCATCTTTATGACTTACCATCTCGCATTTTTTTAAATAGAAGTGCTTTCTCTCATATTTTTTTGGGATTAATCCATCTAAGGCATTCAGAGCTCTGAAGACTAAAGCCTATAAGCCCTGCCTTGAAAATGCTTCAAGTCTGGTCACATCAAACAAAAGGTTCTTCATATCAAAGCCATGAAGAAGATTCAAATCAAGTCACCATCGTCTTCTCAGATCTCGGAAAGCCATTCGTTTTGAGATCAGACACAGAAATCTCTCTCACAAGTCTCCAAGCTTTAAGAGCTTTGTAGATTATGCTATGCTTGGTTTGGTATTTGAATTTTTTTTTTGGAAAATAGTAGGGGTAATAAGTGGAGAGAGATGAAGGGAAAAATGTTGGAAGTAGGGAGAATCTAGATAGAATTTTTTGAAAAATGTATTTTGAAAAGGGGAGAGAACAAGGCATTTTCAAGCCCTTCAGAACCCTTCAACATCAAGCAAGACGCCTCTTCTGATTAAAGTTTCAAAGCCCTAAAGAATGTTCAAGTCAAATTTCCATATCTTTCTACGAAATTGAAGAAGACCTCAAATAGCGACTTGACACCAAGCTTTAGAGCCCTCAAATCAATATCTGCAAATCTTTCATCTCGTTCCACCTAACTTGAAGATCTCAAATGGCAATCTAAGACCAAGCTCCAGAGCCTTCCAATCAATATCTGTAAATCCTTTAACTCCTTCAATCAAATTGAAGAAGATTTCAAATACAGATTTGAGAAGAAGCTCCAACGCCTTATCCACAAATCTTCTATCTTTTTCACATGAATTGAAGAAAATCAAACAATTCAACTTGAGAGAAGAAGCTTCAAAGCCCCCTCAAGTCAAAGCTTGTCAAATTCGAAAAACAAACTGCAGATAATATCGCCGTTCAAATTGAGATCGGGTATCAAGCCGTCATTTCAACAACCGAAAAGAAGAATCATAGGATTAATTTCTTTTAGAAATACATCAGAGATTGTTACCCTAACTTTCAACAAACCAATAAATTGACTTTATTCAACATTTTTCTGTCTTTTTCGCAGATACAAAGTGTTATACTTATGTGAACTGGGGAGTTCCAAATAGGATGGAATGGAGACCATATCTTTTTTATTCTTGTTCTTTTCCTAGCGTACAACCTGTTCGAACTAGATCATCTTTCAAAAGAATCAGGTTGACAGGGATACAAATATCGTAAGAGACATCTGCAATCAATTGCGAATCTTCTTCATCATAATCTGTAATGGTCCGAGTTTTCGAGTAACATTTTTTTATTTGAATATTTAATTTTAGGTCGTTGCATATTTTTACGTACATGATACCTTGTAAAATTTTATACGCGTGCAATGTGTGCGAGTACATGAGTGAGAGTCGTGTGTACATTGTACCTAATTAATTATGCATGCTATGTACGTATATATGTGTAGTATTCCTATATACATAAAACTCCTAATATCCTAGCTACCCATTTCTTCTCCTTACAAAACAATCCTATCCCCTCTTTAGAGAGAGAGAGAGAGACTTTATCCCTATAATACTCTCCTTCAAGTTTCATGCTCCGACGGCCGGGTTCCTCCTCCTGACCAAACATGCTACCAACCCAAAAACTCTCTTTAAAACCAACCTAAAAACTCTCTTTAAAAACCCAAGGTAGCTCCTCCCTTCTTTTGGTTTTTCCTTCCTATTTTTTTCGGCAGACAGAGGAAATGGGAGAGAGTATCCTATCTCATAATATACCTACAAACACCTTGCCCCCTCTTCTTCCTTACTCAAATCACTCCATTAATTAGCATGGGACTTAGGGATTTGGTCCCTCCTCCTAAGGTCTCAGGTTCAATTTTTGTTGTTAATAACTCTTGAGACTACTTCACCCCATGCGTAAGGTTGTGAAACGATTGTTAGAAGAGCTGTAGGAATTAGTTTAAGGTGGCACGCAAGCTGACCCAGAATACCTCAGGCTACCAAAAGAAAAACTCCCCTCTTGTCCGGCTCCACAATAGGTAGAAGAAAAAAAAGAGGATTATCGCACGTTGGTCTTCCTCTCCTCTATACTTAGTAAAATTTAAAATACAAAAGACGGAGAAAAAAGAGCTTCAGGCTACCTGATCAGTTGGCTTGGGGGTGTTAAAACCAAGTTAATTATACCAAAGAGATACCAGGGTTAACATGCTTGTAAAATCTCCTTCTCAATCAACCCACTGATGTAGTTTTTTTTTTCTTTTTTCTTTTTTCTCTTCTCATGAAGAACTTCACAAAGAGTTCAATACAAAGGGAAATGTTAATGCAAAAACTGTTCTTTTAATGTCAAATGAGGAGTGATTTTCACACCTCTTTTTTGATATCCACTCCCTTCTTTTTTTTCAGTAGTAAAAGTGTATATATTTTGTTTGTTAAAAGACAAAAAAGAAAAGTAGTGGATATAAAAGGAGGTGTGAAAATCAATTCCCATATCAAAATCTGTAAGCATAAAAAAAACTTGTACCATGTGTAAAGTACAAGACTCTTATGTACTAAATATTTGGTGTTAACAAAAACAGTTTTGACATACAAATTACATCATAAAGTTTACAATTAACATAAAAACAAGCAGTACAAACCAAGGTAGGCAATTTCTAAGTAAAAGCAATCCGTTGGAGCCTTTGGGGTAACACTTTAACCATAGTCAAATAGAAAAGTTGTTAACTGGGAATAACTCAATTGGTCAGAACTTTTGCATCTCACTAAGAGGTCAGAAGTTCGAGTCTCCCCACCTGTGTACAGGTGTTCTTCCCTTAGAGGGCTTTTCCTTCCTGTGGTGGCCTTAATTACCGTCTCGGTAACATGGCTAAAATGCTTTGAACCGATGCCCCGTGAGGGTCTGATCCACAATTTGGTAAAGCTAATGGTTCCAACATGCTGTTCGGTTTAGCAGTCGGTGACAAAGACTTCTGTGTATGCTTCGGTAATTATCAACAGCACGGAGTGTATCTGTTCCGGTGTTCACGAAACCGCCTAAGAGAAGTAGTTACGCCAGATGGGGCCCGCGAGGATTGTGCGGTAGGCGTAATCATTGGGATCAAATCTGGTCATGTGCTCCGTAACTGCTTTGCCCCTCTCGTCACATATGACGTCACCCGAGGCGATTACCCGAGCGTATCTGTAACGACCCAGATTTTCGACCCAATTTTTTTTTAATACAAATTTATATTGTTAAATTCCTAATTAAATAATTAATTAGATTGAATAATTAAAATATATTATTTTGTGTACAATTGATATTATTTACATTATTGTATAAGATATATATTTATATTTTAGATATACAGGAAATCAGGGATCCATATTCATCTCTTATCTTTCCTATCTAAACCCGAACTAGAACTCTATTCAAACTAACCCTCCACTTTCCTCTCAACTCTACCACCTCCATCTTTATCCTTCAAACTACACCCCACATTTAAGGAATTTTGTTCCCCTATTTCTCTCTCCCTCCATATACATACACGCGTCCACATTCATTAAAATTGAAAACCCATAGATTATGGCACATGTTCCCATTCTTTCCTATTTTCTCGGCACTCTCTTTACCTATACTCTCTCTCATTTCCATTTTACATTCCATCACCCCACGCTTATCCCCCACACTCCTACTACTTCTACACTTGCACCCTATCTCTCTCACTTCTCTATACAAAACCCACATCTCTTATATTCCAAAAATTGATAGTCAAATCATTTCCGTAGCTGCATAATTGTGGAGAGAAACATCCACTGCTCAACTAAAGTCAGTCCCAAGGTCCTTCTCTGTCACCGTCTTTTTCATTTTTCCAAAACCATTCGGAATCCATTTTTTTCGCTTACAACCGAATTCGAGGTAGGAGAATCGCTTCCCTACTTTCTTCTAAATATATTTAGTTCCTAGTTAATGTTTTTGATGGCCTGAACCGGATGAAAACGACCCCATGCACCAATCCTATACAAAACCGAAAAACTCTGTTTTTTTTTTAAGAATGCTACTGTAGTCAGCAACCTTCACGTTTTGGTTTTAAAATTTTTCACAGAAATTACAGTTTTCCCCCTGCATTTACTCTAGATCCAAATTCAGCCCTAAACTATGTGTTGGCTTTTATTTTATTTTATTTTTATTTTACCACTACTTGTTCATTTAATGTTTAGGTTGACAAATGCATGTTATGACTAGAAATCCTTTTTGTAATATTTTTGATTGATATTAATGTGTGTAGGTATACATTACCTAAACTTTATTATTAATATGATAATGATCATGTTAGAAGCAAATGATAAAATTTACAAATGGAGGATAGAAATAGAAAGTAGTCATTGTATTTAGAATAATTTAGATTTTTACATCTTGTCAATTAATAATCAGTAGGTAGGCTTGTGGTGAATAAAATAATAATGCCATGTAATGTAAAAAATGGAGTGTGTACTTAATTACTAAGTAGAACGCTGAACGTGATAAATTAGTTAGTTAATATTCTAGTGCTTACGAACATGCAGTAATATACTAAGGTAGTCAAGGTTAGCATCTTAACAAAGGACTTATAGAAATTTCTTTTTTTCTAAGCTAATTACTAATTTACCAAGTCAGAGGAAGAACTAAGTGAGTAGAGTTTATAACTTGTACATATTATAAGTCCATCGACATTTTTTTAGATTTAAAAGTTACTGAAATGAAATTAGGAGGCCGTAAACCAATAATTAAACTTAATTAAGATCTTAAAGGGCTTTATAAAAAAAATAGAACAATACATTAAATTTTTGTTAGTCTGTAAGAGTTATTAAATTAAAAGAGCCTTTAGGTCTACGAAATTGCTAACGGCACCTTTGAAATTAATAAAAACTATAACTAATTTACTTGTTCAACAAACCTTAAGGGCATCGGCCCAATCATAAAATATTATATGTTTACTTACTCGCACAAATATTATTTGATATGTACTTTTTATCTCACTGAAATGTATTATGTTGAGCTGTTGTTGATTGTATCATATTGTACATGCTAGAATGGACTTAGATTCCTGGGTGGTTACGAGTAGTGACTCACGTAGACGATGTTAAGTAATGGAGAATGGTAAAGTGTTGAAAGGTGTGAATGTGTTGATTGTGATTTGAGCCATGGTGATGGCAAGGGTAACCTATGGGGCCCTGAGTTGAAATGGGTTACCTGTGGGGCCTAGTGATGAGATATGTTGTGACATTAACGTATGATACGTCATGGGAAGTTTCTCTTTGAGGAAGAGAATGGGTCCCATGAGACGGTTATAGTTAATGAGACGCTAACGTATGATACGTCAAGGGAAGTTTCTCTTGGGAAAGAGAATGGGTCCCATGAGACGGTTATAGTTAGTGAGATGTTAATGTATGATACATCATGGGAAGTTTCTCTTTGAGGAAGGGAATGGGTCCCATGAGACGATTGTAGTTAGCATGGGGTAGTGGATGTCCGACCCTAATGTATAATATGTCATGGGATGACTCGATCCTCTTGTTATGGTCTTAAGTGAGAACATGCTCGGTACATAACTTAGGTGTGCTCACCTAGGACCCTGGTACAGGATAAGCAAGAGAAAGGGTAGACCCATGAGACGGTTGTAGTTAGTGGCTGTGGGAGGAAAGGATCTCGTGGAAATGATCCTTAGATTTCATGTAAGATGATGGATAGTAAAGAAAAAGGACGATGTGTTATTATTCTGTACCTCTCGTGTATTATCAATTGTGATATTATTGTTATTATTGATTGCTAATTGTAGAGTAAGGAATTGGTAGGATGGGGATTATTCTACTAGGTGAATTATCACTCACGGATACATTTGTATTCTGGCAAATCGTTTGCTTCGGCGTTCAATTTGCCAGAGTGTGCAGGATTCCACAGTGGAGCAGTTGATATAGGTGGGATCCCTGGAACGGAGTCTGGGCCAACGTTGCTTGAAATTCGTGTCAAAATTAGAGTCGTTCTGGAGTTGCTTTTGTTAAATAAATGTACATAGATTTTTGTATTATTTTGAAATTGTAATTTTTGTATAAGGATAAATGGGGGCCTAGAAGTTTGTAAAATTTAGCATATTTTGAGAACAATGCGCCCGAAATTCCTTGGAAAATTGGGGCATTACAGTATCTTCCACGCGCTAGCTTGGAGATCAAGTAAACCTAGGTCTATAAATACAAATTAAAGGATACTCACCTAGAGAGGTAGGCCATTCTTCCTTAACCCTAAATCTAATATCTTCCCCTGAGATCTAACTTGATCGTCAGAGGGTCACTGGGTTAATCCAGCCCTAGTGACTTGTTGCAGGTCCAGCAGCAGGAGCGCGGAGCAGCGAAGGAAAGAACCTAACATGAACCATGGTCAAGGTCCCGACAAATCGAACCCCTACACTTTCTTTCTTTGTTTCTACCTTATAATGGTCTTATTTCTTGTATTGGTTTAGTTGTTGGACTTGATTGTCTTGTATACTCTCACAATTGATGTAATGTCCTGAGTTTGTACTTTATACTTCATATCTGATGTAAAAATGATATCTTCTATCGATTAAAAAAAATAGAAAAGTTGTATCTACCTCAAAGTGGATCCTCGAATAAGCTGAGAATTTCATAAAGTTACTTGACATACTGGAAAAGAGAGGCGTCATTAATATATGCATATTAATATGACAAAATTAATCTTTAAGGGAGAACTGTTTTGTTCACGTCCCTCGCCGTCGATGAGAATAACTTTACCCACATCTGGTGAGGTATATGTTATGTTTGCAGGTTCTAAGTCGGTAATCAGAATTGCTTACTTTGTATAAAACCATTTGTTAGAAGTGTTGGGAATGCCTTGTATTCTTTAGTCCCACATTGGTTAATTATGTTGTTCTCGTTTTTGTAACCTATTATAAATAAGGCTTTTGGGGAACTTCTAAAGTATCTTTTGGGCTTTCATATTTGTGGCCTTTCTAGAGTTACGGATTATAGCCGGCTCTTTGTATCTCTTCTTCACGTTGATTAGTGAATCCTCTCTCTCCTCGCCCGTGGACGTACCCATCTTGGGGAACCACGTATATCTTGTGTCTTTGTGATTTCTTGTTTAGTTTTCAATTTCTCGTTCTTAGCTTGCATTCATAGCGTTCGTTACAACAAACTGGTATCAAAGCCTTAGGTTGCAAAAACTAGGGTTTCGTTTCCGATTGTGGCTATAGCGGCTAAATTCGAGATTGCGAAGTTTGATAGGCAGAGTAGCAGTTTCAGTCTTTGGAGAGTAAAGATGAAAACTCTGTTAACCCAACAAGGATTGCACAAGGCTTTGTTAGGCAAGACTAGTTCTGAAATCAAAGAGGAAGATTGGGATGATACGGATGCCAAAACTCTGAATTCTATTCAGTTGAGTCTGGCAGATGACGTTCTTCGCGAGGTGGAAGAAGAAACTTCAGCAGCAAGAATTTGGCTGAAGTTGGAAGGCATATATATGACGAAGTCGTTCACCAACAGGTTATATCTTAAACAACGTCTTTATACGTTTCGTATGCGAGAAGGTATACCTGTTAAGGATCATTTAGATGAGTTCAATCATATTATTATGGATCTGAAAAATATTGATAGTAAAATAGAGGATGAGGACCAAGCCCTAATTTTGCTATGTTCTTTACCACTTTCATATGAGCACTTTGTTACAACCCTATTGTATGGCAAAGACACGATATCCATGGAGGATGTTAAGGCCAGCCTATATTCGAAAGAATTGAGAAAAAAAGTGTCAAGTAAGGGTGATGCACATGCGGAGGGTTTGCTTGTTAGGGGAAGAACAACTGAAAAGGTGGAGTCGAGTAATAGGGGAAGATTCAGGTCATCAGGTAAGAAGAAGGGAAAGTGCAATTATTGCAAGAAACTCGGGCATTGGAAAAGTGACTATTTAAAACTCAAGGAGAAGGAAAAAGAAGACCAGAAAGGGGGTAAAGTAATTGCTGAAAGTTCAGATGAGTCAGATAACGTGTTATCAGTTACAGAGGGCGATTCTCGCTCTAATACCGAGTGGATTATGGATTTTGGATGTTCATACCACATGTGTCCGCATAGAGAGTGGTTTTCTACTTATGAGGCGATCAATGGTGATACAGTTTTGATGGGCAACAACATGGCTTGTAAGACTGTTGGTTCAGAAACGATTCAGTTTAGGATGCATGACAGTATTGTTAGGACTTTATCTGAGGTTCGACATGTTCCAGATTTGAAGAAAAATCTTATATCCCTGGGTGCTCTTGATTCTCATGGTTGCAAATTCCTCGGTGAAGGTGGAGTTTTGAAAGTCTCGAAGGGTGCATTGTTACTGATGAAGGGTCAGAAGTGTGGTAACCTCTATACACTCCAGGGCAGTACAGTTTTAGTTGCTGCAGCAATGGTTGTTTCATCCAAAGTTTCAGATTCAGACTTGACTCGTTTCTGGCATATGCGCCTTGGGCATATGAGCGAGAGGGGGATGACAGTTTTGAGCAAACAAGGTTTGCTATGTGGCCAGAAAACTGAGAAGCTGGATTTCTATGAGCATTGTGTCTACGGCAAGCAATGTAGGGTAAAATTCAGTACAGCTATTCATCGCACCAAAGGCACGGTGGATT
The DNA here is from genome assembly GCA_014282245.1 of Rhododendron simsii. Classification (NCBI taxonomy): domain Eukaryota; kingdom Viridiplantae; phylum Streptophyta; class Magnoliopsida; order Ericales; family Ericaceae; genus Rhododendron; species Rhododendron simsii. Next base: position 31,828,778 of record CM024954.1, on the reverse strand, counting down.
ATTTTCACTCGGATCTTTGGGGTCCCGCAGAGGTAACTTCTAAAGGTGGTTTTCGTTATTTTATGAGTATTATCGATGATTTCTCTCGTAAGGTTTGGGTGTATATGTTAAAACATAAGAGTGACGCCTTTAATACATTCAAACAGTTTAAAACTTTGATTGAGAATCAGACTGGTAAGAAAATAAAACGTTTGAGAACTGACAATGGTATGGAGTTTTGTCTTGGCGAGTTTGACAGGTTCTGCAGTGATGAGGGCATTGTGAGGCATCACACAGTGAGAAAAACCCCTCAGCAGAATGGTGTAGCTGAACGAATGAACAAGACTCTTTTGGAGAAGGCAGGTTGTATGTTGTCCAATTCCGGATTGGGCAAAGAATTTTGGGCTGAAGCCGTTTCCACAACATGCTATTTGGTGAACAGGTCTCCGTCAACTGCTATTGAGTGTAAGACTCCATTTGAGGTATGGTCAGGTCATCCAGCTGATTATTCTGTGTTGCGTGTTTTTGGGTGTCCAGCTTACGCTCATGTGAATGAGGGTAAATTGGAGCCATGAGCCAAGAAGTGTATTTTCTTGGGTTATGCAGCAGGTGTCAAAGGGTACAGGTTATGGTGCTCTGATGATTTGAAGTTTTTGATCAGTAGGGATGTGACTTTTGATGAAAATTATCTGATTAAGGGGTCTAAGCAGGTTAAGGATACAGTTCAGGAACAGAGTGTTCCAAAGCAGGTGGAGTTTTTGAGTGAATCTTCTGACTCAGGGCAGAAACACATTGAGAAGCCAATTGAAGAGGAGTTCAAGAGTTCAGACACAGAGGTTAATGTGTTAGCTGAGCAACCACACACTATTGCTAAAGATAGGCCAAGGAGGGAGATTCGGCCTCTTGAAAGGTATTCGGCTTATTCTGAGATGGTGACCTACGCTTTATCAGTTGCTGAGACAGTTGAGTATGAGGAGCCTTCAAACTATACGGAAGCTGTTTCGAGCATTGAGTTTGCACAGTGGTCTATTGCTATGAATGAGGAGATTGAGTCTCTTCAGAAGAATCAGACATGGGAGTTAGTAGAACCGCTAAAAGGGAAGAGGATTGTTGGATGTAAGTGGGTCTTTAAGCGCAAACCAGGTATTCCAGGGGTAGAAGATGCTCGGTTCAAAGCTCGGCTAGTGGCGAAAGGATACAGCCAGAAGGAGGGTGTTGATTACAATGAGGTATTTTCACCAGTTGTAAAACATAGTTCCATTCGCACTTTACTTGCTATTGTTGCATGTTATGATCTTGAGTTAGAGCAACTTGATGTCAAAACTGCGTTTTTGCATGGCGAGCTTGAGGAACAGATTTATATGCGTCAGCCTGAGGAATTTGTTGTTTCTGGTAAGGAGGATCATGTTTGTTTACTTCATAAGTCTTTGTATGGCATCAAACAATCCCCTAGGCAGTGGTATAAGCGGTTTGATACTTTTATGATAAGCCAGTCATATTCTAGGAGTGAGTATGACAATTGTGTGTATTTTCGAAAACTTCCAGATGATTCATTTGTTTATCTACTGTTGTATGTTGATGATATGCTTATTGCGGCCAAGAGTGTATCAGAAATCAACAAGTTGAAACAACAGTTAGGTGGTGAGTTTGAGATGAAAGATTTGGGTGCGGCAAAACGTATTTTGGGTATGGAGATTTGCAGAGATCGAGTAGCTGGCAAATTATTTTTGAATCAGAAGTCTTATGTTCTTAAAGTGCTTGAGCGCTTTGCCATGCAGAACTCGAAGCCAGTCAGTACCCCTTTGGCAGCACACTTTCGACTTTCAGCTGAGTTGTCAACACAGTCGGAGGATGAGGAGAAGTATATGTCTCAGGTTCCATATTCGTGCGCGGTTGGGAGCCTTATGTGCGCCATGGTATGTACTCATCCTGATATTTCACATGCAGTTAGTGTCATTAGTCGTTATATGGGGCGTCCAGGAAAGGCACATTGGGAGGCTGTGAAATGGATACTACGGTATTTGTGCGGAACTGCAGGTGTTGGTTTATTATTTGGGGTTGCCAATTCTGGTGATCATGCTGTTTGTTATGTTGATTCGGATTTTGCCGGTGACCACGATAAGAGGAGGTCTCTGACAGGTTATGTTTTTACTCTGTCCGGAAGTGCCATTAGTTGGAAAGCTACTTTACAGGCTACAGTCGCGCTGTCTACAACAGAAGCGGAGTATATGGCCATTGCTGAAGCTGTGAAGGAGGCATTGTGGATGAGAGGTTTGCTTTGTGAGCTTGGTCTTGCAAAAGGTGTGAGTTCAATGTTTTGTGATTCGCAGAGTGCTATACATTTGACTAAAAATCTTATGTATCATGAGAGGACCAAGCATATCGATGTCAGGTATCACTTCGTTCGGGATATCATCTCACAGAAGCAAGTTGAGGTGAAGAAAGTGCGTACGACAGATAACCCAGCAGATATGTTGACTAAACTGGTTTCGGTTGCCAAGTTCAAGCATTGCTTGAGCTTGCTTGGTATTTGCAGTTGATGGCCCCTCGGGGGCATTTGGTGAGTGAGAGGTTAGAAGGGGAGAGCTATATTTGGTGATTTGGTTCAGTGGAATTCAAGTCAAGGTGAAGAATTGTTGGGAATGCCTTGTATTCTTTAATCCCACATTGGTTAATTATGTTGTTCCCGTTTTTGTAGCCTATCACAAATAAGGCTTTTGGGGATCTTCTAAAGTATCTTTTGGGCTTTCATATTTGTGGCCTTTCTAGAGTTACGGATTACAGCCGGCTCTTTGTATCTCTTCTTCACGTTGGTTAGTGAATCCTCTCTCTCCTCGCCCGTGGACGTACCCATCTTGGAGAACCACGTATATCTTGTGTCTTTGTGATTTCTTGTTTAGTTTTCAATTTCTCGTTCTTAGCTTGCATTCATAGCGTTCGTTACAACAAGAAGATCATTCAAAAATTTAGATCATTAAAGTTGCTAGCGGAATGTATTTGATGGAAAATTCTAATTCTTGGGTTTAATTAGAGGTGGATAGAACAAAATCAAATTTTTTGATTGAGTTGTTACCAATCTAGTTGAGTTGAATTTTTGCACATGCACTCTTTTGAGCTGAATTCCTTTATCACTCTGCTTAGAAAACAAAGACTATTCCTATGGGTAGTGAATTCGCGGGTTGGGTTGGCCCGATGATGACCCTCAATTGTGGCGGTGGTGTGGAGGGTAGTGTGGAGGAGGAAACAATTGAATGCAAACACTCACGAATTCAGTCCAAATTAATTTGTTATCTACATTTGAGCCTAAATTTGAAGAGGCACTTAATCTTTTAAGCAACATAAAATATGGTTATCAAACATATTTAATCACTTGTTACTTAATTCATTCAATTTTAAGTGTTGAATTAGGGTTATCAAACAACCTCTTAATATACAAATGCACATCCAAAAATATATAACCACTAAAAAAATTGAAAATGAATACTCAAGAACAATAAATAGGTATCCAATTATATGCTCTTGCATGAGACCAACCCACCAACCACTATCAACCAGCAGCTGGAAGTAGGGATGAGCATGGACCAGATTGATCCGGTTTTATAATAAACAAATAATCAAACCACTATCTACGGATTACGAATTTGGAGAATCAAATCAACCCATGGAATTCATAGAACCAACCAATCCAAACCATTAAAACACAGTTTGGTTCAATTTTGAACCACATTTGCTAAAAAGTGAGATATCGTCTATAATCTATTTAAAGTATAACAAGAGTTTTTATTATAATGTATAAGAGAGGAGTTTTTGTCCAATTCTTTTGGTGATTAAAAGACATAGTTTGGAGGGCTCAAGTGGTGTCCCAATTTGGCACCAAAACGTTGTTTTGGTGCCCTATAGCCCTTGTAGTCCAGCTCTTTTCCTTAGGCAAGACAACATATATAGTTTTGATGTCTTAACAAAAAGACGCCGTTTTGGTGCCCTACAACCTTTGTAGTGCAGTCAACACTACAGGATCTCCCAATCCACGAAATGGGTCTCACTACATCTATTTCATCATTCATTTAAAACGAACCATTCAGTGTTTTTTTGGACATTATTTAAAGTCTAGGTATTTTGTAAAGAATTGGCTAAAAGTTAGTTAAGGTGTTTTTTTTTTTTTTTGTTCAAATGTATTTTTGTTATTATTCGAATTCCAGGTATTTGTTTTTTTTTTAATAAAAAAGGTAGCTGAAAGTTCAGTTGCTTTTTTGAACTTTTTCCCATAGTTATGCGAGTCCTGCTTCATTCACATCATTTTGAACACACCTTTCAAAAACACACCTTAAGGGTATCCCCTTACTGTTTCAATGATCCTAATAGTTTATTTTGTATGTCTCAATATGCAGTTCATTTGTGCAAAAACTAAGATTGATCGTATAACAATAAGAGTTTGATTCAAATCAATTGATGAACGAAGATGGTCCATTTTTCTCAAGATTACAAATTTACTTTGTTTTTTTGCAGATTGTTGTCAATGTTCTAAACCCAATTTTTTTGCATGAATTTTCATGTTAAGTCCTACAATATGAACTGCTCAAATCGTCAAAATAAGTTATGGAACTCACATTATTAGACGGTGTGTGTGTTTGAGAGGTGTGTGGATATATAGAATTCTGGTATATATATTTACAAATGGCTTGGGTCGTTGTAGCATGCATGCAATGTCATCAATTCAAAACTACCCACATGGATTGCAACCATCAGCGGCTCCTTGCTTGCCATGTTTATAGCTGCAGCTGCCCTATTTTAAGGCACATATTCAGCAATACTTTCTGTTAAATCTTCACAAATTCCATGTTCTCGTCTATTCTAGTCTACAACTAACTAACGAACTAACCTTTCCCCACGGTTTCAAGTTTCAACCAACCCCATGTTCGACCACCGCCTATTTCATCACCCTTCCCACAACCACTCACCTTGTTTCATGGAAATCAATTGTGCACTCAACTCTCTCTCTCTCTCTCTCTCTCTCTCTCTCTCTCTCTCTCTCTCTCTGTAGAAAGCGGGGTACCGGCGGAGCCAGGATTTCAATTTGAGAGAGACAGGACGAAGATAAAATTTGTCATACGGAAAATATGCTCTTTTTTTTTTTTTTTGTTTTCTAGTATTATACACTATACAGTTTTGATAATTTTTGTCCAATACATCAATAAATACGTGGATTTATTGTACTTATTTCGGAACTAAAGCACACAGTGCGTACTTCTTCACAAAATTTCATAAGGTGATGTAAAATTGATTAAATTTAACCTTGACAAACCATATATAACTTTAAAGACTCTCTATGGAATTTTTAAAAAAATATATAGACTTATACCTCATATTACATGCATTTTTAAAAAATGGGTGGGCCGGGGCCCCCTTTGCCCCACTACAGCTCCGCCCTGGCCTATTGTGCCTTCAATGTGGTTCTAGTCCCGAGTTCAAAAGTTGATCCAATGCGATCGCGGTGTAAAATTCTACGAGTTTGCCAAAAACTAAAGGTGATCGGACACTAATAAGGATGCACTACATAAATGACAAATATGAATTGTCAAAAATATAAATGATAAATATAAATATAAAAATACTCCTCAAAAATGATTATTTTGACCTCTGGTTACCGGTACCCGATTCAACTGATTTTTTGCAAGGATGCACCACTTGTCAAGCTTTAGTTCGGATCTACAAGGCACAACAAGACCTGCTGTTGTTATTAGGAGCACAACAGCCCCACGTCCTCCTCCCCCCTCCCTCTATAAATAGGCACCAAACCCCTTATAGTGATCCCCATTCTATCCATTCAAGAGTTCTACTACTCATATCAACCAATTATCAAATCATTTGGGCACAATGACAAAAGTACCCTCGCCTAGAATGTCACCCACACAAGGTTATGCTAGGGGTCTATTCAATATACCATTAGTGCTAGTAATAATTCTAGTAGTAGCTGGTACTACTAGTGGTAGTTTTGTCAAGACTAGAGATACACAATTTGTGGTAGATGGTTCATCACCTTTCCTCTTTAACGGGTTCAACTCCTACTGGATGATGCATGTGGCAGCTGAGCCTAGCGAAAGACACAAGGTTTCCGATACCTTCCGTGAGGCTGCAGCTGCCGGTCTCACTGTTTGCCGCACTTGGGCTTTCAGTGATGGAGGCGACCGAGCTTTGCAGATATCTCCCGGAACCTATAACGAACCTGTTTTCCAGGTTTTGTATGGAGAATTGGTTTTTGCACTCTCTCTATATATTTTTTGTCCATTTTATATTGTTTTTATTTAAATAAATTTACTACGTTTGTTACTTCTCCATGTGTGAATAATTGAACTAAACAGAATAAAAAATTCGCTTGACTAAAAACAAAACAAAAATGAGTGCAAAAATGAAAAAGGATGGAACCGATTAATTTTGGGACGGAGGAAGTAAGTGCGTGCACATAGTTAAAAGATTTGAACATCTATGACAATATACATACATTTATTCATTCGGAGCCATACTACACATACATAAACCTGCATGCATGTTTATTAAAAATTAATTATGCTTATTTAGTGAGATCGAGGTGGTTTGATTACAGAAATTAATGCCATTGCTAAAGCATGAAAAAAAATTAAGTACTGTACGTGCTGTCTTCTGTTGATACTAGCAATGATTGTTTAACTGATTAATCTCGATCGATCAGGCACTGGATTTCGTGATCTCGGAGGCGAAAAAATACGGAATTCGATTAATATTGAGTTTGAGCAACAATTATAAAGACTTCGGAGGAAGATCACAGTACGTGAATTGGGCGAGGGGAGCCGGTGTACCGATAAATGGGGACGATGACTTTTACACTAATCAAGTCATCAAGGGCTACTACATGAATCATGTCAAGGTTTGTGTAACATACCTGCAGTCAAGTAGCATGTCAAGAGGGCTATGTTAATTAATTTTCTTGTATAGAAAAATAAAACATTTGCAGGTAAAACTGATAACATAGATCTAGAATTTGCAATATTTGTAATTTGTGTTGCTATGAATTTTTATGTAAATATTGTAGAAATTTACAATCTATTTTTTTAAAAATATTTAGAATTTCTACAAGAAATATTTTGAATTTAAGGTGATTTAACGGTGCATGCAGCACTTCCCTAAAATCTTATAATGATTGTCCTTTTATTTTCTTTTCTTTTTTTTGTTGACAGAGGGTGCTAACGAGGATGAACACAGTCAATGGAGTCGCTTACAAAGACGATCCAACGATCATGGCATGGGAACTTATGAATGAACCTCGCTGCCAAATTGATTCCTCCGGAAAAACCTTAAATGTGAGCCTTAAATATTCGTAAAAAAAATCATTTTCGATAACAATATATAAAAATGAGAAATGTTAAGAGTACCGATCGAGAAAGATTAGAAAATCTACTCTATAATCACAATAGATGATGGTCTTTGTGGCTCAATGTATTGTGAGTATGGAGTAAATTTTTCGATACCGTAGGACCACTATAAATAAATTTATGGAATAGTTTCTTGATTACAATGTAAGCCATTCAAAAAAAAAAAAATGTAGTGCATGCTACAAAGATTACATAGACTTCCTTCGTTCCAAAAATGTTTGTCCATCAAACAAAATGATATATAATTCAAAAATGAATATTTTAGTTGAAAAAAATTAAAAAATTTGTCACAAATTAAAAGATCTCATTGATAATATCTGTAGTATTTACTTAATTTGAAAAACAATAATTTTTTTGACGAAAGTACCTTTTTTAAGTTCTCATTTTGCAAGATGGACAAACATTAATTGATTTTGGAACATACGTAGTATATATTCTTAAAATAAAATTAATTTTCAAAGTCGATCGATCTTCACTATTTTCCAAAATTTAATCAACAAGTATTGATGGGTCCTGTGTACACTAATATGGCAGGGATGGGTTGAAGAGATGGCATCATATGTGAAATCTATCGACAGTAACCACTTACTGGAAATTGGGATGGAAGGTTTCTATGGAGACTCAAACCCAGACAGGAAGCAGTACAACCCTGGCTACCAAGTTGGCACTGATTTTATAGCCAATAATCTCGTCAAGGAGATCGATTTCGCAACCATTCACGCCTATCCTGATATTTGGTAATTAATTAAATTCACCATCGTTACTAAACAACAGTACTGCGTACAAACTTCAATTAACGGATCAGACTATCAAAATGGGATCCCTGCGGCGTGGGCTTCATAAATAGGTGTGTAAAGGTGAGTGAACAAACTAGCACTCTGGAACGTTGTCAATTTTTGATAATTTGAAAAAAAAAAAGTTGGCTAGGGGTAACTGAGGTGGCCAGGCCTAGCCTAGCCTGATTGAGTGGAAATGTTTGAAAAGAAAGGAAATCGCCATTATTTGTGTTTTCAAAAGTTTTGAGATGCATGTTGAAGATAACAACAATTATGAAACCAAAATTGTTGTCCAAATTAAACATGCTTTCGTTTTCTTTATTTCGTTGTATTTTCCCCAATTTTTAATTTTTTTCGCAAGCGAAAATAGAAAGAAAAGTACGAACGTACCTAGCATTTTTGTAACATGCCAGCTATTTTCAACAGGCTATCGGGACAGGACGATAACTCGCAAATGGGGTTTATGCAAAGATGGATGACGAGTCACTGGACAGATTCGAGGACCATACTGAAGAAGCCTATGGTTTTCAGCGAATTTGGCAAATCGAGCAAAGATGCAGGGTACAGTATTAACGCAAGAGACTCATTCCTGAATGCAATATACATGAATATCTACAACTTCGCGAGAAGTGGAGGCGGCATCGGAGGCGGCTTGGTTTGGCAGATCGTGGGGGAAGGGATGGAATCGTACGATGATGGGTATTCGATTGTTTTGAATCAAAATCCATCCACAAATGCTGTCATCGCTCGACAATCTACTCAAATGAAAGCGCTTGAACGGACAATGATCACGAGAAGCAATCGAGTTTAGCTAAATTTTGGCAAATGAGTCAATGATCATGAGCTTTTTTGTTCGAGGCGGCTTGTCTGTTCGTTTGTTTTAGGAACTATGTGGCATCAAATAATTATCTTTTTGTTGGTTAGGTAATTCTGATGTATGGAAAACGTGATAGTGGTTTTAGATCTAAGGCTTGATTAGATTCAAAAAGATGCATTGGCTAAGTTTTTAAATTAATGGTAAGGTAGTCTAGTCTTTGATCACTTTCGTTTATCTTTAATCACCATATGCATTTGCCTAGCCAAGAAAATATAATGCTACAAGCTCTCAAACACAATAAATCTGCTTAAAATCCCCTCTATATCCTTTCAAACCCTTACTTTTGGTTCCATTCCGGGCATATAACAATGCATATGCAAGGGGGTTTTACGGGCCGGTCTAGAAAGTCCACATTAATTAATTCTCCAGCAAATTACAGGCCAATTCTATTTTGGTAGGTTTGTCAATGGACCGGATTCGATCCGAAAAATTCGACCCGAATCCGATCTGAACCGGATAACGTCAATCCGATAATCCGAATCCAGTAATCCAAACACGGATCGGATCGGATTAAATCCATTATTAATCCGATCCGAACTTAATTTTTTTAATTTTTTTAAAAAAACTTTGAAAAAAAAAATTTAACAAGTTGTATTTTTATTTTAAACTTTTTTTTTTATTTTTTTTTGGAAAATAATTTTTTTTTGCTAAAATTTTTGAAGTAAAAAAATTTTCGGATCGGATTCGGAGTTTCGGATCAGATCCGAATTTTTCAGATTCAGATTACCATTATCGGAATTGAATTTGTCAGATCCGGATGAGATCCGGCTCATTAACATGCTTATATTTTGGTATACTTATTCCCCCGTAGAGTAAGGATTAGTTGTGTTCGTATTTACCTTTAAGGATGATCTAGCGATGAGATATCACATTCTTGCACGGATGAATTTGACCTGGTTGAAACCAGGGTTTCCCAATCCGGACAACTAGTCCCTCCAGCTAATTAGTCCCAAGCCTCAATTGTGCAAACAAACAACCACTCCTATTAGACATCAATCCCATCAAGGCTCCAAGCATACTAGTACTCCTCAAACAAGGCCTAGCAAAGCTCAACTTAATTTGGACATTCCAAAGCTCAACGGAGTTGGAAGGAGAGCATGAAGAATCATAGTATTGAGTTCAAGCGAACAAAATAGAAAGCACTGCAATGAATACTTACTCTCTCTCTCTCTCTCTCTCTCTCTCTCTCTCTCTCTCACACACTGTAACGCCCCTAATTTTAGGCACGTTAAGGGTTTAATTTATTACAGAAATTAAATAGAGTCACTGCTCATTATTACAACATAACCCCAGTAGGAGTATTTTAGGTACAAAATGGGAACAAATAGAGAACTAGGGTTCCTAACTACTGCTCCTCTTGTTCTTCCATCCTAGCGAGTTCCTCAGCTCCATACGCCTCCAGAGTGAAGAGTTCGCCCTGCTCATCTATCAAATCTGACATATTATATTGGCGTCGCCACCCATATAATATGCCAGGGTCACCACAGGGTAACACCGTGAGCTACGGAGGCTCAATAGTAAAATCCTACCTTCTAACCCATAGCTTAAGAATATAGGATCATTATAACATCGATTTCCACATGATATGAAGTAAGCAGTTACAAAGACAATAACATTTAGCACATCCACAATTGCCTTACAACTAGCATTGGGGTTGACTCATCGTTAACCATGTCTCGTGTTTACTATCTTTCTTTTCCAAAGATTCCCTTTTAACTCACCCAATCTCGGTTCCGCCGCGCCGGGTTCCCGAGTATCCTCACAATGGTTCCGCCGCGCCGGGTTCCCATTGGCACACATTTCATTGGCTCCTCTCCACAGATAACCAAGCTATGCCTCACCATGGTTCCGCCGGTCCGGTTCCCATGGGAACGCACACACCCTCACAATGGTTCCGTTATTCCGGATTCCCATTGGAACACACGCATAATACCCTCGAAAAGGTCATTATGTAGTTTCTAAGATATCTTCTTTTTCGGAAAATATATTCCTCTTGTTAAACCATACCCTAGGCGCCATGTTTCTATTTTCTCGATTTTCGTGTCTCGTTTACATGTAAGACTTCGCGGTAGTACTTTCCACATAACAAGCATTTAACAAATCCAACAAGATCGTCCAATTCTATATTACCTAGCATGCTTGAATTATCATAAACAAATATCATGCATATCCATTATTTAACGAAAGGTAACCTTATCTATGATCAAAGTAACATCATATGATTCATGCGATACATAAAGTTTAAGCACAAGGTTAAACTTTTTGTACTTTTGGAAAAGTAAGTAGAGATTTAAACTACTGTTCTTCTTGGCGGTGGTCGGCTATGGTAAGTTAGTCGGTTTTGAAATCGGCAGAGTAACGGCCTTCGGTTGCTTCGAAAGGAAAAGAGATTTCCTAGAAACAACTTCACTACCTAAAGTGGACGACTTTAAAGATCTAAGGGTGGTTTTTGAAAGTGGTTTGGTGGTTTTCTCAAGAACACTCAAGAACAAAGAAAGTTCTTTGAACTTTGAACTAAGAACACTTGAATTTTTAGAGAGAAGGAAGAGCAATTGCTTTGACGTGTGAGTTCAAGCATAGAATGGCTCTCTATTTATAGGCAAGGCTCCCTCCCTCTCCTCATATGGCCAGCCCCCCTCTCTCTCTCCTTTCCCCAATTTTTTTAATCCAAAAAGTAGTGTTCACATGGAAGAATAAGGCTAAAATCCTAGGTTTGCATGGCTATGTGTACCAAGGATTTGATTCTTGATCAATCTTGTGGTGGAGATGAGATTGGTACAAGATTCCAAGGGTTAAACAATTAGGAATTGTACAAGGAAGGACATGGGAAGTTAAGTTGGCTTGGAAGAACAACTATCCAAGAATCTTGTGGTACATGAGAGATCAAAGGCCAAGTGTACCACCAAATCTCCCTCCTTCTCTCCCTCCCAACCGGCCCCCCCTCTCTCCTCTCCCTCTCTCGGCTGATCTCTCTCTCTCTCCCTCTCATTTTCTTGCCAAGGTACAAAAAATGAAAGAAAACAAATAAAAAAAAGTAGTACTTTTTGTACCATGGATCAAAATAGTCTTAAAAGGCTAAGATTCTCTTTAAAACTAATCAATTGGGCACATGTGTACTTAGGGTTTTTCTTTAGTCTTCTATGTACTAGAATAATATATACTATGGTACCCTTGTACACTAGGAAGATCAAAAACCCTAATAGAAAATAAATAAAAGTACTTAGGAGAATCTAGTACCAAGTACTTTTTCTACTAAAGTAGTGTGAACTTAATCACATGGGTTAAAGAAAAAGTTTAATTAATAATCCTCATGGTACTTTGAAAGACTAACTCTTTTGTCCATTGGGTAAAAATTCTCCTAACATCTATTATCCAATGGATAATAGTTATTAGGCAACTTATATATTAAAAAAATCCCCAAAAGTGCTTTAAAGAAATTAAAAAGTATTTTTATTAATATTCTAAGTACTTTGACCAAGTATACATTTAATATAAATAATTGGGGTTCTATTATCCAATGAATAATAGTTTCCCTAACATCTATTGTCCAATGGACAAAGCATCAAACCAAAAATAATTAAAAGAAAAAGAATAATCAATTCTTAACCTAGGGTTCAAAAGGTTCAAAAGGTCCAAGAGAAGCAAAATGGTCCATTTAAGGCTAGGAGAAAGTGACTAGATGGCTTCCTAGTTTCGTTCCTTCAACCGGATTGTTAGAAGCTAACTAGGCTTGCTAAATGGGACTAAAGCGCAAGAAATGAAAGTTGAAGGGTAAAAACGTAATTATGACAAATTATAGAAATTTAAAAGTAAATCCAAGTAATAAAAATAAAATTCAAATATTTAACGAAATTTTTACCGACTAAAAATCAGGGTTGTTACACACACACACACAAAATGGCCAATAGCGTCAGATCAGATGGCCCTAGAATTGCTACTGAAATCTGGTATCGATTTAAAGCTACGAGCAATACAACTAAGAAAACGTAAAAGATCACGGGCCTTAACCGTGTTCATTATAGTTTAATCACAGCTCAAAAACTATGGTGAATCGGGTCGTTATTAAAAGTCACAAGATTCAATCACGATTTTTTCCGATGATCAATAGTTTGTTCAAAGTGATAAAAAAATCAAATAAGCATGGTTATACAAGACATAATAAGATCACACTTTGACACAAGACTTTGGGGCAATTGGAGGGGTTGTTCGGTCGTTAACTTCAGGGTTTCGGAATTAGTTAAGGTGCATGCGCACACAAGCTGGACCAGGCATTCGGTAATTATCAGAGGAAAAAAAAAACCCCCCTTTGCTTGTAATTTCATCAAAATACATGGAGAATAGTTAGTGGTGTAAATTTTCCTTTTTAGAGCAAGTAGGATTTAAATTTGTGTTAATAAAAACCCCGTCTACAATTAATCTTTCAAAATGTGCAAGTGGCACGTAGCTAGGGGGAGTTGAATTCCCACAATGGCAAAGTCTTAACCAATTGGGGATATTCCCTCCCAAATATCCTTTGTGACTTCCTCTCAATCCCACATGTATATGCCTCTCCACCTCGATCCACTTGATATATATTATATACTAATAGATATGATCCCTTTGTTCTGCTTATATATATTCCCTCCCTGTCCATACACTAATTATCTCTTTGTTTGAATTATTTTGAATAACTTAGCAACATCACCCCCGAGGTTTCTACAAATTATAGAATGTCCTCTCGTGTTTGGAAAATTACAAAATACACTCATCTCATAACAAATTACTCATTTTTCGTGACGTAGCCGCTACAAAATTCGACAGAATCTGTCTGTCATCATCAAATCCCACTTACAATAGACCACACTATTCTTTTGTAGCTTGTGAAAATCTACAAAGGTGTGAAAATAGCCTTTCACAGGCTAAAAAAAAATTAGGTTGGTCCACTACAAATAGTATTTGATGATGGCCGGGAGACAAATTCCATCGAATTTCTCAGTGACTACATCACGATAAGGTAGTAATTTGTAATGAGACTGGAGTATTTTGTAATTTGTAGAAACCTCGGGGTGATTTTGATAATTTACCCTCTCCCTTTTTCTTTTTCTTTTTTTTTTTTTGTGGGTTCCTCCCTGATCTATTCTTTTCTTCCTTTTTCAAAACAACACTTTTGTCCAAAATGCACAAATTGTTTGTTTTTGCCAGTCCCAGTCACTCAAGTGGATGGTTCTGCTTAATTGATTCCTCCTACGTACCTGATGCCAGAAGAATATATAATATATATATTCCACCTCCAATTATATCTCAGATACTTTACTTGAATTGGAAGTAAAATTAGTGGCGCTCAAAAGAGTGTTCACATCTACTAGTAATTCGGTAGTGATCAGCTATAGCCCAAAAATAGGCTACATACATATATATATATATGTGTGTGTGTGTGTGTGTGTGTGTGTGGATTTTTTCAGTTTTTCTTTAGCAAGAATAGTTTATTTTGTGCTCAAAGCAAGCTCGTAAGATGAGGTCCTATATATTTTGGGGAAAAAAAAAACTTTTAGTGATATAATTAACTACTACAAAATAATATTACTCAGTTGATTATAAAATATATACTTTATTTCTGTTGATTTATTTGTAATCGATTATAATTTTATAAACCGATATACCACAAATTGAGCATCAATATTTTTTGGGAATTTAATTGATCAACAAAAAACTAAATAGTAAAAAATACTCTTGAGTTGTTACATGTGATATACGCATGGTTAATCACACTATTTGTTAGCATCTAAAATGTTTAAAAGGCGATTTGATTGAAAAACTTAACAAATCAAATACCAATAGAGGAATGGAAAAAAGTACAAAATTAATAAATTAAGTCGTATTTGTCCAAAAGCCTACTACAGGTTAAACATATATATACCTTCTGTAATATATATATATATATATATATATATATATATATATATTTTAATTCTATCATAGATGCATAGAAAAAGTAAATGGTTTTGACAAAAAAACGAAAACAAAATAGGCCAATTTAGAAAACAAACGAAAAATGTTGTGACTTCGTGTATTCTATACCAATAAAAAGTAAACTTTTTTTTTTTGAATGGCAATAAAAATTAAACTTATCTAAGTAAGAAACTCGAGATACATGGCAAAAACAATTCTGTTACGTAAAAGCCTATAAGTGCATGGAAAAAATTGTTCCATCAAAATTCAAACCATTCACCAGTTTTCTTTATCGGCAACAAAATTTTATTAAAACTCAACAAAATGGTAGTTCGAGACAGAGGTCCATGCCACGTAAGTTACATGACTTACATGAAGCAAATATAAGGCAAAGATAAGCTTACATCCAGCGAAAATACTGAATACAAGGAAAAAGGCCGGTTAAGAACTGAAAGGCATCCAGAAACAACTCCACCAGTTGCTTCCTATGAGTCAGCTGCTTTCAGCAGTAAACCAATGATAGATTAATTTTAACATACTAAAGGCCAAATTTCACAGTATAATGATATATATATATATATAATTTGTACGCGACTGGGAGCCCTTGTTCTTGGCAAATTTTAGAGGCATAAAGCAACAGCCATAGTACTCTCTTTGCCTCAAGGAACGCGTATTTTAGCGTCCTTCCGAGGAAGAAAAATGGAAAAAGTGTAAGGGTTCACAATATAATGATCTATATATGTAATTTGTACGTACCCAACTGGGAGCCCTTGTTCTTGGCGAAATTTTAGAGGCGTAAAGCGACCGCCATAGTACTCTCTTTGCCTCAAGAAACACATATTTTAGCGTCCTTCAGAAAAATGGCAAAAAGTGTAAGGGTTAACTTATTGTGTGTGGACTGTGGAGAGAACAATACTAGAAGAATAAGCATATGCCTGGCTGATATGACCCCCACGAAGAAAAGAAAAGACAACCAACCAAAAGCTACCAGTACCCGGTACCCCCCCATCCACAATTCTAGTTACAAATTAGTTTCGAATATTTTTCATTTTTATTCCAATTTCTAAACTGTAAATCTTGGCCTTTAAAAGGTGGCCAACTTAGCCTTTTGTCAACTCGGTTTCGAACTGCAAATCCCCGAAACCATTCTCTCTCTCTCTCTCTCTCTCTCTCTCTCTCTCTCTCTCTCTCCTCGACCTATATACTCTAACCTCTTTTTTTCAATATTGTTCCAGTTCTGGGAAATCGTTTACCAAAAAAGCCATCCATAAAAAGGAATTAAGGGCGCTCTCTCTTTCTCTGTGTGTTGGCGTGATATTATTATCTTTGAGTACACTTCATATAAGTGAATATCAAAATTAGCTGTTGAAAAGAACGGGGCGGGAAGGGAGAGAGATGGCCGCAGGGAACGAGTGGATAAATGGGTATTTGGAGGCGATTTTGGACGTCGGAAATAATAGTGGCAAAAGCAGCAGCAACAATATTTTTGGGGTGAAGAATATTACAATTAGTGGTAATAATATAACAGAAAGGATTGAAGAGACAAAACTGAAAATTGATCAAGGATTCGATAGTACTAGTATTGGTGATGAAGAACACAAAGATAAGGCAGTGAATGATCCTCCGAAGCTCATCAGTCCCATTAAGTACTTTGTTGAAGAAGTTGTTAATTCCTTTGATGAGTCTGACCTCCACAGGACATGGATTAAGGTACGTAACGTACATACTTCCCTAGGTTTTGAACTAAATTAATTATTTTTAGTTGCAGTCAATATTATTGATATTGAATTGTATATTTTCCATTCACAAAAAATTTAAAATAAATAAATAAATAAAGAGCTTTGTGCTATTTGAGTACGTTGGCTTTGGAGGTGTTAATTACCCAGGTTAGCAAAGAGGTATTATGGTCAAGAGCTGTTGGGACTGGAGTGCCCCCATGAATTTAGTTACACAATGTCACTCTCTGCGATCGCTCTTAAACCAGACTTTCGGGTGCGATGTCGAATGTCATAAAAGATTCAAATTGAAGCCCTCCCTAATACCAATTGGTTTAATTAGGAGAGATGGTGAAAAAACGGTCCAACAAATAGTATTAGAGCCAGGCAATCATGGGTTTGACTCGCAGGAGCGTCATTGTGAGTGAGAGATTGTTGGGCTAGAAGTGTACCCATGGATTGCATGGTTACAAAATGTCACTCTCTGTGACCGCTCTAAAAACAAACTTGCGGGTGCAATGTCGAATGTCATAAAAGACTTAATTGAAACTCTCCCTAACACCGATTGGTTTTGAGAAAAATGGTAGAAAAGTGGTCACATTTTTGTAATCTTTCCTCGATCTTGTCAACAAAGGATTGGCCAAGTAGTTTTGGCATAGGACTTAAAAGTTTGGTCTCTCCTAAGGTCTCAGGTTCAATTCTTCTTGTGAATAACTCTTGGGACTACCTTATCCCCACATGTAAGGTTATAAAACGGATGTGAGAGAGGCTGTAAGAATTAGTTTAAGATGCGCGCAAACTGGCTCGGAACACCTCGCACTACCAAAAGAAAATCCCCCTCTTCTCCGGCTGCCCAATAGGTAGAAGAAAAAAAAGAGGATTATCACACGTTGGTCTTCCCCTCCTCTTTACTTAGTAAAATTTAAAAAACAAATGACAGAGAAAAAAGAGCTTCAGGCTGCCTGATCAGTTGGCTTGGGGGTGTTAAAACCAAGTTAATTATACCAAAGAGATACCATGGTTAACATCCTTGTAAAATCTCCTTCTCAATCAACCCTCTGATTTTGTTTTTTTTTGTTTTGTTTTGTTTTTTTCTTCTCATGATCGAAGAACTTCATACAAAGAGTTTGATACAGAGAGAAATGTTAATGCCGAAACTATTTTCGTTAATGTCAAAGTCTGTATGCATAAAAAATAAAAAACTTGTACCATATATAAGGTACAAGACTCTTATACACTAGAGTTTTGGTATTAATAAAACAGTTTTGACATACAAATTACATCATAAAATTTACAATTAACATAATGACAAGCAGCACAAACCAAGGTTAGGCAATTTCTAATGCCTTGTTCTCTTCCATTTTCAAAAAGAATTTTTCAAAAAAATTTCCGCTAGATTCTCCCTACTTTCAACATTTTTCTCTCTATCTCTCTCCACTTATTACTCCTACTATTTTTCAAAAAAAAATTTAAAACACAAACCAAATAAAGCATAAGTAAAAGCGATCTGTTGGAGCCTTGGAGGTAACACTTTAACCATAGTCAAATACAAAAAAGTTGCATCCACCTCAAGGTGGATCCTCGAATATATAAGCTGAGAATTTCATAAAGTTACTTGACCTACTGGAAAAGAGAGGCACCATTAATATGGATATTAATATGCCAAAATTGATGCTTAAGGGAGAACAATTTCGTTCACGTCCCTTGCCTTCGATGAGAATAACTTTACCCGCATTCGGTGAGGTATATGTCATTTTGCAGGTTTTGATTTGGTAATCAGAACCGCTATTACTTTGTTACTTTGTATAAAATCATTTGTTAGAAGATCATATCATGCAAAAAATTTAGCTCATTCGAGTTAGCGAGTAGTGGAAAGCATTTGATAAAAATTTTAATTCTTGGGTTTAATTAGAAGTGGATAGAACAAAATCGAACTTTTTGATTGAGTTGTTGCCAATCCAGTTGAGTTGAATTTTTGCAAACTCTTTTAAGCTGAATTCCTTTATCACTGTACTGAAAAAAAAAAAAAAGACTAATTCCTGTGGGAAACTAATTCGTAGTGAGAAGAACAAGTAAAAGAAAGAATTCAATGATATACACCAAATTTGTACTTCAAAAACGAAAAGGAAAAACGTTTAAGGGGTGTTTCCCATAAATTAAACATGATCAAAAAACATTAAAAAAAAATTTAAAAAGCATAAAAAAACATGATCAAAAGAAAAAAAAAATTAACTTAAGACGAGATGTTTTCGAAAAAAAATTCTGAACTTTTTATATATACCATCGGCCCGCCCATAGTTAACAGCCCGTGTTCTTGGACGTCTTTCAAAAAAAAAAAATTTATATGTATTGTAAGTATCTGCACGCTTATATACGTATATATATGCGCAACCACATCAACTTTTAAATTTTCAATTACGGTAGAAGCCGCGCTAAGTGATCCGAACACTCTTTGTTGTCACCATAGAAAAAGGGACTTTTCAATCCAAAACAGTAAATCTATTACTAGTACATACAAGCTTCGATTACTATGCAAAAAGAAATGAAAGTGGGAAATAACATGCCCTACTAGTTCCGGCGGATGCCCAGACTTTGGAAATACTCCTCAAGGTCTCAGGTTCGATTCTCTACCGGATGAATATCCTGAAGTAAATGTGGGGGCCATGACTGGTATGGTCGCGATAGCTCCCCCAAAGATTTGAATTACACAGTCGGGTCCATATACCGGCTTGACTGTGAGACAGTTCCTCAGTCATAAAGGGAAAAAAAAAAAAAACATGTGACGGTGTTTAATTTTGTTTTTTGGTTTTTTTGGTTAAGTAACGTGAGTTGATGGTGTACACAATTGAATGTGACAGGTAATAGCAACAAGGAATACTCGTGAACGCAGCAACAGACTTGAGAATATGTGCTGGCGCATTTGGCATCTCGCCCGTAAAAAGAAGCAGGTCTCCATCTCTCTCCCCCCTGTGTGTTTGTGTTTATAAGGGTATATTGGAATAGAATCACGTGTACCGGACGGCTTTACAGGTCGATTCCATATTCATTAGCTCATTTTGGATGGCATTAATCTTGGGGAGAATTAGAAATGTGATGCCATATTTCGTTTATTCCTACGTTTGGAACGGACTAAAATACGATTGTGACTCCTGATAACACATTTAGCCAGGAATCACATTCTCAAACTAAGAATTTGATTTCCCCCGTCCCTCGAGTAATCCTAGATTCATGGCTCAATCCATAAAAGGGAGACGTTTGAACTTAGTTAAATTTCTAAAACAACTGATTCTCGAATAAGAATACTGAATTGATCCAAACATCGGAATTAGCCAAGAATCACTGATACTCAGGAAACTCAGAATTAGATATTCCCCATCCCTCGAGTAATCCTAGATTCATGGCTCAATCCATAAAAGGGAGACGTTTGAACTTAGTTAAATTTCTAAAACAACTGATTCTCGGATAAGAATATTGAATTAATCCAAACATCGGAATAAAATTACTCTGATATTGAGGAAATCAAATTAGTATTCCTACCGAAGAGTACCGGCATCCAAACATAGCCTTAATTTAAATTTGTGTAGCCCATCAAATAAATCATCCACTTTGGAATTACACTGATCTTGGAGTGCCTGTATCAATTTTTGGAGTGCCAATATCATTTCCCTTTATAAATCAGTTTGGCATATGTTCGGTTCCATGTCTAATACTTGTGTATTTTTCACTCGTAATTTATGTCGAACAATTTCTAGGCTGAGTTGATCTAGTTTAATCAGAGAACGGGGAAAAAAAAAATTGAACCTTTTTATTATTTTTTTTAACAACAAAATAACAATTTATTAGGAGAAGGGGAAAAGTATCAACCAAAGCAAAAGGACGAGCCCAATGTAACACCCGAGGGCCAAATAAGCCCAGATATACAATAAACAGCACAGAAAACCCAAAAAGCCTAAATACAATAATGAAAACCCAACCCAAAAGAAAACCCTAAACCTATAACCCAAGAGCCATCTCCACCTACCACAGACAGAGCAACCACCACCGCCAGAATTCACAACTGACATCCACCAAGCCACCACGGCCACCCACAGTGAAGAAAACCGAAACCAACAAACCCAAACTGTAGTGGAAGCTGCACTGAGAACCGGGCTGCCCAATGACGGCCACAGCAGGAGCCAACACCGACCGCTCCATCAAAGCCCGAAAGGGAGGGACTAAATTATTATTTGATTGATGACAAATGAAATTCTTTTAGTAGGTTTATGTATGTAGTGTTTCATTAATGTTGTCATTTTAGTTTATTAAATAGAATTGTAGATTTTGAAACGTAAAAGATGCTTTTGCCTACAACATTTTTTCTCCAAAAACAAAAGGGCTTTTTACCTTTAGGCCCAGAAAATAAAAAGTAATTCCCACAATGTCTCCTCTAATTAATGAAACACTGAAATCCAATGAAAGTGCCTAAAATCCTAAACCCTGAAAGTGTCTGCACCCTAAACAAAAGGGCCTACATTTTCTTTCCTTTGCCTTTTGAGATCCCTAAACCTTTCCCAGGGAGTTGACCACAGAATCACAAGAAAAGCTATTCCAGTTACAAAATGAAAGAGTAAAATGGTAGAGGAAGTTTCAATACTTGATGACAGAGACGGAGCCAAATTTTTGCGTAGGGAGAGCGAATATACACAATCTAAATTTTTTTTTTGTTGATAAATTTTTTCTCCAATGTAAAAGTAGGGTTTTTTTAAATGTTGTCGCTGCCCCCCTCTGGCTCCATCCTTGCTAGATGATCACTATCAATAGGCAGCTTAGCCACCAAAACAAACAAAAAATGCTAAAATTGGGTTTCACTAATGTGACAAACCAGCAAACTAGATATAATAACACACAAACAAAAACAAAAAAAGCACAAGCAATTAAGGTAGTAGGTTTTTAAGGCATCAAACATGACAAAAGAAAACTTATATACCGTCTTTGCAGATAGCTTGGGATGATGCACAAAGACTTATGAAACGAAGAATTGAGATTGAAAGAGGTCGTAATGATGCCGCAGAAGACCTTTCTGAGCTTTCTGAAGGTGAGAAGGAGAAGAGTGATGCTAATCAGGCTGAGTCTCCACCGGACAAAATTTCAAGAATCAACTCGGACATGCAAATATGGTCTGATGACGACAAACCTAGACACCTATATATTGTCCTGATCAGGTACTGCGCGTATCATGTTATGTAGGTTTATTTACGGTCCAAATACAAGCTAACATAAGAAATAAGAATTAATACAATCGTGTCATATAATAACGAATCGGTCGTACAGAACATGGAACTTGAATGAATGGTCAAAATATAGGAGACAAAGAAACACGCAAAAGATGTGGAAATTAAGTGCATAGCGAGTTTGACTGTTTGAGTCATGGCACCAGCATTTTCCTAGCTGTCTTACAACAGTTGCTCTGGAGCTCTATCACTACGTACCTCCTCTGCAATTCGAAGTATCAAAATAATTCACTTATTTCTAAGTGGCCTATCATCTGTAAACAAATTCCTTAGGATGATGAATGGTCTATAATTGAAGAAATGTTCATTACGCTGTGGAACTATTCACAACAATAAGTGTGTACATGCAATTGTACACTACAGTTATGCCGTGTCTAATTTCATCAATGAGTCAATGACGCGAATTTCCTTCTGCTATTTTCGATTCTTTGTTCTGTTAAGGTTAGTGAAGAATGAAATTATATTCTCCAAACAAAAAATGAATATTTCTGTAATTGACCAAATAAAAGGAAACAAAGCATGATTCACAAAAGAAGTATATGCAGTGATAGTGATTGCAATAGAGTGGCTCTGAGTTTGATATCATGCTTATCCTTTTATGTAGTTTGCATGGGTTGGTGCGTGGAGAAAATATGGAACTCGGGAGAGATTCAGATACTGGTGGTCAGGTAGTAACACGGTAACAGTATGACAACATTCAAACGCTATTGCTATTGCTATTGCTATTGCTATTGCTATTGGTATCGCTATCGAAGACCGAGCCCTTAAAATTATTCCATTGATTCCCACCAATGAGCTACACTTAATAATTACCATACCCATAACTGTCCTACTTTTGCACTTCTTTCTACACATTGCTCACAATTTGTATGTATGCCCAGGTGAAGTATGTCGTAGAGCTTGCTCGAGCACTAGCGAATATGAAAGGTGTCTATCGTGTAGACCTTCTGACAAGACAAATCACCTCGTCAGAGGTCGACTGTAGCTATGGTGAGCCCATTGAAATGCTGTCGTGCCCACCCGACGGCACTGGTAGTTGTGGTGCCTACATCATTCGGATCCCATGTGGACCTCGCGATAAGTAATCACATATACTTACGCTCATTTCTCTAATCTATTAGGGTGTCTTCAAAAACTAAGGGAAGAAATAGAGAGGAAATAAAACTAATAATTTTTCACCATTCCCTTGTTTGGTTCCTTCTTTGTTAGTGCAAAGAAAAATCCTGGAATAAGTAGAACGTTATTTACTTCTTAAATTTTCCTGCCTTCTCTTTCTCTTTCGCTTTCTTTCTTTTTTTTTTTTTTGCAAGTTAACCTTTTCATTTTAATTTTCGTCTTTCTTAGAATAAGGAAAAAGAGCCATTCTGTTCTCTTTTGATTTCTTGTTCCTTTGAAAGACCTAAGTGAGAATTTAATAGTTATCCAAAAATTCAATCTCCCACTTACTTTCTCTTTCCCATTCCACGAGTTCCAAACATGGCCTAAGTTTAATCCACACGTAACTTTTATCACTATTATGGAGTTTATGTAACTAAAACAAAACCTTCTCATCAAGTTCTTCCCACTCCTAGAGCTCTCCATTATACCCAAAATGTGTATCTAACTTTGAAAACACCCTGGCGATAGGTACATTCAAAAAGAGTCACTTTGGCCTTACATACCTGAATTTGTTGATGGGGCTCTAAGTCACATCGTCAACATGGCAAGGGTTCTAGGGGAACAAGTTGATGGGGGAAAGGCGACATGGCCTTATGTGATTCATGGTCACTATGCTGATGCAGGAGAGGTTGCAGCACATTTGTCCGGGGCCTTGAATGTGCCAATGGTGCTAACAGGACACTCCTTGGGGCGGAACAAGTTCGAACAATTACTTAAACAAGGGAGGTTGTCGAGGGAGGACATAAACTCAATGTACAAGATAATGAGGAGGATAGAAGCCGAAGAGATGGGGTTGGATGCTGCTGAAATGGTGGTAACTAGCACGAGGCAAGAGATCGATGAGCAATGGGGTTTGTACGATGGATTTGATATCAAATTGGAGAGGAAGCTTAGGGTTAGGAGAAGGCGTGGTGTGAGTTGCCTTGGGCGGTACATGCCAAGGATGGTGGTATGCACAATCTCGTTTTCTTTCTTATTCTTATAACCTAAGCATGAGTTCTTTATCCTGATCATTCACGAAACCAGGTTATCCCACCAGGGATGGACTTCAGCTATGTCACACCACAAGATTCACTGGAAGGTGATGGAGATCTAAAGTTGTTGATTGACTCCAATAAGACTCAAAATAAAAGGCACATGCCTCTGATATGGTCTGAGGTCAGGCACCCTTTTCTTTCCATACTTGCATATGGTATCAGCCATTGGGAATGATTCTGATAAAGTGAAAGATGACATCTTCATTTCTAATTTATGAATGACTAATTCTAACCTTTCTGCTATACTCTTTCAGATAACAAAATTCTTCACAAACCCTCACAAGCCTATGATCCTCGCGTTGTCTCGTCCAGACCCCAAGAAAAATGTGACCACATTGCTCAAGGCTTTTGGCGAATGCCAACCACTCAAAGAACTTGCTAACTTGGTAAAATTACATCCCACTACAATATTCATCTTGTATCTACAGATAATATGTCTAAGCAACATTCATGGATGATTCTAAATCACTATTGCAGACCCTAATACTCGGTAACAGAGATGACATTGAAGAGATGTCTAATAGCAGTTCAGTTGTTCTCACAACTGTACTGAAGCTCATTGACAAGTACAACTTGTATGGTATGGTAGCATATCCCAAGCATCACAAGCAGTCTGAAGTTCCTGAGATATATCAGCTAGCTGCTAAAACGAAGGTAAAATATGCTCCCTAATCTGCCTCTATGCATATTATACCAAGACTTTGAAGTCATCACCAAATTAGGTTCTATGAAAGGTGGACCGTTGGCACTCATACGGGCCTTGACATAGATATCCCAGATGGGATGATCCATGATAATGTCAGGTCTGCAATTCATTAGCCTAGACCAACATATAACAAGTCACTAATTATTCAAGTTTCCCTTTCAATTGCACCATAATACTGCTAACAGTAACACTTCTCTGGTGGATTTACCTCTTCAAGGGAGTTTTCATCAACCCAGCTCTTGTTGAACCATTTGGTCTCACACTCATAGAGGTTAGTCACTACCTGACTCACTCACCAGTAGAATGCATTTAGAGCTTGAAGTTCCTTTGCAAAGGAACTACCACAGTTTTATATACCTCTATTTCTTGCAGGCTGCTGGTTATGGTCTGCCTGTTGTTGCCACGAGAAATGGTGGGCCTGTGGATATTATCAAGGTAAAGTCAGAGAGAATTTACATTTGTTCAGTCGCTAAGAATGCCAAGTCTACCAAATCTGGCTAATTCTTGGGCCACAACCTAATAATTTGAAGTTTAATGGGTACATGAACCCATAGGCTGAGGTTCTACCCCCATGATTACCCATTAACTTGGAAAAGGTGTCGCACATTAATAAGCTTCTCACAAAAATAAGTTTTCCAAAGAATCTAATTGGGAATTCCTTGTTAAATCAGGCACTCAACAATGGGCTTCTCATCGACCCACATGACCACAAAGCCATAGCAGATGCCCTCCTAAAGCTTGTAGCTGATAAAAACCTCTGGCTCGAGTGCCGCAAAAATGGGCTAAAGTATATCCACCGTTACTCTTGGCCAGAACACTGTAGAACCTACCTTTCTCATGTCAAGCATTGCAGGAACCGACATCCTACAACCCGTCTGGAGATCATACCTACTCCTGAAGAACCCATGAGCGACTCGCTGAGGGATGTGGAAGACATTTCTTTGAAATTCTCAGTTGATACAGACTTCAAGCCCCATGGAGAAATCGATGCAGCAAACCGACAAAGGAAACTCATTGAGGCCCTGACCCACTTAGGTTCCCCCCATGGCAATTCCAGCATTAGTTACGGTCCAGGAAGAAGGAAGGAGCTATTTATAATAGCCACTGACTGTTTCGCTAAGGATGGATTGTGCACTGAGACCCTGTCATTAGTCACTAAAAATGTGATGCAAGCTGCAGTCTCAAGTTCAGGCAAGGTAGGATTTGTACTGCTAACAGGTTTAACCTTACATGAGACAAAGGAAATATTTAGAAATTGCCATGTGGGTTTGGAAACTTTTGATGCATTGGTCTGTAACAGTGGAAGTGAAATGTATTATCCCTGGCGAGATTCCTCAGCTGATATGGATTATGAAGCCCATATTGGGTACAAGTGGCCAGGTGAGAACGTTAGATCGATGATAATGAGGCTTGGTAGGGCAGGAGAAGGAGATGGAAATGGGGATGATATAGCAGAGTATTCAGATGCATTTAGCTCTCGATGCTATTCCTACAGCATTAAACCAGGAGCCAAGGTGAGATTTTCAAATAATTGCCAATCATGCTGAAAAATTAAGAAAAACGAATTAAAGGCTAGAGAGATCATAAAGCATAGAGTATCTTAGAAACATGTTATCATCTACTTATCCTTGCTATTATGTGGGGTTGGACAGACTCGAAAAATTGATGAACTGCGCCAGAGGCTACGGATGAGAGGCTTCCGATGCAGTCTTGTCTACACTCATGCCACAACACGATTGAATGTAGTACCATTATTAGCATCAAGAGGCCAAGCACTAAGGTAAGAACTATTCCTAATTTACTTAAGCCTCTGTGTAATGCACTTGTTGTTTGTGTTGTGTAGTCAAAAAGCGCATGACTCAGTTGCACAACAGTGGAAACTAGTAAAAATACATCCATCCGTGTGTGTGAGATAAGATCTCACTTGTGTTCATTTATCCAGGTACCTATCTGTTAGGTGGGGTCTTGATCTTTCCAAAATGGTAGTGTTTGTCGGGGAGAGAGGGGATACAGATTATGAAGGCCTATTGGTTGGTCTTCACAAGACTGTTGTTCTAAGAAATTCTGTTGAATACGGCAGTGAGATGCTTCTGCGCAGCGAAGAAAGTTATAAAAGGGACGATGTAGTCCCCCAAGATAGCCCAAGAATTGCCTTTGTCGAGGATCATCAATTCCACAATATCTCTGCAGCTTTAAAGGCTCTACAGATTATGTGATTTTTAGTTGCACTTTATTACTTCTTTTGGGAGGAGGTTTCGTGGATGACGCAGAAGCAACTGAACTATTACGAATACAAAAGAAATTAAATCTTAATTTTGTTTAATAGTACAGACAATTTTTGTATAATGACATGAACGGTATATTAGGCATACTCACAAGTCACAAGGTTAGTTCTGCAACAACAAAATCAATGGGCACCACCTATGGGTTCTAACCTATAATTTGACATACCATATCATGAAACCATATGTAAGGACGTTAAACATTTCACGAACCAGAAAAGCAATACAGCATTGGAAAATTGCATTGCACGACAATTCCAAGGAAAACTACCAACTTGCCACATTTTTCTTTTCTCGGGAGTTCAATTGTACTCATTTTGCAGTTAGGTTTAAAGAAGCAGGCCTTGTGTACACATTTACCTGATCAGTGACTATGTTGAAGCATCAATTTTATTGTCCATATGATGTTGACTACTTTAGCAGCCTCTTTAGTCACAAAGAGTTGACTGCATGCCCTGTGATGCCTATATACAGAGAGCAACTTCTACCTTGTATTCCTCTCCACAACAACATTTAACGACCTGAGAAATTCCCTGCAAAAAAAAAATGGAGGCCATCCTGAATTCCTTAGGAGATTCGGAAAATAAAAATAGCAGCAGGTATAATTCTATTTGATTATGAACGAAAAATGCAGTGACAAAATGAACAAAGCAACAAAGCATGGATACTACCACAAGGTTGCCATGTCCACATGAACAACCGGTACTGAGCACATATGACAGAATGTGCATCAAATACTACATATCTTATGGTGATTTGAAATTTAACCTCATTAGGCTAATATAGCATACTTTTTGGATACTCTACCACGTCCCAGAACAGCTATGCAATTGAGATCATTTTACATAACATTAGAAGTAAACACAACAATAGTTTTCCACCACCTTGTCCTTGGAGAAGACATTAACTGTGGACCGAATTATTCCTCCAAATACCCTCATACCTTATTGAGTCACAGATGTGCTCCATATTCCTATCCATACTGTCTTTTTAACTGTACCCGTATCCATGCTTCAAATGGCAATTTAAACAGTTTACCTTGAGAGTTCGTACATTCATGTAATGACAGTTAAAGTTGATCTATGTCATAAATCAGTCAGTACAAACAGTTCAGGCATGATAGTGAAATGAGACTTGATAGCGGAAGGAGAATTGTATACGACCTACTGAATTATACAGCAAATTTCCCAACTAATAACAAGTTCTCAAACATTGATTTCTCACCAATCTTTTTTTTGAGTAATACAGAATTAAATGTTGGGGAACTATATTTTTGCCGAACGTATCAAAGCCGTACCACTATCCTATATTTTAAGGTTCTTCTGTATTGCAGAATTGGTAGAGTTTCGCATCCATATCTGTATCCATACTTCACAGGAACTAAGTGATCCAACTCAGCTATGTCATGCAATTTCCATTAGTTATGTCACTGCAAACAAAAATCGTAGGCCAAGATTGTTAACTCCGACTTTAATCGTCTAATCATTATGTTGTTTTGGACAGCCCATGCTTTCCTTTTTGACAGCCTGTGCCGTGTTGTGATGGCCCATGAATCTTGAGAATCGAGCGTGGGCATAGTCACCAAAGCAAGTCTGAAGGCTTAATCAGTATACATACACAAACGAATACAGTTTATCACCCAAAAAACTAAAAATGGAAGATGCTGACAAATAAATCAACCTTCAGTTTCTCAAATTGCTGCTGCAGAGAATGCAAATACTCGGTTT
Organism: Rhododendron simsii; assembly: GCA_014282245.1. NCBI lineage: Eukaryota > Viridiplantae > Streptophyta > Magnoliopsida > Ericales > Ericaceae > Rhododendron > Rhododendron simsii. Next base: position 31,799,917 of record CM024954.1, on the reverse strand, counting down.
CTCCAGCTCGGTCAGCTAAAAGAGCTTGATGTTCTTCTTCTAGGGTCTTGACATTCATTGATCCAAGCTCTGGCTATAACCACCAAAAAACTAAAGTAGAACACCTTGTAGATATAGTGAGTACATCAAAGAAATAAAAATGTTAGTTCCAATGGAAACGGCAATCAGTCCAAAACTTTTTTTCTCAGAACCCCATTATCTTGCATCCTGTTGCTCAAAGAAACCAGGAAGTGGCACATATTGATTCTGTTAAATTTTGACACAGGATATTGGGATCAAGGAAATTAAAGACACTTAATAGCTAACAACTTAATTAATGGATACGAAATTTTGGGGATGGGAGAGAGAATAACAGTTAACAAAGAATAGGGTAGTCTAACATATGAGTTACCTTGAAACCACTAATCCTGCACTTCACTTCCTCAACAGATTGCTTTACCTGATATAATAGAAATTTGAATGAGGGAATCCTTTGAATCTCATGGTATTTGAAATGGTAGGTACCCATTAAACTCAAAAATATACAGGATCCAAACACAAAACGAGACAGTTATTAAATACTATCTTTTTTCATCTGATTCCACCTAATTTTTGTACCTATGCGCTTATAATACAAGGGGTAGGTTGGGTTTAAGGTAATGGTTCAATGCTTAAGCCTGACTATACACAAGATACAACGGCAGAGCAACATAGATACACGTGTCTACCGGAAAAATCTAGCACAACAGAATATGAAACAAAATATAAGCAAAAAACATATCCATTTAGTAACTATGGTAAAAGGGGACCCACTCTAAAGAGAATTACCTATACATATCTGATTTCTTATACTAAAAGAACACAAATTTTTGGTGAACACCACTGCCTTCTGTCAATCAGAAAGTAGAAGAAGAAACAAAACCGATCTATGATAAACGCATAAAGAATATTTCAAATAGTCCTCCTCTTCGTTGGGAAGTACGAGACACTAGGGAGAAAGCTATAGAATAACTTCTAGCAGAAATAACAGAGACTAGGGAGAAAGGAAGACAGAGAATAACAGACTATACTCTAGCGCAACTTATACTTATGTCATGTGCACTCATGATTTACAGAGACTAAACCTAAAACCCTGATAATTACTGTTTGCTTCACAACCAATTCAATAACATAAATATTTGCTTTCTTCCACTGCACAAGTATGTAAATCCACTCATGTTAAAACCTTGCTAGTCTCCGCAAGAAGATTGGATTTTGTTTGTGTCGCCAGATCAAGCTTAGCTTTGCCAGATTCTAACATAGTCACTAGCTTCTTCACTGCATCATCCTGAGATTAGGTGGACAATTAAAAGCCTACAACTCCATAATAGCCATTGGCCCATTACAATATGAAATGACATGCCCATACCACATTTTCTGCAATGGGATGACTCTCTACTCTGCACTTCCCTGCAAGTGAAGTTCAGTAGATGAAGAAATCAGATATACACATTAAAGCTATACAGACAAAACAAGTACATTAGTTTCCAGATTATTTAAGGAGTATCTTTATTTGTATTTCGTAATAATGTACCTCTATTCTACTAGGACCTCCAAATTTGGCACAAGTGTATGTGAATATAGCATGTGTTTTACCTCACCATTGGAAAAGAAAAACAGGCACGTAAAGAAAAACAGGCACGTCGTGTTAAGATATTGTTATAGCAACCAATATAGCACGCTACGTATGAGTTTCATAGTATGGGCGAAATTCCTTGCAGGCATTTACATAACTTAATCCATCTAACCTATCACTAACTGTCAAAGTATAGGATGGTTTAAAACTCTTTGTTTTGAACATCTTGAAAACGTTTCACATTTTGCTCATTTCATTTCGGTGTTGGACCTAGCGCAGGGGGTCTGAGGGAAATATGATTATGGAAATTTATTAGCTTCTAGCAGAGAAGTTCCATTTAGCAAAGTTTCTCTTAAATAGTCCTGGTCAGCTATCAAAATTTTCAGATATACAGTCGTCATGTTTCCCATTGTGTGCTTTCCAATGCTCTAGACTATGAATGAAGGATGCTAATGAGCACATAAATTGATTTGGGTCCCTAGGCCTGCCTTCTCTAATGCCTTCGGCTTTGTTTGGGGGCATTGTTCCTCAGCAAAACGTCCCTTTAGCTCCTCGGTTCTTGGAGGTATAGGGGGGCCACGGTTTCAATGGTATTCTAAGAGGAGTCAATTTGTGCATATATTGCCAAAGGTTAGGCCTGTCTCCAATCGTCCCCCGCCCATACCCGCAATGACTGGGGACTAGATGGTTTCTGTTGTTGTACAGTCGTCATGTTTCCCCATCGCAACGAAATTTCCATTCGAACAGAATGAAGTGGTAACAAATCAAACACAGGTTTCTTTAGTAAGAATCCAAACAAAAAGTAGAACAACTTTACCAGAAATGTCACATCAGTGTACAAGTCATACCTTCATCTTCTCTTATATGTTCCCCCTTTTCAGCTTCTCTTGTTTGCTCCCCACTGGCATCCTTGAAATGTATGAACTAAAATCAGTAGCATTACAATATTTTCTGTATGGAGGTAAAGAGTTAAATATAATGTGACTGGTGAGAAAGTCATAGCAACAAAATTACTCAATGCAACACCCTAAAAGATTTTGTCTAGCTCAACAGAGAGTCAATTTCACCGTAAAAAGTAAGCATAGTAGAAATAAACCAAATTTCTGGCTTAGAAATATGCACACTTGACTGACACGTGATTTCTCACAAACTAAGACAAGATACACATAGAAAATACATAGTTTTATATGTGCATTTCTATTTCACAGTGAATGATACACAATTAAATGTTGTGTACCTAAGAAGTTTAATTTAGAACACGATAACTAAATGTGATGCAAACTTCTTTCTAAAGTTTAAAGGAGCAAAAATGGACAAATTTACCTTGTTTTTCTTGTATCATCGCATTCTATTTTACTTGTAACGGCATCGGAACTCTATAAGTGTTCTACGAATTTACGAGCATATTTGATTTTAGAAAATTTAGGCAAATAGTAAAACGTGTTTGGAAACATGGGTCTAGAAGTTTCCAATGAGTGTTGTGTGTACGTACATGAAAAACCACACACATTCATCTAAGTGTAACTGCTTCTTAGATTTTTTTCATATGTAACAAGTAGTGCTATACAAATGGAAAAGTTACAAGACCAAGAACCTTGAAAGTTGAAACATCCATATTATGACACTCCACTTTTCAAAAATAATACAGGGGATGACTGGAAGAAAACAAACTTCTCAGGACATTTATATTGATGGTCTAATCTACAAGGAAAAAAAAATTATGAGTTTGGTACTACTTCGGAGATGTAGATTACATATTACACAAGAAGAAATAAGGCATCAATCAACAAGCTATCACCCAGAAGCACGCATACAGACACACACGACATGGACACATTACTTTGTCAAAAATTAGGAACACATACCCGTTGAGAATGCAGTAAAACTAAAAGTTTATATATTACCACAGATTCATACAAAATCAGGAATATCATATCAATCAAATGATTCAAATTTGATAAAAAGCGCAAACAATATTGACATACTAAATATTGAAAATACCACCGTAACTCAGCAACATTCATGAACTAAGCAGCCACGGCTTATTTCACCATGCCCAACTTTTCAACATTGTTTTCTGACCTACTAATGTGTCCCTAGCATAGCCTTAGTGTGTCCTCACTGTGTGCCTGAGCATCTCCAACGTGTCTACAAAAATAATACTCCCTCCGTCCCAAATTCTTTGTCCTGTTCGCAAAACGGAGTGTTAAAAATGATACAATTTTTGCAAGAAAAAATCAAAAGTTTTTCAACAACTTACTAGATATCAATGAGTATTTTTAATTTGTGAAAAAAGTTTGAATTATTTTTAACACTCCGTTTTGCGGACCGGACAAAGAATTTGGGACGGAGGGAGTAGTACCAAGAAGAACAATCAAGCATGCATTTAGGTGCGTCCAAGCCGTGTACAGAGCATGTCGGGTCATGTCCACATCCGACACGGCGACACATGTTCCGCAGCTTATCACTGTTAAAAAAAACGTTTTAGTACCCAACCACGCTTTGATTCAAATATTTGGGCATTCTAGAGAGAAGTTCAAATATACAACGCAGCATGTGAGACTAGTAACGGAATGCATTTTGTTCATAGAAACCAAATGAAAGCCTCATGCATGCATATATGAACATGTGTCATCACAACTCAAAAGTTCCGAGAGAGAGAGAAGAAATATCATCGAAAATTACCGATCCCTCTTGTCCAATGATTGAGTTAAGTTTGTAATATTTGATCCAATCCTACGCAAAAGCAAAAGCCCTTATTATCAACTGAAATATTTTCTATATGGCAATGAATAAAAGTGATAAAGGGTATAAACCTGTTGTTGTTGAAATTTGGCATTGATATCCTCCATAATATTTGTATAGTAAGTGCTGTTGCAGTAAAAGAGACGTGTGACTAACATTAAAAATAAGTTAAGCTCTATCTTATGTTTACATTAACGAACCTTTTCGCCACAAATTTGGCTGACAAGCTCACTCGTTCTTGTTGAATAAGCTCCAGTGTCTATAAGCCATTGAAGACAAGGACAGTATTAAGAAAGTAGCAAATGTTTGTTTCCTGGTTACTCAAGCAAGCAAGTTGTTCTTTTGTGGTAGTATAGAGGTCAACCCTCTACCTCCAAGATAAATCACCGGGCTTGGGATAAATGCTTACTATTCTTTTCTTTTTTTTGGGCTCGGAAATATACGGAACAGCAACACAACAAAAGAGGAACTAGATCAGAGAAGTAAAAGATTGGTCACTTTATTTCTTCTCTCTTGTTTTCTCTCTTACTCTCTTTTCTCTGTCAATTAGTTGTCTCAACTCGTCTAGAAATCGGATAAGAACCCAAAAATGGAAATGCACGCAAATTATTGCCAGACAATATTGCCATGAGTACCCACCAAGGTTGACATGACCATTACTTAGGGGAAGAAACTGTGATATATAAAGATTAAAGAGCTGAACATTTTAACACTATTACCATAGAGGGGTTGACATCATCATGGAGACTGTTCAAGCATCCAACTCAAAACCATTTGGCAATGAGTGGAGAGGCCGCTCAGGTTGATATATAAGTTTTTAGACACGTGCAACCCCCAACTCGCACGTGGAGACAAAGGCAGAATTACACCACTATCACCAAGAATACCTTGGGTTAAATAGCCCAAGTGCTCTCCCAAAAAATGAAAAAAAATATGTAAAAATTATATGTAAATTTTCAAACCAAATGAGTTTAGCCCAACCCACCATCCTCTCATTCAGCCCAGCCAAACCCATCATCCTCCCATTCAGCCCAGCCAACCCGTTACCCACCATCCAAATACTCCTAATTTTGATCAAATTGCGAGGTTTCAGATTCATAAGTATTCCCTTATTATGCAGAGCGCTGGCTGGTATGCTTAGATTTGTACTTACATTGTTAAATGCATAGCACTGGGCTCTTATGTTTTTATATGCAGAGCACTGGTTGGTGTGTTTAGATTTACACTAATTTAGTTGATGCAGAGCACTAGCTGGTGTGCTTAAAATTGGTTTAAAATGTTGGTGCTTACAATTTTACTCTTTTAGAGTTAAATTATAATGGAACAACAAAATAAAAAGGGAGGAAAAACTCTTTTGTCGTTCTTGAAAGATAACTCGTTGAGGATATCGAATCAGATAATATATGATTTTACTCTCTAAAACATCGTAGAGGTACAACTTGAATAGTGTACATTTTTTGTACTTTTCATTTGTTTGTTTTTGAAAATTTATATATTTATATGTCAGTTTGCCTCTTTTTGGTTCATATATATAATTTTTGGGTTAGCCTAGGGCGAAATAAATTCATGGTTTTGCCCTTGCGTGGAGAGTGGACCAACAATCCATAACCAGTTTTCTAAAAAAAGGGAATTAATCGGCGTTTAATCTTTCGCGGGGCCTATCCGACTAGATCCGACAAATTGCTATGCTCCGATTAATCGCCGATTACAAATTTCTATGTGCCGATTAATTACTGATTACTAGGCCTTGAAGCTCGAAGGTGGCCGACCGCCCAACTAGCGCCTAGCAACTTTTAGAATATTATCCATAACAAATGGATCCCAACAAACAACGGTGCACTTAAGGCACAAACAAGGGGAACAAATTCTCCAAAACCCTAGCTTTGATATCTTAATGTTGTGTTTGGTTTGGTTTTAAAAAAAAATTTGAAAAATAGTAGGGGTAATAAGTGGAGAGAGATAGAGAGAGAAATGTTGGAAGTAGGGGGAATCTCGAAGGTATTTTTTGAAAAATTCTTTTTAAAAAGTGAAGAGAACAAGGCATAAAGCATCCAACTAAAAACCAATTGGCAATGAGTGGAGAGACCGCCCAGGCTCATATACTAATTTTTAGAGGAAATTAACCGATGTGGGACAAACTCCACCAAAGACATTTACTTTATTCTTTGTTCTTTATATTATCCAACCAACTTTAATCAAATTATCGTAACCCCAGTTTCTCATATCTAATTTTGGGGCTCCACTCAATAAAGAGGCTTCATTTTCTTCATTCTTCAATTTGAGAAAGAGGCCTTTTTGAGTCACATTAAAACCTAACATGCTAGTTTTTAAAACCCTAGCCCGTGTAGGAACCTTGATTCCAAGTTTGAAAAGCTATCCCACATCAATCAATCTCCTCATGGAGTTGTACTCGTAGAAACATGATCCAACAATTTATCATCTACCGTTTAGGATAGGATTGTTTTCAAGGGGGGAAAAAAAAAACTACCTGAGAAAGCGTGGTCGAATCTGATTCCAAAGAGGAAAATTTTCTCTTTTTCTCCAAAATCTGGGAACAAATCTGCCCCTTGGCCTTCACCATCTGATCAGTCTCCGCTTCAAGTTTCTTGATATCTGAATGAGCTACAATAAAAAGCAGTCAGGGAATAAGGAAAGCGGTGGGAGGCTGTGGAACTACAATGCATACAACTTCAGTAGAAGATACGACTTCTTTCTTAAACATTAGTACCAAAATTATCCTTAGCTTAATTATTCCAAAATTACTCGAAATTCACTTCATAAACCAGAGCTTTATGAAGCAAATACCAGCCTCTGTCACAGAAAAAAGGTGTACGATAAATAAATCTGCTATTTGGATATGAAAAACAACAAACTGACAAGTTTGGTCCCCATCAATGACTTGGCAGCTAAGGATCAAAAGATTTTCTTTAGCGAGGCGTTGGAAAGATGGTGTACAATAAACATATCTGCCAAATCTGCTTGGTTGGAGATGAAAAGCAACAAAGAAACAAGCTGGCTAACAGCAGAACAAAGTTGGTTCGTTAAGAAGAATTGTCCAAATGGGCCTTCATCTCTGGTTATGTTGTTGGAAGAAGCTCCCCACCAGGTGCATGTTTTGCAATCTAGAAGACGAAAGCCATGGTCATCTGTTCTTTGATTATGCTCATACAGCCAATGTTTGGTCCTCTATTCAAAGAACCATCTTATTCTAAGAAGTCCTGAGCTAAGTTATCGATCTTGTACGGTACTGCAAGAAAACGGAATGCTTGGCACTGTGTTCCGTTCCAGCTAAATACCATTTTGTTTTGGCTGTTACAGCCATTTTGCAGATTTTGTCCGGTACAAAAGACACATGGGTTGGGTCGTACTCCTCTCAAGTGTGAATCAATGACGTATCGCTCTGAAGCTTTAGGGAGAAGAAGAGAGAGAAAAGATGAAAGATAGCCAGATTCTGTTGCATCCTCCCTGAGTTTTGTTGCCATGGAGCATTGGAGCGTCGCTTTACTTGTCTTTCAGGACATTGTGGGTAGCTCATAGCTGTAATGCTTTTTTACAGAGAGTCAAAGAGTGGAAAGATGGGGTTTGAGTTTATCAAAAACAAAGGAAGAGATCTATTATTGAGTAAGAAAGAGATTTTTATAGTTCTTCTTAACTAAAAGACTGAAGGTATTGATTAGCTTCTTGTTTTTCGTTTTTTCTTTTTGATCTTGTATTGATTAGCTTTTTCAACTCTATTTGTAAATTTCGGGTTGCTGCCAAATTTGATGAGTAAAAACATTAATAAGTTTGCCAAAAGGTAGCTAGATTTTATATGATATCTTTAGTTGAAAAATAAAGATACGATGCGACGATATATCCGATACAGTATGTGAACAAATACAAGTACCTGTACATACCAGACGAATTTTAAAATTGGTACACCATCTAGTAAGAGGTTGATAACTATGGTCTTAACCTTGGAATGTGGAACTGGACCTCCCTATGTGGCAAATTCCCCTATGCAGAATTCTGTGCTCAAGCATTCGGTGGCTTCCTCAGTCTATCACATTTGGAGGCAGAAAAAGAGACAAGTTCTGTTAGAATATAGCTGGACTTAGTCCCACATTGGTTGCTTATGTTATGTAACTAGTAGCCACATAATATAAATAAAGCTCACTTGTGTTAGGGTTAGTTAACACCCTATACACTTTTCCTTCTTTCTCTCACAACATGGTATCAGAGCGGAATCTTAACCTTAATCCTAAACCACCACAACCCCAGCCTAAACCCTAGCCTCTATACATAATCAATGTCCTAAAAGTCGCTCGGCACTAGTCTGGCGGTCGGCCACCTTCGAGCGATCAATCGGTGATTAATCGCCGATTAATTCCTTGTTTTAGAACACTGTACTACATAATCCCTACAATCCAAGCCTAACCCTAACAATCCTAATCCTAGCCTTAACCCTAATCCTAGTTCACAGATACTGTTCATAGCTGGTACTGTTCACCGTCGTACTGTTCATCGATGTTACTGTTCATCACTGTTTGGTACTGTTCCGTTGCTCTTATGCACTCATTGTTCTGGTAATTTTGGATTTTTTTTGGGTCAATTTACAGTTTATCCTCTCCAATAGATGGTAGTTTGGGTATGTTGAAGTCTGATTTCGGTTGTTGGATTGTGTTGAGTTATTTGGTCTATGTTGACATATGAGCTCTTGGTGGTTGCTTGATATTGGGACTATGTTGTGTTAGAATAGTGGTGTTATGACCTTATTAATGTTTAGTTGCAAGGGTATTATTGTCCTTTCATGTAATAGGGTTTACTTAAGGCTTCTATGTTTTCCCTATATAATGATGTGATGGCCTCTTGTAACAAATATACTGAATTATAGAATTTCTCTCTTCTAGTTTCACTACATGTTGTTCGGTGGCTACTTTGTTTTTGTTGAAGTAGTTGGATGCATGCGTTGCCGTGCCCTTGGTCGTTAGCCGGTTAATCAATTCCTTATTTCTTGTTTATTGGCAGTTTGTCGGTGGAGTATTTGGTTGGTTAACCTATCGATAGTTGATTAGTTGCATCTCATTGTACGGTGATATGTTTGCAATGAAATCTGGTTCTGATTCTACTTCCGCTGATTCTAGTGATTTTGGTTCTTCATTTAGCCGTGGCCTTGGTCGCGGCCGTGATTATGGGTACAGTGGTCGTTTTGACCGTGTTTTTGGTGGTCATGATTCTGGTCGTTGTGGATTTAGTAGTACAGGTCGCATGTCAGGGGGAGGTGGCCATAGTCGAGGCCATGGTTCTAGACTTTGTACTTATTGTGGGGGAACTAATCATACGGTGGAGCATTGCTATGACCTACATGGTTTTCCTCAGGCTCATCGGGTTTCTTCTTTTACTTCTTCTAAGGATATTAGGCAGGTTGCACGCTCCACTGCTATGGTGAAAACAAGTTCCTCCATTGCTACTCTATCTCAGACAGGTTCTAGTGCTTGTATTGCAACTTCTCGTTTTTCTGTTCCTTGGGTTATTGATTCTGGTGCATCTGATCATATGTCTAGTAATTCTACTATTCTTTCTGGCCATCAGTCTATTGATAAACCATCTCGTGTTACCTTAGCCTATGGTTCTACCACTGATATTACTGGTTTGGGTTCGGTTTCTGTTACTTCTTCTTTGACTTTGGATTCCGTATTGCACGTTCCTCGTTTTCCATTAAATCTTATGTCTGTTAGTAAACTTACTAAATCTTTAAATTGCTCTGTCACATTTCTTCCTGATGGTTGTGTGTTTCAGGATCTCAAGACGGGGGGGAAAATTGGTGGTGGTAGCGTGGTGGTTTGTGTTACTTTACCGACAATGTTCACCCTAGCTCTGTTGCCCTTCAGTCTTCTGTGTCACCCTATCAACATCATTGTCGACTTGGTCATCCATCCCTTCAGAATCCTAAATGGCTGGTACCTTCATGTAGCCGTGTTGATGCTTTGCCCTGTGAAGTCTGTGAGTTTAGTAAACATCATAGAGTGTCTTTTTATCCTAGGGTTGAGAGTCGCGTATCCCGTCCTTTTCACTTAGTTCATTCTGATATTTGGGGTCCAATGCGTGTTCCTAATATTTTTCGCTTTCAGTATTATGTTATTTTTGTCGATGATTATTCTCGTGTTACATATCTTTATCTCATGAAAGAGCGGTCATAGTTGTCTTCTATCTTTAAGTCATTTTATATGAAAATCAAAACTCAGTTTGATACTTGCATTCGTATGTTTCGTTCTGACAATGCAGGTGAATATTTTCATAATTTGCTTTCTAAGTGTTTTGATGACCATGGTATAATTCACCAATCTTCTTGTGCTCGAACTCCACAACAAAATGGAGTTGTTGAACGCAAGATTAGGCATTTATCAGAGGTTATGCGTGCTCTATTATTTCAAATGCAAGTTCCTAAGCCTTACTGGAGTTATGCTGTTCTTACAGCATGTTACTTGATCAATCGTATGCCATCTAGCGTTCTAGGTGGTCAGATACCCCATACAGTTTTATTTCCTGGTCGCCCTCTCCACTCATTACCCTTACGAGTGTTCAGGTGTACCTGTTATGTTCATGCTCTGGATCCTGACCGGGACAAACTTGATCCACGGTCAATTTGGTGTATTTTTCTGGGGTACTCGCGCACTCAGAAAGGGTATAAGTGTTACTCACCATCTCTTCGTCGCCACTTTGTTTGTGCTTATGTCACATTTAATGAGTCATTGCCCTTTTACTCGGGTAACAGTACTCCAGTTGACCTTCCTGAGTCTGAGTCTGTGTTTCCTATTTGTGTACCATCTGGTCCTCCCTTGCAGGTGTATGTTCGTCGGCAACAAGTACTAACAGCTCCACAAGTACCAACCACCACGCTTCCTCCATCCCAAGATCCGGTTGCACCTTCACCTCCACCCCCACCCCCACCTCCGCCTCCGCCTCCGCCTCCGCCTCGCCCTCCGCCATCACCTGGTCTTCCTATAACTCTTCGTAAAGGTATTCGGTCTTGCACATCTCATCCTATTGCTCGGTTTGTTTCCTATGATCACCTGTCTCCGTCCCTTCGTGCTTTTACTACTTCTGTTTCGTCCATTTTTGCTCCTAACACTGTTCAGGAGGCTTTATTTGTTTCTGAGTGGCGGACAGCTATGGAGGCTGAGATGTCTGCCCTTCATGACAATGGCACTTGGGAGCTGATTTCTCTTCCACCAGGAAAGTCTACCGTTGGATGTCGGTGGGTATTGACCGTCAAGTATAATCTGGATGGCACAGTAGAATGGTACAAAGCCCGTCTTATGGCCAAAGGCTATACCCAGACGTATGGCGTTGATTATGCCGAGACTTTCTCTCCTGTGGCCAAGATTAACTCCGTTCGCATTCTTATTTCTATGGCTGCCAATCTTGGTTCGCCCTTGTTTCAGTTGGATGTCAAGAATGCATTTCTACACGGTGACCTGCTCGAGGAGGTGTATCTGGAGCAACCTCCTAGGTTTGTTGCTCAGGGGGAGCGTTCTCAGGTGTGTCGCCTTCGCAAAGCCCTTTATGGTCTTAAGCAATCCCCTCGAGCTTGGTTTGGCAGGTTTAGTGATATTGTGTTGCAGTTTGGTATGCATCGCTCTCATTCTGATCATTTTGTTTTCTCTATTCAGTCAGATCGGGAAAGAGTAGTTTTGATTGTGTATGTGGATGATATCATTATTACTGGGGATGATCAGAAAGGTATTGATGAGCTGAAACAGTTCTTACAGCGTCAATTTCACACCAAAGATTTGGGTGAGCTACGATATTTCTTGGGTATTGAGGTAGCAAGATTCAAGGAAGGGATCAGTCTATCTCAAAGAAAGTATACGCTAGATATTCTGGAGGAGACTGGTTTATTGGGAGCAAAGCCTGCGGAGACTCCTATGGATCCAAACGTCAAATTGTGTGTTGATCAGGGGGAGTTATTTCCTCATCCAGACCGTTATCGTCGCTTGGTAGGCAAGATGAATTATCTCACCAATACACAGCCTGATATCTCATTTGCTGTCAGTATGGTAAGTCAGTTCATGTCAACCCCTCGTTTTCCACATTGGGAAGCTTGTCTTTGTATTGTGAAGTATCTCAAGGCTCATCCTGGACGTGGCTTGTTTTATTGTTCAAATGGTCATTTGCGTGTTGAAGCCTTTACCGACGCTGATTGGGCAGGATCACCATCTGATAGATGGTCCACAACTGGGTACTGTACTTTTGTTGGTGGAAATTTAGTTACTTGGAAGAGCAAGAAACAAACTGTGGTTGCTCGATCCAGTGCTGAAGCAGAGTATCGTGCCATGGCTCATACTACATGCGAGGTTGTATGGTTGAGAGCTTTGCTCGAGGAGTTGGGGCTTGGCGTACAATTACCTATTCCTATGTATTGTGATAATCAGGCAGCAATACATATTGCTTCGAATCCAGTATTTCATGAGAGACCAAACACATCGAGGTAGATTGCCATATTGTTCGGGAGAAGATAGATAGTAGCATGTTGGCTACCCCTTTCGTGTCTACAGGAGCTCAGTTGGCAGATATCTTCACCAAACCTTTAGTTAAACCACGTTTAGAGTTGTTACGTAACAAGTTGGGATTTTGTGATATTTATTCTCCAGCTTGAGGGGGAGTGTTAGAATATAGTTGGACTTAGTCCCACGTTGGTTGCTTATGTTATGTAACTGGTAGCCACATAATATAAATAAAGCTCACTTGTGTTAGTGTTAGTTAACACCCTATACACTTTTCCTTCTTTCTCTCACAAGTTCAACCCCAAGTAAAAAGATTCTATAACTTTGAAGAGTAACATTGTTGCAGCTATGAGGCTAGGCCGCTAGGGTGAGTTCTTGGAGAGGTGGGAAGGTGAATCCAGGAAATTGAGAAATTTGCAGAGAATGGGATGTATCCACAAACATTCTGCAGAAAGCAAGGGTGTTAAGCTTGTTTTGACTCTGTTTTGTATTTTGTTTTGGTTGCTTGCTAGTGATGCCATTGCCTGAGGGGTATGCCCGTCTTGTTGCTTTGTAGCCTTGTTCTTTTGTTAATAAATTTGACTACCAAAAAACTGACAAGTGGGGCCTGCATCAATCAATGGGTTTCCACCTAGCGTAGATACTATAGTCCATTTCTCCAGAACAAACACTTGGCAGCTGATAATAAGAACATTTTCTTTAGGGAGGCGTCAAAGGGAAGAGATACTTTCTTCAACAATTGCTCAAATTTAGCATAAAAGGAAAAGAAGCACGGCTTGAAGAATTTTTTAAAGAAGAAACTAAGAATTTTCTATTATGTAAAAGATTCCTCCTACATCCACTGGCTCATGCTATAAGACGCATGGATATGGGCCATGACAACACAACACACACATATATATATGGACAGCCCCATTTTTAAAAATTAGGCCACATACACGTTGGTGAGACATAGAATATAAGAAGCTATATATACTGCAGGCAATTCTGGGTACATATGAAATACAGAAACACTATTTCTAGTAACATCGACGATATGAATGTACAAAATCATCAGTTACTAAATAAGTATTCAAGAACTAAGCATTCATGGCAATTTTGGCCTCACCTTCACTTTTTAAAATTCCATTATGAGCACTAAATGTGTCTCTACTGTGTCCTAAGTGGCTCTAGTGTGTCGTAGTGTGTAACATGCCCAACTAAAAACAAATATAATTGAAAGTAAACCAGCTACGCAATAGGGTGGGTCCAGATTGTGTCCAAACGTATGCAGAGATGCAGCAATGGATACACGAGGATGGTTGATTCTTAGGCTTGGGATGGGATTAATAGTCCCGCGGAACCCCGAATCCCATTGAAGCCCAGAATAGCAAGCCCAGTGGTCTAGCAATCTGACCCAACTGGGGGGTTAGGAGTACCTGGGGGACCAGGTATTAGTAATCCAGTCTGGAGTCCCCCTTTTGCATTCGTAAGCTGCCTAAGGTTTTTTCAGTTAATTCCAAAATTTACCCCCATTTGGACAAAGGAAAGATTGACAAAAAAAAAAGGACAAAGGAAAACTAGACCCCCTTTCTCCGTGCATAGTACTAGTGAAACTATCAGCATTGTGTTCCAAAAGAAACGCAACATAACTCATGTTAATACTGTGTATCCTTTTGAGTGGGTGGGAGCTCCTAGTTGGCTGTGGGAGCTGGGGAAAAAAAGGAGGATGAGTGACTCCAAGTGGATGCAAAAGAATATCGCATTTCCAGAAGTTGGTGGTAGCTAGTTTTAGCTTCACATTAGAAATACGAACTTTAAAATTTTTAATCCATCATCTGATGGAGTGAGATAGATGGCGCATAGAAATGGAAATTTCTCGGTATCATAGCTTCACAATTTATATTTGTCACAAATAAAAATTACTGTATTTGTTAGTCTCTCGTCACACTAAGCTATCTCCACGCGCCATACAATCCTTAGTATCTGGATACTTTAAGTACATGATATCTACTGAATGCACCTTATACAAAGTACAAACGCTAATGGAATGAATAACCAGTTCTTACTAGGGCACATTGTCACCTAGAGTAGAGTAGGTATTTGTGGAGACAATTCAAGTTGACCAGGTGCAATGCCCCTTATAAATGCTAATGGTATGGAGAACCAGATAATGGTAAAGTGCTCCTTGATTTCCACAGTTCCTTGCTTACAAAATAGATTACCACGTTGGCACATGTGAACTGTAAGTGCCTCCATATTCTAGATCAGTTCTTACTAGGGCACATTGTCACCTGGAGTTGTTATTTGCAGAGGACAATTCAAGTTAACCTGGGGCTATATTTGCATCAATTTTAAACATGATTTGGTGGGTTGAAGCTTCGGCATTGTCCGGAAGTATAAAGAATTGAAAATTGGCACTGCCTACACGTTATCGACGGTGTTTAGCATTTTCCAACTGAATATTTAGGACTTAATTTCAGAAACAGGTCAAACCATGGGGTTTAGCGCATAATTTCCCCCCTTTTTTGAAGAAAATTACAAATTGCTACAACGTAAATGCACCAACAAAATTACCTATCGGCATGGGGTTTACAGTAAATTGAATGGGAGAGGGAGGCTCATATCGACCAATATACTATATACACACATTTAATCAAATAAATAAACATATAAGAGTATTACCATTTTCCAACTAAATATCTGGGGTTTAATTTGAGAAACAGGTCGAACTATGGGGCTTAGAACATAATTTCCCCCTTTTTTTTTGGAAGTAAATGGCAAATTGTTAGGAAGTAAACTCACCAACAAAATAACCGATAGGGAGGCTCATATCAACGAATATAATAAATATTCACACGCGCGTGCGCGCACACATTTTTCAAATAAACAAACATATTAAGCACATATCAAAACCATGAGTACGGTACGAATGGATGTAAACATACAACAGTAAATAATTTTTGTGTAGTTACACCGTAGAGAGAAACATCGAATAGAAAGAGGAGAGGAGAAGGAAACCTAATTGGAGATCTTTCTCCAGAGTTTGAATGGTAGTGAATTGAGTTTGCTCTTCGACTGAGATCTTCGCCGCTTGATCCTCCACATCTTCAATACCAACATTTCAAAATCAATTAGGTAGAAATGCGTAAATAGTTGCAGTGATGATCAGTCGCTGGAGACGACTAAACTGAACATCTACAATTGAATTTCCGTCACTGTGATGGGATATCGAAAACCTAGGTTTACGTACCGTTCATTTGAGAGCGTAGAGTCTTCATGCAAAGCAAGTACTCTTCCATCTTGAGTTCCTAAACCACCGTCTTCCAATTCTGACGAATATGAGAGAGAGAGAGAGAGAGAGAGAGAGTGTGTGTGTTTTGATGATGCTGGCTGAAACAAATATATGAAGGGCACCTGCTGTTTAGGAAGACGATGGAGCGAAAAGTAGAAGAGCGAGAGGAAGCGGGAAAATTGTAGGGTGCGGCTACTGCGGCGTATTTTATTTATTTTGGTGGCCGCTATTCGCAGCCCAGTTCTTGCTCCTCGCAGTCAATTGCTATCTACAAACCACCACCTTATAAGAAAATGCTACTTACAACCAAGAAATTATCCCTGAACTCCCCTTTTTGCCCTTCTGTACAAAAAACATACAGCCCAGTCCAGAATCCATTCCTTCTTCAGTACGACGTGCCCTTTTCAAACCGAGGTTTTATTTCTCCTGTCCACAGCTCTCAACCATTCTTCTCTTCTCCAGTCGACTGCTCCAGCTCCCACCCCAGTACCGCCACCACCAACTCCCACCCCACAGCCCCACCTCCCGTCTCTCTCTCCCTCCAGCGCCCCCCCACAACCCCACCCCCCCGCGTTTCTTCTTCTTTTTTTTTGGCTCGGCCGCATTTCTTCTTCTTCTTTGTTTCTTCTTGCCGTTTCTTCTTCTCCTCCGCAACCACCACCAACACCACTCTCACCACACCATGATAACAGCGATAACAGTACAACTTTGAGGCGAAGGAGGTGTGAGAAAAAAGCACAACACACCGGCATCACCAACTATTTCAAAGTTAAACATTGGTAAAATTTTGAATTTTGTTATTATGCGGGTTTTGTTTTTTTTCGATTTTTGTTTGAATTTTTTTTGAGAAACCCATAGTGAGTAAGTTACTATTTTGTATATTTCAGATTTGATCGAACATTAGAGTTTGATTATTTTCCACAGTTTCGGATATTAAAGTCTGATTGTTTGCCCCTATTCGGATTTTAATATCTGAAATTGATTGTATTTAAAATTCATTCGGATTTTAATTTCCGAATAGCCCCCTAGTTGAATATTATAAAAGTCGAATTGTTAGGTCATTCAGAAATTACTATCCAAAATTTATTGTCTCATTCGGATTTTAATATCCAAATCTTTATACCACATTCTGACATTACAGTCCGATTAGTCCCCTCTATTTCGATTAGCACCCCTTGGTTGTAGCCAGAGCTGTAGCTTTTCTTTCAACCAATTTTTGAAGGCATCTTATCGTAAAAGCAAGCCAAATCGATGAGCTTTGTAATCTGTACACATGTTAATAAATTTGTAAGATGCAATATGCATGACCAATGCTTAACACACTCATTGTAGCTCTTTTATTATGCTTATAGAGATGTGATATGGCTTCACAACTGTAACTCAATATCATGACACGTAGAAACACTTCCAATTTGTAACACAATAACCTAGTGAAAAGTCTGTTTTGATTACACTCCTAGAAATAGTACCATTAACACAAATGCGAAGAAAACCCGTTTCTGAAATAATTAATTACTTTCGATTTTGATACCAAAGTCCAATTGGCTATATTTTTCTGAAACGAGTCACCAAAGGTTATTAATGTAGTCAATTGGTAACTTGGTATACTAAAACCAAGTTACTACAACTTCATTACTACAATACAACAGACTTTCATAAACCTTCCGTAACTTCATTTCAGGAAAAGGAGCCACCAACTTTGATTGTTGCATATTTTAGCATGTACAACATGATAGAAATTCATCTTCAAACTAAGTGTTGTACAGTCCAATAGTAAGCTCGTAATTGAACATTTTTCCAACTAATTCTAGACCGTTCTGATGATGTCCTTTTCTATCAAGTGTCCGAATTGAATTTTTCACGTGCATGCTGTTTTTAAGTTGTAATGTTCCACCACCTGCATGTAAAGAGACTCCAGAATACCAATTTCATCAAAAGAAGTTATAGTTCCAAATAGAACTGAAACTTTTCCTTTAGGAATGGAGAAAGTCAACAATGTCTAGAATTAGTGTGGGAAAGAGAAGGTGGATTCTACCATGTTTCCCCATTCGGACATTACGGGCTTACTTGCTCTATCTCCTTGGCAGCACTCTAATTGCTGACAAGACTTGGACGATGGTTTCTGTTCAGTTCCTCACTCTTTTGGAGGACTTAGGACGGGTTTGCGACTATGCTTGGGGTGTAGGAGGGTTGGACCATTTGTACAGACAACTTGGACAACCAAGTAAACGTAATTGTAAGCAGCTGAGTGGCTACACGTCTTTGTTGGAGGTACATAGTTATATTCTTTTATATTTTGTACATCAATGATATTTTGTACATTAATTTGGACACGGACATGGGACATTAACAACTACGAGTGAGACTTGGATACGGACACGAACGATGTGCTGCATCCTAATTTTTTGCGATAGAAAGACGATGTCTTTTCCAATTGCAAGCTATTGGCGGCATATGGGAACCTTTTTTTAGGAATACCTGTCAAATTGCATTAGGTACTTATAAAAGATAAATTAAGTTGAACTTAAGGAGCACAATTCATTATATAGATGACAACAAATCATTTACCAAAATAATATCTGCACAAAGTGTCCGCCGTCAACAAACCCGATAGCAATAACCTTTCATTTCATGGAGGGTAAAGGCTTCGATTGGAGAGGGAGGAATGTAAGACATTGAACATTTGATAAATGGATAAAGACACAATTATAAGCAGATGCTATGATGTGACCCATGTCTGGCATTGTCATCCAATGTTCCTGGGGCGCCGGACTTTCATATCATGACAAGATGTGAAGTAATTCTCTAGCCCTCTGGGTCCCCCCCACCACTTGTTCGTAGAGGTGTAAATGTGTTTTCAACTCTTTCAGCACGTCACTTCTTACCATTAACCACTCATGAACATTGCCTTTCATGAAGTCCGACATTGCCCGAAACCCACAATTCCCATCATCTTCCACATCCTTGACTGATTCAATGTAAGGTCTTATTGCTTCCGGGAACTGATTGATGAAGGGGCATATAAAAAGTTGTGCTTGAACTTTTGCTTTCCCTTTCAGATTGCGCCGCGGTTTCTCTTTGACGGCCTTAGGGGTTTGAAGGGAGGCCAGAACATGCTCAAACTTCGAGGGATCCCTATGCATCGAATTTTGTTCTTTGGCTGCATTTTTTTCTCTCATTGACTTTCGACCGCGTGGTTGTGCATTCACTTTGGGTTCAAGGAGAGTACTGATATTCGGATGAGCAAGCTTTTGCATCTTCTTAACATAATTGAGCTTTACATCATATTGATCTTCATTCAAGAACTTGTTGTAAAAACAATCAAAGTGAGCCAAAAGCGTCTCCTCATCGAACCCTCATTCTGGGGTGCAAGCAAAGAAAGCCTTTTCCAATGGTCGTGGATTAACTCAATCGGTAGGGGGATATTTGTCATCTTGTAAGGAGCAATCTCATGAGCGCAAGGTAAACCATGGGTGTGCCTCAAAGAACACTCGCACTGACGCTTCGATTCCACAAACCATTCAACTTGATGGGATGCCGCTAAAACAAGTGTCATGGCATTCGACGAAACAGCTCCCTTTAGCCTATCAAATAGAGTTGTCCTAAATTCATGTTGCACATAATTAAGGCTCTTCTCAAACGAAACTTTGATTTCAGTAACTTGTAACAGCAACAATCTGTGAATCTTCTCCCATATAGTATCAAAATTGCATTGCGAGTTTTCAAGATGATTTTTTAGCTGCGAATGTGAACTCTCCGCTCTATGAATAAATATGGCAAGATATTAACCGTAGCAAACAACATGAATCTATGAAAATTTGTCAAAAACACATGAATAACATGAATATTAAGGAAAATGCCAGAGTTGCAAATGAAGCATTTACCTGTTACTTGTTAGGTTTCCGAAATGCATGATTTTGTCCGTCCAAGTTCCTATAAACCTCTCTTTGTAAGGTACTAACCAATTTTTCTCGACGTACTCAAGTGCTGCAGGAACCATTTCAAAATTACCCTTCAAAACACAAAGACGCTCCTCGTACTGTGAAACACTCGATGAAAGGATGACTAGGCCCCAACTGCAAATAAACTCCTCTCACATCTTGTCATCAAACATCTTTATACATTGGACTAATGCGTTCTTGCCAATATGCCACCTACATAGGAGATTCGTAGTATGAGGGAAAACATTTCTGATGGCATTCATATGCGCCAACTCTCTATCCGTGACAATAACGGACGGAAGCGCGTTGGGATCCATCATGCCTTTTAGCTTCTCCAAGACCCAAGTGTAGTTTTCCGTTTTTTCACACTCCATGAAAGGAAACGTTGCACAAAAAGTCATCTCCGTCGATGTTACACCAACAATCTGAAGCAAAGGAAACTTGTACTTATTCGTCTTGTATGTGCAATCCATCATTAACACAGGAAAAGCACGTAACATCTCCTCGGCAGATGGGGGAGACCAAAACAATTCTGTGACATTCTCAGTCTCGTTCCCACGGGTCAAATGAACGTAGTGGTATTTTTCTAGCCGATCCAACAAATGTTGCATTTGAGATTTTTCAGCTTTCTCTATCACTTGATACTTTTGTCGTACATTGTACACGGTTTTGATAGACGTTACGTTCTCAGGATCTTGAACCTTCAAATAGGTTAGGATTTCTTTGGGTTTCACCAAAGCGACTGACAAATCAACCACCGTGTTAGTCTGCTCTGCCGACAACCTCCCGACATAAGAATGGCCCTCCAAGTACACCGCTGGAGGATGGTTGTGGGTGCCATTGTGGACAGAGACCGTCCAACCATCATTGCCCTTTACAGCTTTCAATTCAAATGGGCATTCACATTTTTTGTACCCGTGGACCACACTCTTTTCTTCACAGCTACCTCCTTTCTATCAACTTTCTTCACGAACGGCCTATACTTACTACTCCTTTCACATGAAAACATAATCCTAGGTGTGCGATTCTTAATACATTTCTCAGAACCTATAATCACAATGATAAACCCGTGTTGTTTACCAGTGCATCTTATCCAATCTACCAACGCTTCATCGGATGGAAAAACCTACACACACATAACAAAAAAATTATAGCCCATAATATAAGATTGCACAACATAAATACTCTATCAAAAAAACACTCACCGTCTCCGTTGTAAAATGCTCCGTATAATCGTATGGAGGACAAGTCGAAGTATTAGAGTCTGAAAAGTTAGTAAAGTTTTGAAGGTGTCCAACCCTGTAAAACTAAAGAAAATAGGGTTTAAAGGAAATGATTCTTACCTTTTCCGATTTTTCTGAAACTGGCAACCAAATTTGTAATGTTTCCAACAATTGTTGACTTTCGGATAAATTTAAATTGTTGGGTAACTAATTCGACAATTAGGGAGGGAAAATTGAAAGGTTTTCCATTGATAAATGTAAGGGAAAGGAAGAGGAAAGATAATAATTCTGCTTGGGACTTTGGGTATATAGTTAAAAATGGAAATTTTGGGGAAAAAATCCGGGAATATTTTTTGGATTTAGAGTTGAAAGTTAGTAAATTTTGGGCAAATGGTTCCAATTTTGGGGAAATGGTTAAAATGGAGGGCTTTGAAATTGAAAAAATAAGGGGGTCTTACCTCTTGCGGCCATTTATTTTTTTGTTCCGGGCACTTGCAACATTTGTGAAAATTGTTTTAAAAATCCAATTGTATCCTTTCGACTCCAAATTGGTTGGTTGTTAATTTTTGGGTAATAAATTTTTCCTTTGTTTTCAATTGGAAAAAAATTATTTCCATTGAAATTAGGAAGGAAGGAAAGAATTAAAGATTTTCTTCCTTGGTGAAAAAGCAATGGTTGGGTTGGCACTTTTTAGATTTAAAAAATGGAAAAAGTTTAAAATGGGGGAGGGGGGATAAGTGATTTTTGTGGGATTAGTGAGTTATGTAATATTCTTAAAGGGCAAAATGGTCAAATAACACGAGGTTTTAGGGGTATAATGGTCTAACCACATGAGGGCATTTTTGTTCGTAATTGATAAAAATTTTAATCGGCTGCGAGTAGCAAGAAGTACGCTGCAAATAGCGGCCACCTTTATTTTTAGTTAGTTAACGGGGCACATGTGCAGCTATTCTACTTTGATGAATGAATAAGTTGTTTATAAAAATGAGCAATTACATCCATCCGTTTCGACAATCACAATTGAGATATGTTGTTAATCTTTAATCGGTAATAAATTTATGTAACCGTTAATAGTTTGTCTTTAATCTGAATCATTTAAAATACTTTTGGATAGTTGAAATTAGCCTTCGTAAGTTTTATTTACGGAATATCTGTAATTAAAGATTTTCCTTACACTTGCGTCGTTATTCAAAAAAAGCAATCACGATTCACACCGGTTGCTACTTTTAAAAATTTATTGTTCTATCTTAAAAAATGACACATAAATAGCATCTACCAACCCACACTAGAGCTGTCCACGGTCAGATTTTAGTTGGATTCGGGCCGGAAACTTTAGTTGGATTGGTTAAATTGGCACTCAAGCCCGACCGAAACTCTTATCAGGTTCAAACCGAACAGAGTGCTGATTGGTTCGGTCGGGTTGGACGGGTTATAACCCAAAATCACCAATTCACAGTAAACTCTCATAAAAAATCACAGATCTCAAGTAAATTATCACAAAAAAATTTTGTTTACAAAATCAAAACTATTTTTTCCAATAGGCAAATCACAGCTATTCCACGGGCCATGGTTGATTCTAGAGGTAGAGAGAGAGGGAGAGAGAGGGGATTACATATCAAGGCTTGAAAAAGAGTATAACCAAACTGAAATCCAATATCATCGTTGGATCTTGCTGCTTTGATCGCTGGGACGAACTCTTTAGAGTTTCCATACAAGATCTGGAGGGATTTCCCTTGAAACCTTGATCTCTCAGGCACCTCTCTACTTGCTTGGCCATGATGATTCCAACTGAACTTATGACGTTCATGGCCTAAGAACTCAGATGTAATGCCCCGATTTTTTGGAACGTCAATTTAATAAGTTTTCAACATTTATTAAATATAAATTCATTACAAACTAAATTCTCCATAATTTCAAAGTACATTTAACAAATATGATAGGAAGGGCACTAGGTAAATTCTACTCCTCACATCGTTCTTCTTCATTGGCAAGTCTCTGAGCAGCACCGTACTCCTCCAGCTGGTAAACTCTATTCGTCGCCTAGGTAATGCCAAGGCCACAAAAGTAGCACCATGATCTTTTAAACTCAATAGCTAACTCCTACCCCTCTATCCCATACACTAACAAAAATAACATATAACAGTTTATCATTTCGCAAAAAATTCACATCACAGAGGTAAACAGAGGTGTCGGTCCTCTCAGAGTTATCATAACTTATCGTAAATTGTGTCATCATTTTTCAAGTATATATTCCACTTTCTATTATATCTCCTCGAGCACTTGGTTCTGCTAACCATCTTTTAGATTCCGTCGGGCACTCAGGCGAACTTTTTCTACCTAAAAGCACTGATTCTGCTAACCATTTTTCAATCCATCAGGCTCTCACACGCACACCTGAGCCATGATTCCATTAACCATCTTTCAGATTTCATTAGGTTCTCAAGCTCACACACGCAAACTCGAGTCATGATTCCACTAACCATCTTTTAGATTCCATTGAGTTCTCATGCTCACACACACACACCCAAGCCATAATTCCGCTAACCAGGGACGGACTGGCACAGGGGCACGTGCCCCCAGTCAATTTTTATTTAATTTTTTTTTTTTTACAGAAACAGAGCAAAAAGTGAAAAGCAAGCCAAAAGTAAAACATTTTCTCTTTTGTTCAAGAAAGCAATTGCCGACACCGCCTAACCAATCATCCAACCCAAGACTTGCCGTCGTCCGTCGCCTACCCAACCCACCAGGCAGCAGGAAGCCACCACTGAGGTCTCTCTCTGTCTATTTGACTCTCACTCCATCTCACTATCTGGACCAGATTTTATATATATTTATGTATAATATATATACATATCATATGTATGCTATATGTACTACAAGTCTATAATATACTGAGATGTGAAGTTGTGATACATATATAATATATTATAGTGTATACGCACATCCTCTGGCCCGTTTACATAGGAAATTTTAATTCAACTATTTATATACATTGAATTTAGGGCTTTTGCTTCTAGTTTTCAAGCTTTCTAATTAAGGCTTTTTGCTCGAATTTTCAAGCTTTCCAATTAGGGCTTTTTCTGATATATGTGCGATTTTAATTAGGGTCTTTTATACTGATTTTAGAGATTTTCAATTAGGGCTTTTTTATAATGATTTTTGGACTTTTTGGATACCTTTGTTGATACGTATGTTTTATTTATCTTTGTAACAGTATATACTATGGAGAAATACTTCAAACGAAAATCACCCATGGAGGTTTCTCATTCTGTAAAAGGATCAAATAGATCCCAACCATCAAAACAAAATCGAGTGGGAATTAACGAGACAGACCTCCCTGCAAACTCTAGTTGTGTGGAAATTAATGTGACATGCCTGCCATAAAATCCTAGTCGTGTGGAAATCAACATGGCCGATCTTCCTTCAGATCCTGGTCTAAGACCTGGCATTATGGATTATAACCCTAATGACCGAGATCAAATACGCAGAGCATATTTGCAAAAAGGTCCTTGTCACCTCGCGGCCACAATTTTTGGCAAACTCAATTCGGGAAAAAACAAAGAAAATTCGTTGGGACTTGGTTCACTAAATTTCCAACATGGTTGGAGTATAGTATAGCAAAAGAGGCAGCATATTGCTTATGTTGTTATCTTTTCAAGCCGGATATTGGTCATCAATCGGGTGGAGAGTCTTTTGTTGGTGAGGGCTTCTCAAATTGGAAGAAGTGTGATAGAATTCAAACTCATGTGGGAGGACCCAATAGTGCTCATAATCAAGCTTGGGGCAAATGTGAAGACTTGTTGAATCAAAGGCAACATATTCAAACGGTTTTGGACAATCAACCAAACAAAGTTCGAACCATGTACCGGATCCGCTTGAATGCCACGGTTAATTGTATACGGTTTCTACTAAAACAAGGACCTCCATTTCGTGGTAATGATGAGTTTGTTGATTCAAGTAACCAAGGAAATTTCTTTGAACTTCTAAAGTTTCTCTCCAACCACAATGAAGAAGTGAGAGGTGTTACATTCGACAATGCTCCGCAAAATCTTAAATTGGTAGCTCCCACTATCCAAAAGGATATTGTAAATGCGGCGGCATGTGAAACTATCAAAGTGATTGTGAGAGAACTTGATGATGCACAATTTTCTGTGTTAGTTGATGAAGCTCGTGATGTATCAGTCAAAGAGCAAATGGCGATTGTAATACGATACGTGGACAAAAAAGGGAATGTCATTGAGCATTTTTTGGGTATTGAACATGTTGCCAATACCAATGCTTTGTCACTCAAGGATGCTATGGAGAATTTGTTTTGTAGACTTGGGTTGAGCACATCCAGATTGAGGGGACAAGGGTACGATGGAGCTAGCAATATGCAAGGTGAGTTTAATGGCCTTAAAGCTCTAATACTAAAGGAAAATCCATGTGCATATTATGTTCATTGCTTTGCACATCAATTGCAATTGGCTCTTGTGGGCTTGGCAAAAAAACACGAGCAAATTGGCATGCTTTTTTATTTTGTTAATAGAGTGGTGACTATTGTTGGTGTGTCATGTAAACGTTGTGGTATTCTTCGGGAGAAACAACTAGAAAGAGTTGTTCAGGCACTTAGCAATGGAGAGCTTTCAAATGGGTAAGGCTTAAACCAAGAAACCAATCTCCAACGTCCTGGTGATACAAGTTGGGGATCTCATTATAGAACTTTAGTTAGATTGATGGGTATGTTTGATTCTGTGATTGATGTTTTTGAAATTATTTCGGAGGAAGGTTCCAACACAGACCAAAAAGCAAAGTCGAACGTATCGTTGGACAATTTGCAATCTTTTGAGTTTGTACTCAATCTTCATTTAATGAGAGCAGTTTTGGCTATTACGTCGGAGTTATCACTAGCTCTAAAAAAAAGATCAAGATATTGTGAATGCTATGACCTTGGTTCAAATGTCCAAGATAAGGCTTCAAATAATGAGGGACAGTGGGTGGGATTCTTTGCTTGAGGATGTTGTATCTTTTTGTGTCAAAAAGAAAATTAATATCCCTAATATGGATGACAAGTTTGTACCTCGAGGGCGAGGAAGACGTAATGCTCCAGAAATAACAAACTTGCATCATTATCAATGTGAGATAGTATACACTGTATTGACTTGCAACTTCAAGAGTTGAATGATCGTTTTACCGAGGCTAATAGTGAGCTGCTACTTTGTGTGGCATGTTTGGATCCATGCAACTACTTTTCTAGTTTTGACAAGAAAAAGTTGCTTCGTCTTGCCAAATTTTATCCGAAAGAATTTTTTCCGGTTGGCCTTATGGTACTTTATGATCAACTAGATATGTACATTTTTGATATGCGTAGTAGTGATGAGTTCTTGAGGTTGAATGGACTCACTGATCTTTCTGAAAAAATGGTGGAGACGGGAAGAGAGAAACTGTATCCTTTAGTTTACTTGCTCTTGATTTTAGCATTAATTTTACCGGTTGCAACTGCTTCAGTCGAACGAGAATTTTCAACCATGAACATTGTGAAGAGTCGGTTGCGGAACAAGATGAGTGATCAATGGTTGAACAATAGCTTGGTGGTCTACATAGAGAGAGATGTTTTTGATGGAATTCCTAATGAAACAATCATGCAACACTTTCAAGATATGAAAACTCGGCGGGGACAATATATTGTGAGAATGCAAATGGAAAAATGGAACTACTTACGGATGAATATGTTAGTTTTTGTGCTTATATATGTTTACAAACTTTTGAAAGCATTGTGCTTTTATGTTTAGGAACTTTTGAAAGCATTGTGCTTATGTCTACGAACTTTTGGAAGCATGCAAATATTATAGAACATGTTGCGAAGTCTGGTTTAATATTATTGTGCTTGACGATAAATTTTTGTTTATAGTAGTAGAAATTGGTGCCCCCACTATTGGAATTTTCTGAATCCGTCCTTACCACTAACCATTCTTTCATATTCCATCGGGTTCTCATGCTCACACAATTATTAATCTGTCACATTTCGTTTTCTTTTTACTTTTTGTATTCCACTTCTCATTTCTTGTGTCTCGCAATCATACATTATTTTCTTGCATTCACATTATTCTTTCAAAACTTGCTACAATCATGCAATAATAATAAACCACTAATTTCATGCATTTCTATTTTCGACAACATTGAAAATTATAACTTCACAACTTATTAACAGACATGCAATTAATTAAGCATTACAATGATAAAATCAACTTTTCAACTTAAACAATTGAATCATGTGATATCATAAAAATAATAAATAAATAGTTAAACATATAGCACATCAACATTATACTTACGTGAGCAGATATGAGGTTTCTACCGTTCTTCTTGGCAGTAGAGGGTTACGGATTCGTTGGGTCGAAACGGAGTGACGTCACCTCGGTTGGAATTTGATGAAAAGAAAAATAATTTTCTCTTAACTACGAATCCGAACAACTTTTAGATTTTAGAATTTAAAGATTGAATGGTGGTTTTGAGTGGCGGTGGAAAGGGGGCCAAGTAGTAGTGCTTGGAATTTTTTATTTTTTTCCTCTTCTCTCTCTCTCCCTCACTTTCCCTCTCTTTAAATAAATGCAAGAACAAGGAAGAAAAGAATGAAGAAGTAAGGTGTGAATTGGTGTGCATGGGTGTGAGGCTATTTATACTAGTGAACCTAAAGTCTAGGTCATATTTAGGAAATCAAATCAAATCTAGATCAAAATCTTATATTATCCAGTAAATTCTATAACAAATCTTAATAAATCTAAGTATATCTAATATGATTCTTTCCAAAATATTCTTCGAATCTTACGGCTTTCCGTCTCCCAGGGACTCGTGTCTCACTCCTGAGCCACGATGTTGTTAATAGGGTTGGAGCGATATCTGTAAAATAGAAATTGATAGATACACAAAAAATACTCTAATTTTTATAAATCTTAGGTCGTGACTTAGTATACTCTCTAAATCTTAATGGTAAGCGGCTCGCTTAATGTTAGTTCCTTAATTTATATAACTACCCAACTGAGTTTGTCTACGTGAATAATATTACTACATTCATAGCATTTTTTTTTTAAAGAACCGATCTCATTTGGGAACTATCTGCCGACATTGCCAAGCCTTATCTGGTTGATAGTCTAAATGTGTGCAGTTCCGGAAAGGTTACGCTGTCCGAACTTCGTTCTCAGAAAAATTGTCTAAACTTTACTGTAGACTAGAAAAAAAAATGTTTCAGATCTAACCGCGGTGTCAATATTTCAAGAATTTTTTTCAATAATCATATTTTTAATTTCTAAGGTGAAAATTGGGTTATCACACAAGTATGGGTTCATAGCCAAATCCTTAGGGGTGTTAAGGGTTTTGTACAATAGTATCAAGAGCAAAATCTGCTCCAATCTCTCCCTCTCACATTTCAGCACTCACACACTAGGGTTCTAGATTTATTCTTTCTAGTCTTAGGTTTTAATGCACGAATCAAATAGTACAATAAGATCTATGATTTTAATCCAGGTTTAGGCTTTCTTGGAGGAAAAGAATTTGTACTATAAATCTTAGTATTAACTACAAGATTAATTTCTAGACTTTTCTCCTTATCTACATGTATGTACATGTCTCTCCCAAATCTCTCATAGATTTCTCAAATCTTTTCCTCGATCTCTCTCTCTATACCTCTCAAGATCTCTCCTAAATTCACCCATATCTTTTCTAGATTTTTAGGATCATGAACCTAAGGCTAGGGTTCTATAATAGTTGGGTACAAGGATATCAAGATTCAAGATATGGAAAAATTCTATGATATCAAAGGGTTTTTAATGTTTAGCTCCTAGAGTTAAATTATAATAATACAATCACTTTAATAAATGATAAAATAATTTTAAGTAAAAGAGTTATAATAAAATGTTTAATTTTATTCAAAAAAATAAAAAAATGACGTGAAATTCGGTTCGTTACACCACAGGCCACATTTGACAATGCCGAAGGTTTCTTCTCCCCCTCCATTATTTTTTCATCCGATCTTATCTCATCTGCCGACTTTGATTTTAGGTCAAAGAGGGAGGGAGGGAGAGGTGATCGATTTGGGGGAGGAGGAGGTGTGAGGAGCACTGGGGAAATCTAGAACTGGAAGTGTGGCCGGTAGGGATTTTTTTGTTGTATATATATACTATGTCAGTCGGATCAGGTCGGTGGGAAAATTATTAGGTGCACCCCACACCAGACCGACAGTGAAAGAAATTCCAGATTTTGGACTTGAATCCGATCCGAACACCAAATCAGAACTGTCCGTTAGCTTCATTTTTCGGTCAAGTCGAGTTGGGTCGGATCAGTGGACAACCCTAACCCACACCCACAAACTAAAAAATTTCTCAAATTTGACAAATCCCATTTTATTTGCCAATATTGAGAAAACATATGGCAAAGTTGTCATTTTCTATTGAAAGAAGAAGAAAAATGAGTACAGCAAAATGATAGACATGGGTATAGCACCCTTGCCATATTTTTTGGCGAAATGATATTATTCATTGACAAAAAAAAAAAAAAGGCAATGGTGAAATAACAAACACAGCGTGAATGCTCTAACTACTTACTTATTTTTTCTCACATCCATCTTTATT
Source organism: Rhododendron simsii (assembly GCA_014282245.1). NCBI lineage: Eukaryota > Viridiplantae > Streptophyta > Magnoliopsida > Ericales > Ericaceae > Rhododendron > Rhododendron simsii. The sequence goes on along the minus strand of CM024954.1, from coordinate 31,770,048 downwards.
TGATAAGGTTCATTATGAACAAGTATTTTTTTTAGCACCTTTATCATAAATTTTTTTTTCTATCCTATATTATTTATTACCATATTGATATTGTTCTCATTCATCCTTCCTTATGATTTCATAAGCAATTCTAAAACATTTGCCAATGTTAGGACTACAGGTCACAGTCTCTCTGTGTTGGCAAATTCTAAGACAAAAACACATATTTATTTGTATCCCCTTTTATCGAGTTGTATTTTATTTATTTTTGTTTCTAGAGTGTCTGTTTAGGAAGTGGAAGGAAATCAATATTGTGTAATTGAGAGATTGAGTTTTTAGGTGGAAGAAAATCAAATAAGATCAAGGCAATCAAGGGTTTTGACAATTAGCGTTTTTGAAAGGAAAGAAAAATTAAGCAAATTGATTTCTCGGAAAATGGCATCTCCTCAGCAACCACTTGCATCATATATTTATCCAAGTCTGTGAGGATTGTTTTTTGGGGGTTGGACGGCATACACATAGACTCAGCAACTTCACATCATTTTTTGAGGACATAACAAATACCAAAAGAAGTGTGTTGTACATACGTTCGATACATATCTTTGAATCTTGAAGTAAAAAGAAGATCGGTGGATCTTTGAGCGTACAACACAACTTCAAGAGGTTTACAACATCAACTCAGTTAATCTCTGAACAAAGTCCTTCGGTGGATTCCGGAAGGCAAACGGAAGGCTTGTGGATTCAAGGCAGCGGTAGTCAAGCACTGGGTGTGGTGAACGTGAATTCGGCAAGTAAGTCTTAGAGCGATTTGTGAGGATTCAGAATCGTAGGGTAAAATTACTTGTAACCGCACAATGTTTTATAGTGTTTGATTCCTTCCCGTGGTTTTTTCCCGTTTAGGGTTTTCCACGTATATCTTGGTGTTCTTCTGTTTATTGCTTTTCGGTGATTGATTGGGTTGATATATTGATTGTGGGTTGATATTGAAAAAGTTTAAAACATAGCAAATATTTTTAAACCTAGGTGAGCAAGACAATTTTCAGCCAATTTCCACTAAATGCCATTTATTAGTTTTGTTTGCATCTATCCTCACTTGTTGAGTTTTGTCGTTGGTTGTCATTTATCGCATCTTAATTTCATTAATGCAGTTATCGCTTCTAATTGATTTTGGCGATCGCATCTATATTGTTGACTCATTTTTGTTTAAAAGAATTATTCTTTTGACTTTATTTATTACTATGTCATTTGCCTTCTTCCTCAATTAATTATAATTTCATCATTACCTTTGATTTTATTTTAACAATTTCTTTTTGTCCGCTAGAGTATTGTCCTTTATCAGTTTGTGGATGTCGTTCCTTTCCATTCACGCTTGGAATGAATTATGACCGTTGATCATCATTCCTGATCACTACCATCACAAAAGCATAGTCGAGTGACGTAGCCAACCTCCCAGCATGTAATTAATTTGTACAATAAACAACAATACATCATGTTCTAAAAAAGAGGTCTTGAGAGGAGTGAAGGCAAGCATACTTATTGCACTTGGCACTAAGAAGTCGAGTGACTCTGCTGCTACCGGGGAACAATCTTCTACTCAATTCGAGACCCAAACCTATAATTGATAAGAAACCAGAAAAAGCCGAAGCCTAAACAATTTTCTATAACGGCTAGTTTAGTAATGACTAGTCTTGTTTTTTAGTTGGTCTTGTTTTTTAGTTGAACTCATACCAAACAGATTTCTATGTGCATATGAATAGAATTGGCTTGATTTTCTCCATTCATTGCTAGAGATCATGAATACACAGCTTTGGATCGATCTCCATTAACCAAGAAACAAAACATAATTACCACTGCTACCAACAACATTAAACAGAATCAAAAAAACTCAGCATTCTCCCTTACCGAACTTCAACGGTAAGTTTTTAAACTTCCAATGGTAAGTTTTTGACAATTGGCAGGTGGAAAGGTAATTGTTAAAATTGGCAGAAAAGAGGTAGCTGTCAAAGCCACGTCAGCTTAAGCTTGAGTGAAGCCAGATGGTTAGATTGTGAGTTAATAGGAAAGAGAATAAATTCTTTACACCGCCAGTGTAAACATTTGTTTCCTCCAAATTAATTGTATTGCGCCACGTCGCCATGTTTTATTAATTGGGATCACTGTTTTGACACGAGTCATGATGCAATTGATTTGAAGGAAACAAATATTTTATATCGGCGGTGTAAAGAATTTATTTTCAATGGGAAAAGTGTCTATTAACTTTTCCGCTTCAAATTTGGCATCTCATATCAGAAATGCTCTTTGGTTAAGGGGCACGTGCAAATCCCATGGATTCATGGGAATATCGTAATTGCCCGTGCAACTGACGGACAAGGCCAACGCTATCCAAGCCGGGACCTGTTCAATACAAAATGCAAATGTCGGGAATAACTTGTCGACAATTGGTACATCGAGAACTAAAATGGCATTCACCGCGTATATTAGGGACCAAAACGCAAATGATAAGTCCTAAAACAGCAAAACCTAGTGCTGGTCCGAACAGAAAGCGGATGGTTGAATAAAAAAAACGGAGAATTTCCCACAGGTCCACAGGCACTGTAGACTGTAGAGGCCTTTCACCGTCATCTCTCTCTCTCTCGCTAGTCGCTTCGAATTAAGACAATCTAATAAAGATTACCTCTGAAGTTCAAAAAAAACCCTAGAATTTGAGACATGGGGGACCTCTCAAGCAGCGGCTGCGCCGCCGATCGGAAAGTGCCAAAACTTCCGATACCGGGAAAGCGAAACATCCTCATAACGAGCGCCTTGCCTTACGTCAACAACGTCCCTCATCTCGGCAACATCATCGGCTGTAAGTACCTCCACATCTCTCTCTCTCTCTCTCTCTCTCTCTCTCTCTCTCTCTCTCACACACACACACACACATACACATGTATAAAGCCATACATGTTTGCACATGGAGCCATGCATGTAAACATACTAGACGGCAAATCGAATAGAAGAGGATAATCACGAATTTTGATTAATCTGTAGCGCCATATTGATCTAAAATTAGGAAACAGGGGATATAGAATCTCTCCCTTGTTGGCAGTTTCTTCTGGTTGTTGAAGGGGTAATCTGGGAAAAAAGTATGTGCCTCCAGTTCTGGAGTCAGGATTTTGATCCGAGGGGGCAGCTTAATAGAGATCAGAACCTTTTGCTTTCCAATGCATTAAATTTGTACATTGAAATGATTTTGGCTTAATGCAGTTAAAGTATACCAATCAATTTGCTTTTTTCTTTAGGCTACTCGATAGTCAGTTGTTTATTTTTTATTTATGAAAGAAATTGAGAAATGATAATTTAAAATAACTGATTTTTATCAAATCAAACCAAAATTATTATAATTATTAAGATTATAAGTACCTATACATGAAGAATTATCGATATAAAAAATAAAATTTTCACAACTTGGGGACGGAGCCGGGGGCCCCCGGGCCCCAACATAGCTCTGTCCCTGTGTGCCACGCCCAAAATTTTGGTTCGCATCCAAAAGGGGTGTCCTTTTGTAATAGTAAATTAGCAATAGATGTGTTGGAATTTGGTTGTTTTGTTCATTCCTGTTTGATATGATCCGATAGGTGTGTTGAGTGCTGATGTTTATGCACGGTACTGCCGGCTTCGTGGCTACAACACAATATACATATGCGGGACTGACGAGTACGGGACAGCCACTGAGACCAAGGCCTTGGAAGAGAATTGCACGCCTCAACAGATATGTGACAAGTAATTACTGATTTAAACTTCTCACTACTTCCTTTTGTTGCTGTGAATTCTGCTAAATACGTGGAAGTGAATTTCGATGTTTGCAACAAGATTAGGCCGATTCTAACACCATAGGTATTACCTTAACCCCATAATTCTTCAACAAGACCCTCTGCTACCAATCTTAATCCTCGTTCTGTTCTGGCACTTTCAATCCTCGCTCTCGCGAGTTTTAGTACTTCGGGATTTTTTAAATTGCACTTGCCACTTGCACTCGCGCACGCGCACGCGCACTGTGACTTAGGTTATTTCTAGCATTTGGTTGGATTGCTGAAAATAACAAGCAACCAACGCAGCTTCTTAAATTTATCTTTGGAGGATTCCAAATTTAGCACTTGTTGGTACTTATTAATTTTTTTCTTTCTGTTTTTGAAAATGGGTAAAACTGAAAACAGTGTGGAGAACTAGTTTGACATATGTATTGGTGGGCCTTTTGTTTTATTTTTTCCCGGGGGATTTGGGATAAGTCCACTATAGAGATTTCATAAGCCCACAAGTCCACATGCGTAACCTAAACCCTGGGGTACCTATGAAAGTGCCTAAAATCCTAAACCCTATGAAAGTGCCTAAACCACTAAAACCCTATAATAGGAAAGTGCATCCTAAAATCCTATGAAAGTGCCTAAACCGCAGGGTACCCTACGCTATAATAGGAAAGTGCACTCTAAAACCCTATGAAAGAACCTAAACCCTAGGGAGTCGACTGGGCCTACTATGAACTTTTTAAAATGGACTCGACACCTTACAAAACTAATAGGTGGACTTGTGGGCTTATGAAATTCACATAATGGACCTAAGACCGATTCCCCCCCCCCCTAATTCCTATAACGTGTCCCCATGTGGGTTATTTTCTGGATACTAGCCAGTATTTCCTCACATGGGCAAGGGAGACCATGTGGTTAGTAGATTTTATTCGTGTATTTTGTTCCCTCTGGGCTGTTTGTATGATTTCACTCTGTTGTTAGAAGTACTTTATTGTGTTTGTTAGTAAAAGTATCGCATAGGAAGTAATTGTCTGACAGAACGTTGGAGTGTTGTTCGTTCTGTCTAAATACTGTCATGGGGGAATGGTTTAGTCTGAATGTTCTGTCGTTCGTTCTGTCTGAATACTGTCATGGGGAAATGGTTTAGTCTGTTCTGGCATCTGCCTTATTTTTTTAGTTCTTGTTCACTGCGTACGACAATGGGAGCCCCAAATGCCCACCTTCATTTTGTGGAACTTACTAGCCCTTGTACTAATCCTTCAGCTTGGCCTTTGTACCTTGATTATATTTTTATTTCTCTACGGTCTATGCCAAAATCAGTATCAGACTTGAGAGTTAGAGCACTGTCTCGAGTGCTTGCTATAACAACAATAGTTGCCTAGTAATCCCTGGGCTACTGTTCAGTTTATTTTCTCTGACATGTAAGTGCAGCAAAGCAAGGTATCATTTCTATCAGTTGGATGGCCCTTATTTTCATGATTCTAGCATCTTAGAATCTGTATTTTTCCCCCTTTTTTGGTAGTAATTTTTGCAAAAACCTCAACCTGCCACGCACGGTTGCATGAAATCACTTATTATTCTCAATGGTGTGCCATATTTACTCTTTGCTTGAGAAAAATGATTAGTAATAGTACAACATAAAAAAATTCTGAAGTAAAGATTGAGACGACCCATGTTTAGGGGCACTGGTCCTCCAATGCCTGGGACACCTTTCCGGGGAATTTTTGGAAAAGGCTGCTAAATGGGATTTAACATCCTCTTTTAAGATACACTGCTGCCCCTATGCATTCTCTTCCTGCCCCTATGCATTCTCTTCTAAGATTCACTGCTGCCCCTATGTGAGGTATTATACATATGTATCTCATTATTTGTTTTTATTTCCTTTGTAGGTACCATGCAATTCATAAGGAGGTCTATGACTGGTTCAACATAAGTTTTGATGAATTTGGACGGACGTCAACTCCGCAACAGACTGAAGTCTGCCAAGCAATCTTTATGAAGCTGTTGGAGAATAATTGGCTATCTGAAAACACAATGCAGCAGGTTCGAACTCATACAATGACATTGGCTTGTCATTCTGACGGTGGACTCGTTTGACGTCCTAATTTTTTCCTTCAGTTGTAATTTGGCAATTGTTAATTTGTCTTAAAATCATATTCACCATCTCATCTGTTTAATGAATTTGACTGGAATAGCTTTATGATGCAGTTATACTGTGACACATGCAAAAGGTTCCTAGCCGACCGACTTGTCGAGGGTGTGTGCCCAACACAAGGTTGTAATTATGATTCTGCAAGAGGAGATCAATGCGAAAAGTGTGGAAAGCTATTAAATCCGACAGAACTACAAGATCCTAAATGCAAGGTGCCTTTATCTCTTCATTTTTGTTTGATTTTGTAATTGTACTTATTTTTCACAAAGAGATTTGTTTGGGCCCAGATTCCTGACTTCTTACCTGGAAAGCCCTGATAGTCTAGCCTAAAACTGAGACCCTCCTGCATGATTCTTAATGAAGTGGATTTTTACTGTAAAAAGAGAGCTGAATAAGTGTAACCTGATTTTGATTTCTTGTCTTCTTTTGAAAGCTAAGTACATTTGTGGCTGTCTATCAGGATTCAGGAGGATGGTTGATATTATATACTTGTCAGATTAAAAAAAAAAAATTCCTGTTTAGAGGTTCAGTTTTCCTCTTAACTAAATATTTGAGCTTGCCTTTTACACAGGTCTGTCAAAACACCCCACGCATCCGGGATACAAACCACTTGTTTCTTGAGCTGCCTTTGTTAAAGGACAAACTGGAAGAGTATATAAACCACATGTCAGTGGCTGGGTCATGGAGTCAGAATGCTATCCAATCAACAAATGCATGGCTAAAAGAAGGGTTGAGACCTCGATGTATTACTCGAGATTTGAAGTGGGGAGTTCCTGTTCCACATGATAACTTCAAGGATAAGGTTAATTATGAAAGATGCTGTTTGATTGAAATATTTCCCATCTGTAGATTGGTGTTTCTCCTTTGGTCATACAGGAAGTGTTTGAACTATTATTAGCTGTTTCAGGTTTTCCCAAGTGATTAAATTTTGTCCGAATATTAATGATTAGGTATTTTATGTCTGGTTTGATGCACCTATTGGATATGTCTCAATCACATCATGCTACACATCTGAGTGGGAGAAATGGTGGAAGAATCCTGAAAATGTTGAGCTCTATCAGTTCATGGGCAAGGATAATGTGCCGTTCCACACTGTAAGCACATTGTTCAACTGTTCCATTTCAAATTATTTGGGATTTACACATGTCCGTACACAAGTAGGAAACCTTCCAAGGTAGAAGTGATGATGGTTTGAGTTGTCATAGTTGTGATCATTGACCATGACTTGGCATGATTGCTTTCTTGCATTTATTTGACTTGCTAAAATTCTACTGAGGTAACTTGTTATTGGTTTCCAGGTGATGTTTCCATCGACGCTTCTTGGGACTGGTGAAAATTGGACTATGATGAAGACAATAAGTGTTACTGAATATTTGAACTATGAAGCTGGTCATTAAAATGGAACTCTGCTTTTGATTGGGTGTTGAGTAATGAATAAGACCTTTGATGACTCCATTTGTGTTTGCTCATTGTTGCAATGTTTTTTGGGGTTTTCTTTGCAGGAAAGTTCTCAAAGAGTAAGGGCGTAGGTGTATTTGGAAATGATGCAAAAGATACCAACATTCCTGTGGAAGTATGGAGATATTACTTGTTAACTAATAGGCCAGAGGTTGTGCTCTTTTAGTTGACACAGTTCTCTCTCTCTCTCTCTCTCTCTCTCCATCAACCTTGCCATTGCTAATTCTTTTGGGTATGCAACAATTAGGTGTCAGACACATTGTTTACGTGGGCAGACTTGCAAGCAAAACTAAACAGCGAGTTGCTTAATAATTTAGGCAATTTCATCAATAGAGTCTTGAGCTTTATCGCCAAGGATCCAGGTAAATGCTTTTGGAAATGAACCTTCATTACTATAGTGGTTTCTATGTTATATATTTCTGATTTTGCCGTTATAATGTTCTGGTCCTACCAATTACCTGCTTTATCCAAAAATTTAGTGGAAGAAACTCCGTGTCATTCAAACCAATAGTCTTCCAATAGCCCAAATCTTGGAATTCTTCCAACACATGAAAGTACGAAGAAGAGCCACTTGGCTTTCAACCCCTTATAGAGAAACTTGAGTCCGGAATGTGGGAAGTAGGGTTGTTCTAGCTGACCAATTGATACAAAAGGGCGACTATAGGAATCCCTTACGGCCCGTTTGGTGGGGCAGGAGGGGGATAAGCTAATTCAGGTTCACTCATATTTGGTGTTTGGTTCCCCCTTTGCACCCGGATTGCTTATCTGGCAGGTAAGCTGAGAACTTGAGACCTCTGCAGGGGTCTTAACAAAACCCACCCCACCCACATCATTAGCTTATCCAGGTGGGCATAATTACGACGTGCCCCTCACAGCTCTCCCAACAAGGGGGAAACTATGTAAACTCTCTCCTTATCTCTTCATTCATCCACTCTTGTCCATCCATTTCAACTACCAATCAAACCCCTTGTTAGTTAATCCCTCCTTAACTAATTCAACCTTCTTAGTTAATCTGTCCGCCAAATGAGCCGTTAGGGTTAGTGGACGTCTTTGAGGCTTTGGAGGGGATGGCTTTAACAAGTTCTATAGACCAACTAGACCATATGGTATGTACCATGAGGACGCCATTTGCACTCTAAACCTAGACACCCTCATGCTCAGCCCTAGTATCTCCTAGTGGATAAAAAAAGACATGACCTATGAAACACGGTTACAGGATACGGATATGGCGATATGGCAAAGCCTAGAAAAATAGGATACACATATGTCGGGGTTACGGTTGTGTAAATAATACATTCTTGTAACTGTTGGTCTAAAAATTAGAATTTTGGATAAAAAATGAACACATCACTCATCAGTATGTAATCCTATGCCCCCAACACATCGTTGACACTGTGCATGCTACTGTATTATCCTATATACATACTATTACTAGTACATAATATTACAACTTGTGCATATTAAAAAAACTAAAGGTGTCAATTAGTGTGTATTTACTAAGGGGTATATCCTCTAGGCTATATTTACATATCCTCCACTTTCGAATACTATGTGTATATATCGTATACATCAGTGTATATAAAGTAAATCGAGAGAGAGAGAGAGAGAGAGAGAGAGAGAGAGAGAGAGAGAGAGAGAGAGAGGGGTTTCTGGGTTTGGAAGTATCGACTGGTTCAGCCCTCGACCCTCAGGTGTCGATTTCAATCTCAGTTGTATGATCTAATCTAATTTTCTAGGGTTTCTTTTCTACATTTATAATATTATTACAGTTTCCCCCTTAAAGTTTTTACTTAATTCTTTCAAAAATTTAAAGTTTATACCCCGCTGTATCCTAAAAAATATCCAGACCTATCCTGTATCTCTCGTGTATCTGACATTAAAAACATTTTAATCCAAATAAAAGATACTTATTTGCCGTATTGAGGCGTATCGGGCGCGTATCGCTATTGGAGAACTATTCGATACCCCTACGCAACTAGTTTCGGAGTATTCGTGCTTCATAGTACATGACATAAAAGGTTGTGGTTGAAGCCCCTAGCTTTGATGGTTCGATTTTCCCAAATAAAACTTGTTGGCTATGCCAAGCCGTTGGCTATGCCAAGCCATTGGCAAGAATCAAAAATAAACCGGAGCATTTGAGGTAGGGACCCATTACGTTATGGGTTGAGATAAAGGAGAACTTTAAAGGAAACTCTCTCCCTACCTACCGTAGGAGCAACTACTTGACCAGTGGATTTATTTGCTACAGTTCTCCTAAAGTGGGACTCATTACCCAAGTAAATTTGAGAAACTTGTCCAACAATGTGAAATTAGAGAGGTGACAATGCGTCATGAGTAATAATTGTGATGTTTGTTAATTGGCTTAGATTTAACTCATTGAGGGATATTGGCAAGGAGTGTAAAACCAATCTAGAGCAAACCATAACTGTATGGGTTGACGATGAGACAGAAGTTACAAGAAAACATCTCCCCACCTACCATAGAAGGCAACTACTTGACCAATGACTTAATTTGCGACAATTCTCCTCGAGTGTGACTGTTTACCTAGGGAGGTTTGACTTCTACAGCGATGTGAAATTAGAGAGGCGCTGTGTGTAATATTTGTGAAGTTCATTAATGAACTAAAACCTGAGATTAAAAGAGATGTCAATTTTAACCCTCCCTAAACCCTGGAGGATGGTTTTGTAAAGGCATTTGAGATAGAAAAATAGCATAAGCTTGCTGCACTGGGATGATTCGCTTCTCATTGGGAGAACCAAAATCTTCCAAGTTCGCGCTCATGGGAGTTTGAGTGGGTTTACACAATCAGGGTCGGTTATCTCAATCGCCTGATTCACATCTAGGAGTAACAACAGTCCTAGCCCTAGATTTCCCAACATGGATGGTGAAGAGTCTCTTCTCTAGTTCTCATTCCGCTACCTCATCCATCCTGCTTTCCCATTGTGACTATAGGGTTAATACACCTCTGGGTGTTGATAATGCACTTTGACCATTGAGCATGAGTTGGAGGAGTTTGTTTAAGAGGATGTTGCTTAGGTAGTTGATCCTTGAGAAGACCCTTTAGATTCGGGTATGACGACACAAGCCGTAGTATCACAAGTTACCAATGTTTTCAAAGGCGTTTTCTGGGCTCACCTTGGGGCGTTGGGGCGGTGAGGCTCTGCCAAAACGCCTCAGGGCTTAAAAATTTGGGCAGTGAACCACAAAGGCAGTCGCCTAATTTCCTAAGGTGTGCTGAGGCATACGCCTCAATCGCCTTTTACGCCCCGATAGGTGAGGCGTAAGCCTTAGGAGAGAAATTTTCCTAATCTATTTTGGTAGTTTCCTAATTCAAACCCCCTCTCTCTGTGCTGCATTGTTGAAATTGATCATCATCTACAGTCGAGCTCTGTTTTTCTTTAAACAGTTGTGCTTTGTTTTCCTTTACTAAATGACGTATTGATGTGTTCTGTTAATAGCTAATAAAGTGATAAGTTAATAAGATAAAAAGTTAACAACTAATAAAGTGATATTATAGGGTTTCTCAATTAGTTATTAGTTATTAACTAATAAGGTAATAATAAGTCATTAATTGATATTCTACTTTATGCTATCTTTTTATATTAATCTATCTTTTATGAACTGCACATTTTTTGTATTTTTAAGTTATTTTATTAATTTAATTATTTAAAAAATAGAAAATATAAAGGCTTATGCCTCAATGCCTCGGGGCATACGCCTCGCCCCATGGAGGCTCAAGTGCCTCGCCTTACGCTTTCGCCTCTGAAAACTTTGCAAGTTACCACTCCTATATCAGATGATAGCTGGAATCGCACTAGTATATTTCCCTCTTTTGTGAAAATTCGGAAAATTCCTCCTTGGGATCTGTCTGATACCCAATTTACTCCATTTTTGGTTCTCTTTAAATGCAGGTTGCATTGTTGTTAATTGTTTTTTATTTCCTTCCAGGAAAACTTTTTTAGTTGGTATATTATGTTGGTGTTCAGAGGGCGTTTTTGTTGGTTGAATGATAATTACTTTTAGTTTCCTCTTCTAATTGTGTTGTTCAACCTTACTTCCACAACCATGTGAATTGGCAGCTCTTGAAGACGGTAAAGGTGTTGGATATTGTTCTGTTATTCCTGAAGCCCCAGGAGCTGAATCACATCCATTAACGAAGACATTTGGAGAAACAGTTGGTGATTATGTACAACAATATTTAGAAGCCATGGAGAAGGTGACTGATACTCTACCTACCTATATATTTTGTTGTTGCTTTAATTTGCCCTTGATTCCTCAAATATTATTGGCTATTTGTTTGCATGATAATTTTGCTTCTGTTTGTGTTAGGTAAAACTGAAGCTAGGATTGAAGATTGCTATGGCTATCTCGGGTGAGGGAAATGCATATCTGCAAGTAAGCTGGTTTATCTGTATCCTGTTTTCCTTGGAAATTTTGTTTTAGTTCTATCATTCTTGCTCCCCTCTTAAGATGAAAAATATTCGCAATAATCTCCACAGGAGAGCAAATTTTGGAAGCTTTACAAGGAGGACTATCATTCCTGTTCAGTAGTTTTGAAGACTGCAGCGGGGCTAGTATATCTCCTTGCATGTCTCTTAGAACCTTTTATGCCATCTTTTTCCCTTGAGGTAAATTCACAGGCTGTCCTTCCCCATAGCATTTCCAGAATTATTAAGGAACTTCCATAAATGCTGTTGCCTCCACTATTATTTCAGGTACTTAAGCAGCTGAATTTGCCTACTGAAACACAAGTCCTGCTTTCTGACGAAAAAGGAGATATTGAGAGGGCAAGGAGACCCTGGGAGTTCTTACCTGCAGGTCATAAAATCGGAACGCCAGAACCATTGTTCAAGGAACTGGTAAATTTGTTATTATTTTGCACTCACCCTTTATTAGCTGTTGTTTTGTAGATTTTGTTGATCACTTACTTATTTGGTGTTAATTGAGGGGGATTAGACAGATGAAGAAGTAGAGTTGTTTAGACAGAAGTTTGCTGGAAGTCAAGCTGATAGGATTCTTAAGGCAGAAGCTGAAGCCAAAGAGCTTGCTGAGAAATTACAAAAAACAGAAGTTTCAGGTTAGATTCTTTCTTTTATTTGTCAGTAGTTTGTTCCGGTAAAGGCCAAATCCAACAGCTTTGTCTTCTTGTCTGAATCTTTTCCTTTTGGGGGTAGTTTCTAGAGCTTATGGGAATCGTGTGCCCAAAGGTGCAATGGAATTAACTTTTTGACAACCCGTCAGATTATCCATGATCATGTTTATGATCAAAACACAAATAAAACCACCCATAGAGGTAGTTAGGTATAACGAATACATTATTTCCTGGCTTTGTAGCAAGCCAACAATGAGACACTCTTCAAAATTTCGATGCCATGATGTCTTCAATCCAATATCCATTGGGGGTTGGGATCTTTGCCAGGGAGGATGGTGGGATCCTCCTCTTTCTCTACTCTCTCTACATACTGTAAGAGAATGATATGCGGCTAATCCCCTTAGGCTTGGACCGCCTCATGATGGTTAGAGCTACCTATGTTAAATATATTCCTCCTTAGAATTGAAGTTGCAATCTAGCCCTCAAAGAATTCATCATTATGATCGACCAGCCTATGTGCCACAATACCAAGATGCAGCCCCTCCACCAACCAAAGTCTATAACTAGAAAAAGAAAAACCGAGAGGCGAGGCTCCAGTGGTGTGTTTGATATAATTTCTCTGTCTTGATCTTCAAGCTTTTTCATCTCTTTCCACAGCCATGTTGGCACTATTCCAATCTTCTAATGTCGTCTTGAACACCATACCACCAATGTTTTTTCCAAACCTACTAGTTTCATCCTAGTAAATATTGTTTTCCGTTCATCTGTCCTATCATCGCATGCTAAGAACTCCTCAATTCAGTCTAGGCAATCTGAGAACGTCATAGGGGCATCCTTCCTTCAAAACCTGGAACTTCTTTCTCTGGTACCAATCCAGGGGTTGTGAGGAACTGAGGATAACTGATTTAGGGACTTGGGAGTGAAAACCCAGAAGTTGGGGGCTATTTCCTGGCAGTTTTTGTGCTTCTAACAGTAATTTGGACTAGTAAATTTACTGGATATACTCGAATAGAAAAGAAGGAAGATGAAAAGCATTAGGAATCATGCCTAGAAACTGGGCACCACACCTTGGTTCAAGGGTTAGAATTGCATCGCACAACTTGCAAGAAAGCTTCAAAGCTTTTGTTTTGTCTATACATTTTCTTGTTTTTAATCTAAAATTGTCTATACACTTAGGAGACTTCCTAAACCAGCTAAGAGTCTATAAGACTAGGATAAACAAGTAGCTAACCAAACTATTAAATGGTTTAACTTCAAAACCTATATGTGTTACCAAATCATATCCAGAAGCATAATCAGGCCCATGGGTAAGCAGCAAGACCCATTCACGGTCCCTAATTCCAGCCGCTTCAAAATAACAAAACTGTCCCTGATTGGTTAAGCAATTTATATCGAATCAAAATTGAACCAAACTATGAATATTAATTTAAGGTGTGGGAGGTGAAAATAATAACGAGTATATAACAAGCATTAAGTAAACGCAATTGAGATGAAGAAAAATTCATCAAGAGAAGTCAAAATCCAAGGAAAGTCAGCATTTACCTCTCATCAGATACAGTGAGTGGCCAAGGTCAATTGACCATTCATCTCAATTTAGTCTACAGTTTCCAATTCCGACCACTAGCTTGGTCAACAGCCACCTCAGACGTAGTTAAACATCCGAGAGAGATTAAGCTCTCAGAAGATCATTAATGCCAAAACGTACAAGTCAAGGATCTTGGGCTCCGGACATTGGCGAGCAGATTTATAATCTTGGCTCGGGGTTATGTGTGTTCAACGTGAAGACGGCAGTACCAAAAGGGGTGTCTGCAGGAGATTAAGTACATGCGCCTCCGAAATGATTGTTAGTTGTCCCATCAGCTGTATCAGGAGTGGGGCGTGTCAGACCCACATGCGGATATTGTTTTTGGAAAGATTGCAATGATGGTGCTTAACCTTGGTTACCGGGCGCTCACCTTTTTTGGCTGGAACGGGTCCAATTCGATCTGCATCTGGATCTGGCAACTGGCTGATTAAGATCTTTATTTTAAGGCAAATGATTCATACTTGGTATTTTTTTCTTGGACATTATGATGTCCTTGACTTATTTAATGATAAATTGATAATTGGCTCCATTTCTTTTTAGTTTTGAATGTACTGTTTTATTTTTCTTGCGATAATTGATGCATGTGGGTAAACAAGTAAATTTAATTTTTTATTTCGTTAAGTATATTTTGCCTTTGTTCCTGTGTGCTGCAAATATACTGATTTAACTGGTGAGAAAAATAGAATGACCAAATTGCTCTTTACTTCGTGCGTCTCATTGTTTTCAGATGGACGGGTTAAGAAGCAACGACCAACTAAATCTGCTGCTGAAGCCAAACCTAAGGCCAGTGCTGAAGCAGAAATTTCCATTTGTAGACTTGATATTCGGGTTGGTCTTATAACGAAAGCTCAGAAACATCCTGATGCCGACTCTCTATATGTTGAAGAGATTGATGTGGGCGAAGGACAACCTCGAACTGTGGTTAGCGGACTTGTGAAGTATATTCCACTCGAAGACATGCAGGTTTTGCATCATCTGATTTTCTTAATCCCTGTTCTATAAGTTTTCTTTTATCTAGTTACTTGATGCCTGTTGTTTTGATAGTTAGCTAACAATGATGCTTTTTTGTCAGAATCGAAAGGTATGTGTTCTTTGCAACTTGAAGCCAGCAACCATGCGGGGTATAAAATCACAAGCAATGGTCCTTGCTGCGTCCAGCAGTGATCACTCTAAAGTAAGTAATACAGTTCTACTATTATCTTGCCTAGCCTTCAAATGTGTGGGATAAAAGAAGAGAGACAGGAAATGGAAAGAAAAGGAGGAATATTATGTCAAGTTTTTAAGTGATGGAAGCAAGCAACTTAACTACCGTTTGATGCATATGCCCCCTACCAACATCAATATCTGAAACATAACTTACTTTTCACCCCTGCAAAGTTGCATTTCCCACGTTCAATATTGATAGCTTAAAGGCTTTCATGTTAGTGACACCACTAGCACTTTCCTTCTCAATGAAAGTATGAAATGTTAAAAATAGAGAGTTAAATTTCAAATCCCAAATAGGTTATTTTGAGAATAGATTCCACGCTCCATTTTTTTTAACATTTTTAACAAGACACACTGCCTTGTTCCATTATTGTTTTAATTTACAAGACAACCCTTTCATGTTTTATACACTTACGATATGAAAATGAAAAATGTTACTTTCAAATTTGCGTAATGATTAAAGAGAGTGATTTGTACAGTTGCGAAGTTTCTCTCCTATTTCAAAATTTTATCTCAAATCTCAATCAATTTAAAACAGTGATTAGGAAAAGATAGCAAATCTTTCTAAATCAAGTTCCATTCAATGCATTATGTTGGGCCCCCTGGAGCTGAAATCTGGGGATCCTTCCATGTCCATTGCTGAAAGCCTAAAACCCAACCATGATGCGGCAGGGCATATTCACTGCCGGGAAAATTAGCCATAAGTACGATAAAATAGTTTTCATTTAGGGGAAGGACGTGATCAAATTAGTTTTCAGTAGAGGTCCTTCAACTTTTTGAGTTGTTGAGCCATAAGGACAAACATATTTTCACGGAAAACTACCCTAGGGTAGGGTACCCTAGGGTTTAGGCACTTTTATAGGATTTTAGGGTGCACTTTCCTTTTATAGGGTTTTAGTGGTTTAGGCACTTTCATAGGATTTAGGGTTTTAGGCATTTTCATTGGGTACCCTAAGATTTTAGGTACTTTCATAGGGTTCCCAAGGGTTTAGGTACTTTCATAGGGTACCCTAGCGTTTTAGACACTTTCACTAACTTTCAGTTATTATGAACTTTCACTAGTTTTGCAGAAAGTGTATTTTAGTAATCATGCAACACACTTGTCCTTGTGTTTGATTGGAAAAGGTGTGTTGCTTGTTCTTGAGCTCAAAAAATGTAAATATGAGGGATTTTTGGCTAAGTCTCTCTTCACTGTCTGGGCAATAGATTTTTATTTAACTAAAATGAATAAGTTCACTGCTTACTTGAAGACAAGTGCCCGTTTTTAATGCAACAACAGCTTGTGAGCTCAATGACTACCATAATGGACAGATGGGTTGTGGCGCTCATAGGCTTAGACATGCCTGTGCTTTCCACTCTTCTGACCCGATTGAAGTCCAATAGGTAGTTTCATCTGTCTGTTGTAAAACTCGTGTAATTTGAATGCTTTCCTTGAAGCTAGGGTATCTTCATTTCCCCGCATTGAGAACGGATGCAGTATTTGTAAGATGTACGTGGCATTGCTAAAAATCTCTGTTTTGATGACCGATGCAAGCATCTCGGGAGGCCCTGGCCAGGGAATCCTTGCAACCAATGCCTGGATCTGAACCGCTTTTGGGTGCTTGTTTAGTTCTAAAAAGCTGCGCCTATCCTCAGTAATTGCATGTCCAAATGGTTAACAAGATGGATTGGACCTAACTTGTAAACAAGTTAATGCATGCGTCAAGCTGCTTCTCATGGTGTTGTCTACTTTCGAACAGTAGTAAAGAGATGACCATGGAAATAAATACTCCTTTTGATGTTGCAGTTTTCATAGTAGAACATGCTTGTTACAATTTTTTTTATCATAAAAATTCTGTTTGGTTTCTTGTAAAATGCTTTGGGCTAACATTGTGGCTTTGTGTCCTAGTACTGATACGTGGCTGTTAATTTGTACGTTTTTCCGCCATCCGAAAAAATTTCGTGTGCCTTTATCATCATTATGAGGGTTTGGAATTCGAGATATTACTAGGAAGTCTCAATCACAGTTGATGCCTGGTGCAATTTCAGGTTGAATTGGTTGAGCCACCCCAATCTGCACATGTTGGAGAGAGAGTAACATTTCCTGGGTTTGAAGGTAGTCCCGATGACGTTTTAAACCCAAAGAAGAAGGTATGGGAAACAGTTCAATTGGATCTTCACACTGACAAGGAGCTCGTTGCTTGCTACAAAGATGTACCATTCAGTACGTCGGCAGGGGTGTGCAAGGTTTCATCCATTTGTGGCGGCACAATAAAGTAGGTTGCAGACCGATCTATCTGCATATTTCAGCTGATTCCAGGAAGGAAAGAAGAAATTATCAAGGAGTTTTTAACCTTTTGCTCCGCTCCGCGTGTCCCAGTAGTTATGTCTCTGAAATATTTAATAGAAGCCCCCTTAATATTGAGTGAATGTAAGGACCGTTTGAGAGTTTTTCCAGCTCTTGAATGTTACTTGCAATCACGTTTGCTTGAATTTGGGATTTTGCAAATTTTGTACGACTGTCTCAGAACCATTCATTTTTCTTGAAATATGGAATTTTCTATGATCGTTTGCTCTTAGGTGGGAATTGTTTGGTCATCTCTACGTGGTTGGCATTCTTTGTACCCCCTTTTGGCCAATTTACACCATATGGGGTTACTTGGTTGATAATTCTGTTTATTTTTTCTTGGCACTTAAATAGCACTTCACTTAATGTTTAGCCATTTCTCTGTTGGAGGTCAGAAAAGCTGATAACCAGTGACATTTTTTTTTGGGTGCCACGGAAATTAGATAAGCAGTGATTTGAGTGTGTGGAATATGGGAATCAATTCTACGTAGTTTTTTGGTTGCTTTCCTACCGAAGTAACAAACGATGTAACCCACTTAGGCTGGATGTGCGTTAGGTTACTACATGAGTGTAATGGTTAAATTTGTACTACACATTTAACCATCTCCGCCTTGAGATTACCAAGTTTGTTTCGACTGTTCTGTTCCTTTTTCCCAGAAAATTTTCCAGGATTTAATGCTCCTTTAAGTCAGAAGCTTTCGTCTTTACAGTGGCTAACAGGAATTTTCAGTTCTTGGTTTGGAAGTAAGCGTAATGAACCCTCGTCCACCTTGTTATCTGCACAATTACATGAGTTGAACCTTGTAATCTGCAACAATGTCCTGACTGAAGGAAAGACCGAGAAACAGATTTTCCACCTCGAGTCCTCAGCTAAACAGTGAACTTTTCAATAGCAACAGGTCAAGTATGTAGTCTGATAATTCTAACCACTTTGATAAGTGAGTTTTCATTGGCAGCATTGGAGGGAGGCTACGGTTCTTTGTTTTGCTGGATATTTTCTGGCCGTGTTTCACCCAAGATCCCTCCTCCAACACAAGCTTGGCTCAAGACTTGCCGGCCGGAGCTTTGTTTCGCAGCTTGCATGCAACCATAGATTCAGTCTAACAGTGGGTTCAATTGTGCAAAGGTATGGCGTCGACGAGTTATTGCTGTTGGGTCCTGTTCGGTTTTCGTTGGAGGCACACATGTAAGCTCCGGCATTTTGGCTCGGGTCGTGTAGGAAGTAGGAATAGAGGAGCGGTGTTTGAAAGTTGTTTTGAAATGAGGGGGTACACTTCTACTTATAGAGCTCGGGACACACCACGGTATGCCTGGATTGGGTGCTTGGGCTACAAGTATAACTGAGCCTCAAGTGAGGAGCAGCTATACTTGCACGCCAAGCGATGCAAATTATGTTCGGGCTTGTTCGTTCACGCGCTGGGGAGTTTAATGTAAATCCATTCAGGGTGATCCTCTCAAGGTTTTGAGGCATTCCGAACATCGTGGCAGCATCCGTTTTTCAAAAATATCTCCAAATCATCGGGGAAATGATCGTACGGTGCACATTTAAGAAAAGATCCAGTAGACTACTATGTAAAGAAAATTCCGAATACAAGTAATGAAAAAATAGTAGTGTAGTTGCAATTGGTTGATTTCTAGCGATAAGTGTGATCGGATGATCAAATGACGTATGATTGACCTGAAATTTTATCGACTTTCATACTCACAAGTATGGAAATCCCTATGGTTTATTGATCTCGAAGTCCGTGTCCGTGATCAAAATGTTGTCCGTTTTGGAAAATGCGGTAGCCGTTGCAAACAAGCTCCGTTAGGCACAAAAATGAGGTGAGACTTGGGGACATCATACAACGGTACAACCACTATGTATGACGTTTGGGATAGGATTTATGTGTGAAGAAAATTATGTTCCAAGTTGTCTAATTTATTGAGTGCCGACGAAGTTTGATGACAATCCAACAGTCAATGTCATCCGATTTTTGACAGGCCTGAACAATCTTCCAAGAAAGTTAAAACAAACACATTTATCGGTGCCAATGTGAGATTACATTTCTTGAGGGTCTCGTTGGCTGGTTGGTCAACAATAAGGTTACAGGGACCCCTTTTTTGACCGTAAAGCAAAACGGGGACTACACCCGTCCCGAAAATGCCGTGCCTCATGCCTAAGCTATACAGATGTAGATGTTTTAGGACGCTTATTAAAAAGAATGATTGTATGGCTTATGGCGGGAGCAGCATTATACTTACTGAGCCAATTTGCCTTTATTTGGTATTGCACTTTTTATTACTGTATACTTCAACATGTTTGGACGTGACTGTTTTGATCCAAGAAATTTTAATATCTCTCAATATCTTCAATGATAATAGATAAGGCAAAATCCGGTGTCAACAACTTTTTCTTTAAATTTTCCATCATAATTTTTACGGATCAAATTAAAATAATATTACATAAAACGTTTCTAAAGACCTTGCTTTATTTGAAACATTATGCCTTCTTCTCTTCACTTTTCAAAAAGAATTTTTCAAAAAATTCTCCCTAGATTCCTCCTACTTTCAACATTTCTCTCTCTATCTCTGTCCACTTATTACCCCTACAATTTTTCAAAATCCAATCCAAACATAGAAAGGAAGAGAAAGTTTAAATTTTTCTTTCCTCTTTGGTTTGAGAGAGAAGACAAAAGGAAATGGCAAAATAAAGTTCTAGTAATAGTAGAAATTTTGTCCTTTTTTTCTTCCATTTTTCTTCTTAATTGTTTTTCCTTTTTCTTCCCCCACTTTTCCTGCTTTTCACAAGTTCCAAATAGTGAGTCCGGCTATAATGCTCCCATAAAAAACTGCTGGTTTTGGGAGCATGATACTCCCATCAAACTTGAGCCGTAGGATTTGATTTTTTTAATCCTGGCCATTCATCAAATCCTCTGAATTCAATTCATCTCTCTCCTCTCTTTCTCTCACTACCTCCTATTCCGGTTGCATTACATCTGAGTAAAAGAAAAAAAAAAGTTGCATCACAGGTAAAAATTTTGAGCCCTAATTCACTGTCGATCGCCGCTCTCTCCTCGCCTCCTCCTCTCCGACGCCTCCATAGCTGGATGTCTCTACCTCCATAGCTCTAAACGCCTCTATCTCTCTCCCCTCTGCACAGTCGACGAAAACCCTCACCACTCTTCCACCTCTATACCTCCATAGCCCCTAAACAAACAACTACGAACCCTCTCTCGTCCTCAACAGTCGATCACAACGAAAAGCCCTCTCCATTGTGCGAGGTATTTCTCTTTCTCACTCTCTCAAACACACAACCACCACTACAATACACAAACACCCCTGCACATAGGGTTTTGTGGGTTCTCTGGAATAGAAAACCACACCTCTGCCGCGTTCTTCTTTTGACTATATATATATATATATTGTTGCTAAGCTTTGACGTGAGTTTGTTGGCTTGTTTTGTTTTAACGTGGGTTTGTGGGTTCTCTTGTGAACTGATTTGTATTATTTTAGTTGAAAAACTAAATCTGTACATGATTGGCTCAAGTTTCGACATGTTTCATTATGGTCTATAATTGAAAATTCCAATTGTTTAGTTTGTTTGACCTGGGGTTGTGGATTTTGCTTTCTTTAATCATTGTACCCCAGGAGTGTTTTTTGGTTTGCTCTGTAGATAGTGATTGAATAATGTAAAGAGAACAATGTGGGGATAATGGCAGACGTGAGGTCCCCCAAGTTTGATCACATATTTTGGTGTTTTAATTTGACCGACAAGAGTGTTTTCCTTTCTGTAGACTATTCTAAGATCAAACTTAGGATGATAGCCTATGGGTTGGTAGTGCTTAGGAATCATGGGTGAATATGATTTTATCATGCACTTTGCATGGGTGGTTCGTAGGTAACTCGTGCGTGGTTCGTTGTGTGTGAATCGTGATGGTTTGATAAAAAGGAATGTTTAATTTGCTTTAATTTTTTTTTATGTGTGGGTAGTTGGGATGACCAAAAAAAATTGATGAAACAACGTGGGTTAGAGAGTTTATTGAGGAAGGGAAGAGAGGGGAGGAAGGAGAGACACAGACTTTCTGAGAGAATCAGGAATAGGATGAATGGAAGGGGGATTTAGGGCTTGTTTTGGTGAGTACGTTACAATATTAACTTTGTTGTCCTTATTTGTTGTGTGTAACCAGAGTCTACTATGGTGAGTTGTTTGAATTTTTGGGGCTGGAAAATGTTATTAGTTAGCTGAATACATTTTGGAGCAAGTTCGGCTCTAAGTGTTGTGTTACGAAACCTGTTTGGAGGGATGCTTCTAAATTAATGATTTATTATGATTTGGGTTCCTTATATGTAAACACAATTAGTTGGGTGGGTGTTGGTATTTAAGAAGGGAAGGATTGAGGTAAAAAAAAAACGAAAAGTATTTTGTATTCTCGTTTTGTTTTGTTCTTTTTAGAGAACCAAACAAATAGAGGAGGAGCTGCTGTTCTTACTTGCCACCACAGGCTGGTTGTGATCTAGTGTGGTCGAGCTTAAAGTTTTACCATGCAGCGTAGTTGTGTTTAGCTCAATTGGAAGACCATTTACGGATACGTATTGGCTAAATTTGATCGTAGAACAATGATATAGCAGGGTGTTTAAAAAAGAGAGTTGATTTATGCTCACAGATTGGTGAAGATTATGGTTGAAATTGCATCGAATCTTTACTTAACTTTAGACAGCTATCCATTACCTTATTACGCATTTTGAGAAGTTTTGCATTGATGAGTACTTATTTATGTGTGTGTGGATTGGAATGCTAATGTTAGGTTCGGAAGGAACGACAGACACCCGAAGTTGGAATACTTAGAATTGCAAAAGAATATGTTATTGTGTACAATTGGTGGATGGTTGTAACGTTAATGCATGGATTGGAGCCGATTTGTCTATATAGCCTTAGTGGCGTGGTTTATAGCCTTAGAGGCGTGGCCTTTTTGGCGTTACCCATATTGTCTTAGTAGCGTTATGGTTATTGTCTTTGTGGCGTTATATTTATTTAGAGGAGGTGGCTAGCATGGCATAGTATGGGTGGCGTGGCTACCAATATTGAAGGACTTTGTGTTTTTGTAAATTTTGCTTGTGAGGATACATGTTTCATGGAAATGGAAAGAACGTTGTTGCTTAAAATAATGTTACTAAAGCCGATTGAATTGTGTTTTGGGATAAGTTAGGGCCCGATCGAGGTGCCTGTAGTTATTAAATGCAAAGAGTCTGGTCCGAGGTACCGATTGTTGGGACCGAGTTGTCCTGTGGGGTCAATGAATGGGCCTGAGGTGCCCGAGACCCAACGTACCCAATGTTGTCGATGAAAGGGCCCGAGGTGCCCTATGCATTGAAAAAGAAAAAAAAAGTGTTGTTTATGTAGAGCGTATTGTTTTCAGTTGAGATTTTGGTGTGGTGGTGGTCTTGGTGTGGTGGTGCCTAAAGCGTATTGTTTCCAAGGAGATGAGGGGAAAAAGGCTAACACATGAGATAATTATGAAAGTGTATATGTAAATATATTGAAGAAAGTGGGATTGTATTTTTTTTTATATAGTTTATCAACTTGTTAAAGTGAGATAGCAACGTAAACATCTGATTTTGTTATGTTGTGATTGAGGAGCTTGATAAGGTGGGTCGTTACATTAATGATTGACATGGCCAATGATAGAACAAAATGTTGTTTTGAAATCACACTTTATTGATATTGTCAAGTATGTATATATGCATTCAATCTTGCTTTTCACGAACTAACTATTAATTTTTAATTTAACAAGTCTATTTGTTTTAGGAGTTGAAAATGGTTAAAGAAGACTGTAATGCTGTTCTAAAGCATCCTTGTAATGGATGGATATATTTATTGTATGTCTTTTTGAGACTTTAAGTATCTTTTAATGGCCACAAGTTATGATATTTAATTTAATGTATAATATTTTTTTGTAGTTAAGAACAGTCGAAGATGACTAAGAAGAGTTCATCAAAACGAATAGTAACTACAATTTTTTCTATAATTGTGTTTACCCATATGTGGATTGTCAATATATCTAATTAAGATTTGCACTCTTTCAATAATTTTAGTCAATGAGCGAAATTTGTGCAAAGTGGAAAACTTTAGGAGACAAAGCTAAATAAAAGTACATTGAAAAGGCTAAGCTAAGTTCCGAAACGTACAAAAAGCAAAAGGTTAAGGTTGATCATCAAGAAGATTCAAAGGTGCAAATGTTAAGTTTTTTAGCACTTATGTTTATGCATATTCTCTCCACTTTTACTTGATTGTGAATTTGATTAGAGTTGTTGATGTTGTGTTTAGGAAACCTTTATTACAAGAACTTAACTTAAGATGGCATGTGATATTATACGCAATCTTGAAGCGCAAGAAGTGGAGAGTGTAAAGGCAATGGGATTTGGAGGTCTTTTGGGTTTGAAATGCACTAGGCTAGATAGAAAATTTTGTGAGCAGTTGGTTAGTAAATTTGATCCCGTATCACTTTGTTTATATGTGCATGGTAAGAGCTCCATAATTACAGCATTAGATGTGCACCACATACTGGGATTGCCATGTGAAGGTAAAAAGGTGATCCTTAAAGGAAACCTTTTTGAAATCCTTTCCTTATGTGAGACACATTGTGTGGGTGCTCAAAGTTCAATTCCATTTCGTCATTTGGAAAACTATGTAAGGAACAGAAAAGACAACGATGATAATTTCAAGGTTGCATTTGTATTGTTCATTATGGGGGCTATTCTATGTCTAACGTCGGAATTGGGAGTCAATCGACATTTTCTACATGCAGTAAATGACGTGTCTTCTATTAGTGAATTAAATTGGAGCCAATTTGTTCTTAACTTTTTAGCCCAAGGCATTCGAAAATATTAGGATGGACGAAAAGTGATCCGTGGCTGTGTACTGTTTCTAATGGTACATCTCTTAACTTTATTTTTTACAAGTAGTTGCTTCATTGTAGAATTGATTATGTATTTGTTTTTTCCTCTACAGTTGTACTATTTTGAACATTGGACGCCGCCCAAAGATTTCATTTCCCCTTGTGCATGTCGGCCTTCGCCTCGTCTCTTACAATGGGGAGATGAAGAGATTAGGGACAGAATACACTGGCTTGATCAAAGCAAATCTCGAAAGGTAATCTTAGTATTTTTTTGATCAATTAGTTTTGTTTCATATATTTAAGCGTCTATTTACGTAGTAAATACTAAATATATGTAATAGCTCAAAATCATAGCGTCTATTTTTCCATATTAGCTCAAAATCATTGTTGAGGATGGAGTTGACAAGAGAGAGAGAGAGCCATACATCAAGAAAAGGAGATTGGCCAAAATATACCGATGGAGAGATTTCAAGGGATAGAAGAATTAAACGGTATTTTAAAGAAACTGATGAGTATAATGGAAACAATGGATGTAAGGGGAAAGAAAACTAATGAGAATTCATTGGCGGCTAAAGTAAGTATGGACATGAAAGACACTCCGTCACCCGTTGTGAATGAGAAAAAAGGTAAGAAAGAGCTTTCATTTGATAGTTCGATATCTCCTTTGACAAACAAAGAAAAAGACAGGAAAGAGCAATTTTCGGGTCATTTGACCTCTCCTTTGAAGGCAAACCAGGAAGAAAACACTAAAAAGCCATCATTGAGTCATTTGACATCTCCTTTGAAGACAAACAAGGAACAAGACATGAAGGAACCTAAAATTAAGCCTTCATCAAAGAGATCAAGAAAGATGGCCACTAATATTGGTGATCTCATATCTTCAACGGCTCCTCCAACTATTGACATGAACAAGAGGCAAAAGAAATGCCAACAAGAAATACCTAGGACTGGGTTGAAGGGATCTCAACCCGTGAAGAAAAATACCAACAAGGTAACACAAAGTATTTAAGTATCATAAACTTAATTCTTATAGAACTTCCTAATTTATGTGTCTTCATTAGCATACATGTTTTTTTTATTCATAGAAGTTTACTATGGAAAGCCAACAAGAAATGGCAAGGACTAGGTTGAAGAGATCTCAACCTGTGAAGAAAAATATCAACGAGGTAATACAAACTATTTAAGTATCATAAACTTAATTCTTATAGAGCTTTTTAATTTATATGTGTCTTCATTAACATACGTGTTTGTTTATTTGTAGAAACCTACTATAGGGATGGTATGAGAGTTGATTCTAAGATTTGTCTTTGACACAACGTTATCTGTAAGGTAAAAATTCATTACAAGCTATACATAAATTATGATGTTCTATTCATAACTTTGCAACTTTGACATAATGTAGAGAACAACTTTGCGACCTTAGAATAAGTTATGCAACTCGCTCAGATTTTATGTCATTACGGAAGAATGGGTGGGTTGTGGGTGATGTAAGTATTATAGTCTTTTGGGCCTATTGTAATAGACTACATGAATGTGATAACTAACTAAGGGCTACATTTTTAGATCATAAATGCAGTTGCTTTACGAAAAACTTTAATACAAAGTAAGAGAGATCGGATGCATTGTGGCTATCATGGTACTTGCCCACTTATTTAGCGGTATGTATTCATAATGCATTAGAAATTTGAACGATAGTATGTGACTATAGCAATGTGTAAGTGCTCCTTTATGTTTGTTTGTAGAGTTATGCTCTCAATGGTGGTATTAATTCTCGCAATTGGGTCAAGTATTTTGGTGGATCTAGTCAATACACAAGGATACTCGAATCCATGGAATGGGTGTACATCTCAATCAATGATAACAACATTCATTGGTTATGTGTGTTGTAAACTTCAAACATGCAAATGTATATATACTTGATTCATTACCCTCTTTGAGCAAACCCAAAGTACAGAACAAGAAGATCCTACGTGTGCTTGAATATTTGGATGATGTAATTCAACACTTGGGGAATAATGGATGTGTCATGAAAGCCCATAAGCTACAAATTAAAGACTGAAATGGCTTCCAGTTCAAGAACCAGGTAGCGATGATTGTGGTGTGCACACTGCTAAGTACTTTGATTTGGAGCAATTTAATGAGGAAGAAGCCGCTAAGATATAAAATTAGTCTTTTTATTTATCATACAGTTACAATGCTGTCTTTTTGTGAACTTGATGATATGGCAAAATTCAATCATGTTGCAAACTTGATGAATGTAATGTGACTTTGTTGCTTTTGTTGTAAACTTGATATGACAAATACTGCCTTCTTTGGCTTCTTTTATTTTACTACTTCTCAGTTTTCTGTTGCTAGTTATGGATGTGCTACTGCCGTTGACTGTTATCTCATTGCAGCAGTTGGTACTTTCAGTTTAGATCATTCTATTGTTTTGTTGATATTATAATGGTAACAGCTAGCTCTAATGGTAGCAGCTGACTATTATGCTCCTTGTTTGCTGCCATTGTCTGATCAAATGGCCAGCTGTTATGGTGATCTGTTCTGTTATGGGACTGTTCTGGACAGTTTTCTGTTTCTACTACTATTTCTTCTGCTGTTTAGGTGTTGGGTAATCTATTGGATGACTGTTTTGCTATTGAACTGCTGCTGCTGTCCAAGTGTTGTGCTGTTGGCTGCTGGCTGCTATGCTCCTACGGCTACCTTCTATACTGTTATGACTGTTGTTTGCTATTAAATTGCTATTGACTCCTATGCTCCTATTGCTGCTGCATTTAGGATTGTTTCTATTTGATGGTAGCCATGGCAGCAATCTGATGTACAGCAATGGTGTTCAGGTGTTTTGTATTCAGTCCACCAACTGGTTTAAGCTTTGGTATAAGCTATGTATAAGCTTTGGTTTAAACTATCTATTTGGTTATGTCTGCTACCAATGTCACTTTTGTACTAGATTGTTTGGTGTGCCATGAAACAAATTGTTATGCTCTCAATAATAGTACTTACAAAAATCTGGGCGTACTTCTCATTTTCATAGCATTACTTACCATTTATACATGGTGTACTTACTAAAATCTGGAAATTCTTACGACTTCAATAACAGTACTTACAAAAATCTAGGCGTACTTCTCATTTCCATAGCATTACTTACCATTTATATAGGGTGTTTTTACAAAAATTTGAGAATTCTTACCATCTCAATAACTTACAGAAATCTGGGTATACTTCTCTTTGCCAAAGCAATACTTACTATATAAACAAGGTAAGCTTGCTAAAATCTGGGTATTGTTACCATTTCAATAATCACACTCACTGTCATACCATGACTATAGATAAGTTCTTCTCCAGATCATTGCCTTAATTTTACTGAATTAAAAAATTATAATAAACTTCTTCTCCCTACTCAATACCTTAATACAAATAAATGTTACATTTATCCTTCACAATCTTTGTTCGAAATCATCTTCCCATCCTCCAACGTTGCTGCCATGGAACTGGGCTTGCACACTCTCTGAATTTCTTGACCAGTTAGCAGTCTACAAAGTTTAAGTTTGAAAATTAGTGATCGAACAAATAAATAATAGTCTATCAACTAACTAGATAGTAAGAGGCTTACCAAATTAGGGTTGACACTGGATTCACAACCATTGATTGTGTAATCAGTGTACATAAACGATGGGTGATATATCGATAAGTCTCGCCCGGTAAATGATTGTTAGTGAATAACGCTTACATCTGATTCTTATGTGTCCTCATCCTCATTTATGTTTTCCACATTATCTCCATGCACTAATTTGGGGCATTTGGTTCTTATGTGACCAGATTTTCTACAATTGCCACATTTTCTTGTTTTCGGAATGAAGTCCTTGGCCAAATTATGGGGCCCTTTACCTTTGATAATGATTGGGTTGCCAACACCAAAATGCATAGATGTCCCCTCAACATTGTCGTTTTGTCTCATATTTCTTTGCTCCTCCTCAACATGGAACACATAGAGATCCCTCATTCTGGATGTTAACTTGGTGATTTCTTTGTTGGTCTCATTATATCCCTTCGCTATGTGCGAAGTATAATAACATATTTCGACACATGTGCTTGACAATGCCCCAAATCTTGTCATTTGTGTGACCCATTCTAACATTGGTGTGCTGCCATGTAGGTGGAAGGATTTCGTCGTTTTTGTCCACCTTTGTAAGATCAAAGAAGAGGGAATTTCTCTCATATGCTCCATTTTCATGACTGAGATCATATGCTGACATGGAAACCCAATTGACTCAAATTTCAAGCAAGAGCATTTCATGATGCCATCATTCGGCTGATAGTTGACACTCCCCGTGGCGTCCGGCTGTTGGTATCGAGATAGGTAGTAAACCCGAAAATCTTCAAGCTCAACTTTCTCCACCTTAAACAATGATTGCTCTTTCTTAATTTTTTTGAGAAGCTTGTTAAATATGCCCCGAGTATATGTATCAGCCGCATGTTTTTCAATTCGTTTCATGCATGTAGAAAGAACTGGAGTACTATTCACACTTTCAACTTGTACCTTAGCCTCGTTATGACGAAGTTTTGCAAGAGTCCTATCAAATGCTTACACAAATTCAAAAAGCTTGAGACGTAGTTTTAAGGATCGATTCACGTATGCATTCATTTCCTTAACACGTTGTATGCTTTTTGCACCCGAAAAAAAAAAATACCTCGCAGGTATGCCTCTGCCCATAAGGTTTTCTTTTTATAAACATCTACCGCTCATTGGTTTTGGTGAAGGCTATAGTTATTCAAAAGATTATTCCATGCAACTTCAAACTCTTCTTCAGTTGATATTGACATGCATTTTTCAAAGTCAGCTAAGAATCCAGGAACATGGACATTACTGACAAAAATTTTTTTAAGACGCCATTTGCATAAACGATGATTAACATGAGAAAACATAGTTTTTATTACTCTCCGCATAGCCTTATCCCCATCGGTCATTATCGACACAGGTTTCTTGTGGTCCATGGAATCAAGAAATCTTTCCAACACCCATGTATAAGTCTCAACAATCTCAGCAGTCAACAATGCGCAACCAAAAATTGCTGTTTGAAAGTGACTATTAAATCCAGCTAGTATCACCAATGGCTTCCGATACGCATTCGTCCCATAAGTCAAATCAAATATTAGCACATCTCCAAAGCACATAGAATCTGTCCTACATGTTACATCTCTCCAAAACAGATTATTTAGTTGATTTTGCTCATCCACATCATATTTGTAATAGAATAAGAGGTCATTTTCGGCTTTTGCACACAAGTAGGCTAAGGCACCTTCCACATCACCGTCCGCAACCTCTATATTGCGCTGAACTGTAAAATGATTGTAAAGATCTTTTTGTGTGTATCCGACAGACTCATATCCACCGGATTGTTGCGCCACAAAATCCATTATATGACTTGTTTTAATACCTACTTTATACATAGTATTGGCCGAGACTTTATCAGAACTACTAACCTTCTGTGGGAGCGGAGAAAAGGGACACCTCAAGGCCCTATCATGGGATGGTTGTGGACGCTCACAAAGTTATTAACCAAGTATTTGGCAGAATTTCTCTCCAATGTGACACTAAATACAACAGGACATCCAACTTTAGTAAGTGCCTGCGGCCCTCTTATTCGATCTTCTCTCTCCAAGTATTTAGTGTCCCTATATCCTTCTTTTGAGCATACCCACTTTCTTGACTTCACGATACTAGCATTGTCCTTGTGCATATTTTAGTTTCGAATACTAAAGTCGTTTATTTTGACATATGCATTATAGAATGTTTCTCCATTCTCATGCATGTCAAATGTCATTTGATAAACTTCTTCTTCCGTTAATTCATCCAACCGTTTTTTGTCATTTCCTTCATCATTGCTGGAGTCATCACAAATGTCAATCACTACATTCTTTCCATTTCGCTAAACATTGTCATACATCTCTCAAAATCTAATCCAGACAAATAGGTTCACAATTAATGGTAAAAACTAACATAGCTATGACCTACGGTATGACAAACAAAACTATATTACCTATGAAGATTTCTTACCATTTTCATAATCGTAGTTACTACAAAAATATGATTTTTTACTAAATTCTGGATATACTTACCACGAATATAGAGAATTTATTCTCCTGATACTTCCTAAATACGA
Source organism: Rhododendron simsii (assembly GCA_014282245.1). Lineage (NCBI taxonomy): Eukaryota > Viridiplantae > Streptophyta > Magnoliopsida > Ericales > Ericaceae > Rhododendron > Rhododendron simsii. The sequence continues at coordinate 31,739,426 of CM024954.1, read as the reverse complement.
TTTTCATCCGTAATAAAAATACCATAAAAAGAGGTATAAAAAGCAATATCAATGGTAAGTATAACCATAAAAAAACGTAAAAATTTGGGAAGTTTCATTAGATTATTGTGAAACACTTATTCGATATTCTTCAACTTATGATCATTTGGTAAGTTGGTATGAGGTAATCACCATAACTAAATTCAGTTTGTTCTTCAAGAAAACTTACTTGGTGAGTTTCTTCAACTTGTTATTGAGTTTCTTCTTAAACCTTCATTTTTTTTGGACAAAAGGAAAGATGAATGTGAGATTTTTGGACAAGTGGAGAGATGACTGGGAGCTATAGGAATTAGAGTGGATAAGTTTGCAGAGTTTAAGGTAGGTATGGAGAAATCTAGTACCATTAATGTCATAATTGGTGGTAGGTAAAGGCGGCAATGGTAAAACGTGAATCAGTTTGTGTGGTAAAACTGGTTTAAGCATATAGTCATTTTACCGTTATTTATGGTAAGTGTTATCAATCATGTGATAAGTTTTATCAACGAATATTAGTCCATCGTAAAAGTTTAGTTTTTGTGGTATCTCTAACCTTATATTTTGATAAGTAAACTTTATTCTATAGTAAGTATCACATTATGACGGGTAGGTATACATTTATGTATATCACCATTAATGTCATATTACCTACCTAACACATTGAATTTTATTTGGATCTATTTTATTATTTTTATGATAAATTAAATAAAAGTATTCATCTTAATAAAATTACTTTTAAAAATTTATCAAATAAATTAGATATTTCAATTTACAATTTACCGGTCCACTAGTGGTTATTCCTACATTAGTCAAGTGATCAATGTTAACCTCAAAGACTGTTACTCTTTCATTGCCTAAGAGATCAATGTTAACCATCAAATAACCATTTTTGAAATTTGCTAATTGTGTAACTTGAAGGATTGAAATAGATAAGTCTGTGGTTAAACAATTAAACAAATTAGTTAGCCTACTTTAGCCAATTCTATTTATTTGTACTAATCACTATCAATCAACATCATTGCTACCTATCACATCTGCCAAATATGATCTTAATCAATTCAAATCGTTTGATCAATTGGTTGAACATATAACCAGATCAATCAATTCCCGCCAAAAAATTAGGTGCTACTTTTTTTTACTTAATGACAACTTGTTACTTGACGAAAGGGTTCTAGTAAGTGTTATCTGTTTGTGTGGTAAAAGTTGTTTTATACATTAGTAAGTGTTTCCTTAATAAATGATATAAGTTGCCTGTTCTGTAGTAAGTAATCCTCCATTGATACTATTTTTTTTTTTAACTTAATGACAACTTGTTACTTGACAAACCGGTTGTAGTAAGTATTTTCTGTTTGTGTGGTAAGTGTTTCCTTATACAATGGTAAGTGATGCCTTAGTGAATGATATAAATTTCCTGTTTTATAGTAAGTAATCTCCTGTTCTGTAGTAAGTAATCCTCCGTTTTTTTTTTGTCAAAACCACCTCGTTTCTAACGAAACAACCATATTATTAGTTTTTGGTTTCGATTCAAGGATTGTGATTAATCTATTTTCAATCCAAAGGCTGTAATTTATTGGGAGTATGATACTCCCATACCACTTGGGAGCATCACAGAAGTTTTGCAAATTAGAGCATTATACTTTTTCAGTATCAAACTTGAGGCAACGATCCCCATTTCACAAGTTTCAAATAAATCATAAAATATTTTTTAAGTAGTTCGTGGTTTACGAGACAAGTTATCTACCTAATAAAATATAAAGGTGTGAGGACCAAATAAACACAAGTTAAAAAAAGGGTTGAGATTCATTTGATCCAAAGGCTGATGTGTGCTCTCCAACTCTCTTAAGAAAACACCAACATTCTTATAAATATATTACAAAAATACCATTAAAAGGTGGATAGTGCTATATGCATAGGCAAATACTAGTTCTTTTATAAGTAATACATAACCTTTATTTCAAAAAAAAAAAAATAGTTATTTGGTGGAACACACCCTATTTAAATTTTCAGAAAGTCTACACACATAGCAGATATGTGCAAAGATTTCGTTGTGGGACCCACCACGGGTCCCACACAAATCATCCGAACCGTTTATTAAATGTAAAACGTTTTTTCAAGGGTCACAGTAAAAATAAGCTCAATCCAATACATATAAGTACTCGATCCAACCATATAACATTTTATTATCCGGAAATCTAAATAAAAAGTTAGATGATTGGATGAAGCATCTATATATATCGAATTGAGCTTATTTTTTATGTAGACCCTTGAAAGTAGACCCTTGAAAAAATGTTTTATATTTAATGAACGGCTCGGATGATTTGTGTGGGATCCGTGGTGGATCCCACAATGAAATCTGTGCACAAATCTGCTTTGTGTGTAGACTTTCTGTTAAATATTTTGCGTAAGTCTGCTGACACAAATAAAGCGTGCACAAATTTTGCACAGATTCAGATATGGAGTCCACTACGAGTCCCAAACAAAAAATTCGACCCGTTCATTAGATTTAAAATATTTTTTCAAAGGTTCTCGTGAAAAATTAGTTTGATCCGATACCTATAAGTACTCGATCTAATCATATAAGTTTTCATTCAGGTTCAAAGTTGAATGATAAGTTAGATGATTAGATCGAGTATTTCTAGGCATTAGATTGAGCTGATTTTTTTGCGGGGGCCATTGAAAAAATGTTACAAATTTAATAAACGATTCAGATCATTTGTGTGGGACTCTTAGTGGGCACTACATTGAGATCTGTGCACGATCTGTGCCCCTTTGTCTGTGTGAATAGCACCTCTCAAATATTTTGGACCCGTAGTCTATTCTGTCGTTACTGCTACAGAAATGAAAATCCCCCCAACTATCTTCACCCGCGGCTGCTGAAGACAGCGTGTAACCTCTACATCCACATCAAAAGCACAGGCCCCGGTGTTGCTTCATCGCCTTCTTTTTTTGGTTTCTCTTTGCTTGTAGAACGCCATAAAACCTAATCGAAGACACAGAGAGAGGTTGTGTTGTGCTGTTTCCCTCTACAATGTTGATGCACGCTACATTACCTGCCTCGGCATCACTAACACCTTTCAACGGTGAGTTCTCGCCTCCATAGCGTACGCATTTGAATGCAATAGGCCTTGTTCTTCCTAAATTATTGGCTTGGGTATTTATCTTTTGTAATTTCTTGTTTAGTTTTCGGTCAAAAAGCCTTTTATGAGCAAATCATTTTGATTTGTCTTAATGAGAGAAATTTAAAAAGTAAGAAAAATTCAATCAAATTGAAAAAAGTTCACAAGAAAAGTAGGAAAAATTGAATCGAATTTGAAAAAAAGTTTTAGATGAGACGGCACCAAACGTCGGGCAGAAAAGGGGCGCCTAGCTTAATGTAGGCGTTGGACCACTGCGTAGTGGCTAGGCCGACTTTTAGATCACTGGCACCAAAGACAAATATAGTTTCTTCAAACTCTTTTTCATCTTTCCTGAGATTTTTTTGCTTTCGGTCGTAATTTTAATTTCTTAAACTCCTTTTGTCGAGAGATGAATGAGGAGTACGTAATTTGACATAAATCTTACAAAAATTCAGAAAACAAAAACCAATAATTGAAGAAGAACATGGCCTTATTGTGAAATCAACTGGGTTGATGGTGGAAGTACAAGAACACGTGTGGGTTTTGTTTGTTATGTTCAGGGACTTCAGGAGGTGCAAGGCAATGGGGCAAGCTATTTTTTCCGGTCTCCAGAACTAAATTTGGAACCAATTCGTTTTTGTTTGGAGGAATTCCAAGGAGGGGATCGCCCATCATTGTTCCGGGAGCCTCTCAAAGTGATGGGTCGGTGGGGGAAGTGTTTGAAGATGAAAGAGCACGTAGGACTTATGTGTGGTCCAATGACAAGGTTTAATTCAACTTTCTTTGGGTTTGATTTCACTGAAAGAGTATGGTGATGTAGATAATTTGTGGCTGCCTCTATGTAAAGTGCCGTACACACTTGCAGCAGTTAACAGTTAAAATATATGACATGGCCTTCTTACTAGGTTTTGTTTGGAACGAGACATGATTAGTATCTATTCTGTCATAGTGGAATAGTCTTGATCAGTGTGGCATGTTTTTACAGAAATTATTAAGAAAGGCATATTCCTTGTAATTGAACACGCGTTGAATAGTTTATGTGAAGCGTGCTTCTAGCCTTGCCAACTGACACATATATATGATAAATCTGTGTGTCCGTAGGTTTTCCTTTCTTTGATCAGCTTTGGGTGTCTTTCTTGAATTAATCACTTGTCACATCTTCTTTTGAATTCAATTCTGCTGACTTGGAAAGTTTTTCGAAGGAATGAAAGTACACGTTGATGACCACCTCATATGACTTTTCAAGCAGTGCAATGTTGGTGCCCTATTTGCCTAGTCTGCACCTAATCTCGCTCTTTCTAGATTCCTAACTGTTACATTTGAGATGGACAGAACACTCTCGAATCTGGATGGTGTATTATGTGTTCCGATAGCTGTTTGTTTTCATCAGTGTGGTGCCTCCTTAGACTAAGTGTGTAGTGAAAGTTCTATAGTACCGGGAGAGGTAAAACAATTTCCTGCAATAGTTACGTGGAGGGTGTAGAGTTATTAAGTTATTTAATGCTATACTTTCATGTACAACTAGGACTCCTGATAAGACTCGATATTTGCACGAAAAGGTTTCATTCTGTGAGATTTTAAAATTTTAAATACCATTCAATTTCTTTTTTGTAAGTCCTAAACATTTTATGTTTAAACGTTAAAATGTAAGCTTTAGATATGGCCAGCTTTGCCATGTGGCACCACGTCATCTTCTCCACATAGCATCTCCGAGAGTATGGTGCAACATGTATTACATGTCAATCTCATGAGGTGGCAAGTGGACCATAGATGATGCTCCATTCAAGGTCAAGCCACACCAACCAAGATAGTGCTCATGGTGCCTTAAGCTTGCTTGAGAGTAAGGATAAAAGGGAAGTTATTTATTAGGTCGCTCTTGCTACCCTTTGTGTTGAGGAAGGATCTCTTGTCTAAAGGAGAATTTCTACATTCATGGTTAGGCCTACACTCCCGGCCCCCACAGTGTTAAATCGAGTGGCTCTCTAACCAAGCATGCCCTTCTACTTGTCATCTTCAAGATTAAGGTGCGTTTGTTTTGGCCAAGTGCCTCCCTCTTTATGCCTGTGTAGGCAACCCCCATCGAATGGCCTGTCCAATCTATTTTTGCTTGATCCTCAGAAGTGCTTTTTGGAATTGCTGCGCCAACTTAGGCTACTAATAGGGCCTATGAGCTCCGATTGGGATCACCATAGCCTATGTGGCTTACAGGCTGTAGTTGAGGGATTGTCAAGGTTGTGTGGCTTGACCAAGGTTTTAAAAAGCAGTTGGGGTTACTTCCATAACGGTAACGAGGGTGGTGATGCAATTTTCAGGTGTTATCGCTGTGGCATAATGGTAGCAGCAACCAGAGCCGTGGTTTTTTTATTCTTTTTCCATAACTTCATGAAATTTGACCAATACACGTTTCATTTCCTATATGTTCTTCGAAATTTCATGTTACAAATGTTAAATAACCAAAATAAGTTGATATAAAAAGAACTCACCACAGAAATATTAAAGTATAACAAGTTACTCCCTCTGTTCCTAAATGATAATCTACTACGAAAAGACGTGCAATTTTCTGATAAAAAAATGAAGTACTTCATTGCATAATTTTTTAAATTTATGACACTAACATAAAGAACTGACTGAGATCTTTAATTTGGTGTCAAGCAAATTTAAAACATTATGCACAGAAGTACATTATTTTTTTATCCGAAAATTGCATATCTCTTTGTAGTAGACTATCATTTAGGAACAGGGGGAATATTTTTTTGTGAACAAAGTAAAATTATAGGATAGATCTCCTCAAAGTGTGACAAATGTACAATTCATGAGTCTTAACTATGTAAAGAGTGGAAACAGTTGTAGCCTTTTGAGGGAAACATAGTCTCACCGCCATAGTGGTTGCCCATTTTCAAAACCACAAGCCTAACCCAGAGACAAAGAAAGAGGATTTGAATAAGAAATGTGACCCTTGGAAGTTGGGAACGTATGACTCCTAAACTCATGTAGGTACATGGATTTGGTATGGCTTTCACGGTCCGAGCGTGATTGGTTGGTTAGAAAATGAGAGCTGCAATCAAGGGTTTGAGTTAAGTGCGTGTTGATGTGCATGGCTGTCAGTTGAGCTGGCTCCGTGGTTCTGCCCATGCATTATAGGGGTCCTATATTCATGCAATTGGATCTCTGAATAGACCTCCATACTCTCCACTGCTTTTTTGATATCATAATGTTTCCTCACTCTCATCTCCACCACCTCTGATGATCTCCATCCATCCTAGTGCCACGATCCCATGACCTTCCAAGATGCTCTCATATACATCTCAGCACTATTACCATCCTCCAGCATGTCGCTAATTTCTTGAGTTAGGACCTCTGGATAATATTGCACTTCACCATAATTCTCTTGTATTTCCCTTTTCAAACGCGATGTATGGTAGGTTGAATAATGATGCTATAGGCCTTGCATTGGCTGTCTTCAGTCATATTATTAAAGTAAAGTTAAGAGTCAGGCATTCCTGTGACCCTGTCTTATTGCAAGTAAACTACAATTTTTTTGATAAGTAAAAAAAAAAAATTCTACTTAGGCCAAGTGTTTGACATGTAACCATGGAAGGGGCATTAATTGTGGCGGGAGGAGGATTGGAGTGTGTTAAAATGTGAGTTGAGAGCTTTTTAGTTTTGAACTGATAATATTGGTGTAGATCCATATAACCAACTCAAGATCTAAACGTCTTGACGGCGTCAAATTAAGAAGAGAAAAGCAAGTCCCAGATTAAGAGTTTGAAATGATTCTTACCTCTCCACACATCTTGCGTTTTCAATATGACATGAAATAAAGCTGCAGATTAAGATGGGTTCTATTATTGTTGTTGTATTTCACTATTGTTGGGTGTACAATTTTCCCCCATTTTTCTGGTGGTAGAGTCAGCCCCTGTATTTAGATTTTAGAGTTAGAAAAAAGGAGTAAATAGACAGTGTTGTCTGGCTGTATCCTAGCCGAATGGTGCTTCGATGCTAAAGTCAATCTCAGCTCAGACAGGTGGAAAATATACCTGTCTTGAGTCTAAAGAAACAGTGGCTTTGTTCGTTTGCGAGTTTGGAGTATTTTAGTTTTGGTAGTAGGTGGAGAGAGAAAGGTAATGAGTAGAGAGAGATAGAGAGAGAAATAAAAGTAATAATTGAATAAATAGGGTAATAATTGAAGAAAGATATAGGATAATGATTAGAAAACAAAGTTAAAACCAAGTTAAATATCAAAACGAACAAAGCCAGTGTACCTTTGATAGATAGACTGTGCTTGGGCTCTCTATGACGTTACTTGCGACCGCTTTCAGAAATGATCTCATGCATGACGATTGTCGTATAATATCAGGCCGAAAGAATGCTTTGTTATTTGTCTTTTTTGGTTCATTTTGCAGGATTTATGTGGCCTTTATTGATAGATATGGTTATACATTTTAATTAATAGAAAGTTTTTGCCTACAGAACCCAAGGGTATGCATATTAGGCGCTGGTTTTGGAGGTCTATATACTGCTTTAAGACTAGAATCCCTTGAGTGGGCTCGTGACAAGAAACCTCAGGTAACCTATATGCTATAGTTTGGTTGTTTGTTATTTTTTGTCTTTTGTCATCTCCAGCAGCAGCAAGGTAGTTTTTTGCTCATCATTGGCTCAATTTTTTCGCTGGATGAGTGGGCATAGGTTTTGTATCGTTGCCCACAGTTATCGCACATTTAGATGCACCACAGGTGATCAGATAAGTTATCAGGGTTGATACTTCGCATACTCTCTACGGGCTATGTTGCATAGGCTCTTCTAAATTTGCTAAGTACAGATATCGTGGGATGAAATATTGTCACCAATCTGACAACGTCATGCGAGCCCCGCCTCTATAGGGTCATGATTCACCTATTGCTTGCCTTAGAGGAATGAGAATAGTATCAGGTTTCGTGCCCGAGTTGTCTTGATGCATGATATGAGCGTATCACCCTTATTCTTGAATCTCATTTCGATTGAACTTCATATGCGTACATTGGTATCGATGTAAAGCGAGATGCCTAAATGACATGGCAACTTCTTTTGAGTCCCACATCTATTTTATATTGGGCCTCGAGCTATCCCACACTCGAGTCAATTGAGATTCGAGATGCTTTCTTTGTTATACAACTACAAAGCGAAACTTCGAGTCTCTCATAGCTTACAGACTTACAACCAAAGTTATGAGGCATTCAACCTACAATAAGCGAAAGTCTCATTGCTTGATGGGTGCTTATGCAAACCATGAGGTGTGCCATATGGGGAACCAAACTTTTCGCAGACAAAACAAAGTTGAGTGTGGGTTGCTACTATTTTGTATTTGGTCAATTTAGATTAGTAATAGCCATGTGGGCATGATTACTTCAAATTTGGTCATTAGAACCTGTAAAAGACCTTTCTTATGAACACAATGGACACCTTAGTTTGATTAATTGACAAGACCTCCCTCAAGCTTTGAAATTGTACAAGTAGTTGGCCAATGTTAAATGACAGTTTGTGAGGTAAAGGTATTTGCTGATGTTAATGAAACACATTTCATTCAATAACCACTTTACTTGTTTCACCCATGTAAATAAACACGTGCCTACGTACATACATGCATATGTGAATATAATCAGATATGAAGACATAACATATGTTTCAAATCGTCCGATATAAACTTGATGTGCAACCCTTAGTGAACTCAGGAAGCTTGGGAGTTGGGACACAGAGTGTACTCATGAATGTTTGTGGTTGGATTCCCAGCACAATTTAAAATATAGCCACAGTATTCAAGGTCTCAAATCCCTCTAAGCAGTTTGTAATTGCAGAAGATGATTGGAATCTGTCTGATAATTGGAGTTCACTACTGAACGATTCAAAATTTCTATTTTCGTGCTTCTAGTTGATCTCTTTCTATCTGATGACTTCCTTTGAATCTTTTTGGAAGAGACTAGAGAGAATGTCAAACTAAACTATTTCTTTTTTGGGTAAGTGAATTTTATTGACAAAACCCATTACACAAGCACAGGGGCATTGCCAGGAAACAATACAATCAACTCAAACAGAGTACAAACAAACATTTCGAATTAGCTCAGGTATACAATCCTGCCTAGAGCCAATCAGAAATGAAAATAAAAAAGGTACATGAACAACCATGCAAGCAGACAAGGCTTATCAAAAATCCTTCCAGGAAAGTTCCAAGCAGAGGCTAGGACCAGATTCCAATCAGATTTTTTAACTCCCCTCCAGGAACTAACACGTGCTCTGATCTCAGTGATGATTTTGGTTTCCACTTGCTGCTCAATGCTCAAGTGTGGCGGAAAATTCTGCTATTTCTCTTACTCCAGACGTGGTACAAAACTGCAGCTAGAGAGAGCTTAAAGACCAGGCATCCCAATTGGGATTCAGGGCTATGATGAATTAACCATTGAAGGGATCAACTATTGCACAGGGCAAAGGGACCTGTTTTTGTGCAGACCATTTTGCCAGATCATAGAGAAGAAGGAGCACTGGAAGAACAAGTGTTCATGAGTCTCCACAGCAGCTTTGCATAAAAAGCACTATGAATCTGGGACAATCCCCCACTTATGAAGCCTATCCAAGGTTGATAACCTGCCTAAAAAAGCCATCCACTGAATAATAGCTCATCTAGGCACCCCATGCTTGAACCAAACTACCTTGGCCCATCTGACTTGAGGAAGCTTCCTTCAATTGCATTCCAACATCAAACTAAACTTAAACTTACCTAAAGTATAAGCTTCAAAACTTGAAGTTGCATTCAATATTGTATCGCGATTACTGCATGCCACCTGCACCTGTATTTTTTGAAACGAAAGATAATGATGGGGAGATGAACATCTTTTGATGGTAGTGACAAATTGTCACCACCAACGCAGAAATGTTAAGTTTTGTAACCCTTCTTCGCAAATAAATTGGTCATTTTGATGTGAGAAACAGTAGCTCGAATTATTTTGTTCACTCAACTGCTAATTTAACATTTATTTGAACTGGGAGCAGATACTTCTTTTTGACCAGTCTGAACGCTTCGTTTTCAAGCCAATGTTATATGAGCTTTTGTCTGGAGGTATGTCTTTTATTGGAGGTAGATAATATACCTGATCATACAATACAAATTTCGTTTTCTCTTTAAATGCAGAAGTTGATGTCTGGGAAATAGCTCCACGTTTCTCAGATTTGCTTGGCAATACTAGTGTGCAATTTTTCCAAGACAGGGTGAAGTTGTTACATACCTATGATTATGAGGGAATGAATGCGTCTACGAGATCTGGCTGTGGAGGAGCCGTACATCTTGAGAGTGGGCTTATTGTTGAATATGACTGGTATAGTTTTTCTATTGCAGTTTTTCGATAGGGAAGTGTAAATTTTTTGGGGCCCTTCGATTATTAATCTTCTCTGTTGCATTCACCCATAAGCATCTGAAAAGTCCAACAATACTTCTTTATGATTTCTGAATCTGTACATTAGTGTCTGGGTGACTATCTTATTTACACATGCACTTCAATAGTTTGCTGATTTTACATTTTGGAACCTGGGCAGTCAGGTTGGTACTTGCTTTGGGTGCTGCAGGTAAAGTTGATCTTGTACCCGGTGCAGCGGAATTTGCATTGCCGTTCTCCACCCTGGAGGATGCATATGTTAGTACTGACCACAAAGAAACTACTAAATAAACTTTAACTTTGGCTAATTAGGATGAGCTCCGTATAAACTTCTTTTCACACCTTGGCGTTCTTTTTGCTGCAGATGGTAGAAAAGCGGTTAAGAGAATTGGAGCGAAAGTACTTCGGAAAGGACACTCCAATCGTTGTGGCTGTTGTGGGGTGTGGTTATGCTGGAGTTGAGTTAGCTGCGACGGTAGCAGAGAGACTGAAAGATAAAGGAGTTGTGCATGCAATTGGTAGGGATACAACAATCTTGCCAACTGCCCCGCCTGGCAACAGGGAAGCTGCCCTGAAAGTAAGAACTCTTGTAATTAAGAGCTCTGGAAGTTCGTCAATGTTAAATGACACTGTTGCCCCCCCTCCCCTGTGCGCACGCACACAGGCGCACGTTTACTTTGCTTTCCATGAGTGTCACATCCCTCCACCATATGCCTGTGCCGTGTGATTTCACTAAATTGAATAAGTGGTGCCTGTTATTCACTTATTATCAAAAGATTCTGCTTTTGATTTCACTAAATTTTATTGATAGTGCCTGTTGTTTTACTTATTGTCGAAAGAAGTTAGTTTTCTCAACCGGCCCCTTGTATGATTTATCAGTACAATCATGTTGAGGTGATCGATATTTGCTGGTGAATATCATATTGCATACAAATAGCACGGTCCAGTGTTACTGAAAAATGCTATACGTTGTGAAATGTACGTTCCATTATGTGATTCACTGTAGTTCCAAAGTGGTGAATTTAGCGATTTAAAGTGATCCAAATACTTTTTCCTCTAGATTTTTTTAAAAAGTTTTCTTAGGAGGAAAATATTATGTGTATTAATCCAAGATGTAGAAAGTGGAATTTGCCTTGAGAAAACATAAAAATGATGGTTTTTCAGTTCTCCTACAATTGCGTTCTCCACAGTCAAATTGAAGATTAATATACTGTGTTCTATTAGGTGCCCAATTATTTGAAGAAAATTGCTCTCATAGTCAAATGTATCTTGACTCCTAATGGTGAGACCTGTATACAAGTTTACTCATATTGTACCTCATTTGAAAGCATGTGGCATACCCTTAATGTCCCATTCCTCCTACCGAAGCCATCAATCGTCCAGGTAACACAGGCTCAATCTAGGATTTATTGTTACAACTGTTGCTCTAGAATTTACTACTATCACTGAGCAAGAGAAGGATATATTCTCAAGTGTTTGTATTACATTTTTTTCAGCAACAATTTTCTATGCAATAATTTTTTTTTGCTTACACTCAAAAGTTTTTGCGTTAGTATAGAATGCAGATAGTTTTTAGCTCTCGGTTGTTTACGTCCTTTGCTTTACCTTAATTTTGACATGAATGTTTACTATGGCTCATGAAAGATAGAAGAACAATAAAACCCTGTCATGACTTGAGCTAGACTTGAGAGCTGCCCAGGCAGCTGAAAATGAAAATTATCGAATACTGGAAGAATATTACATTCTTCTTGCTCTGAAAAAACTCATGTTTTCATTGGGCAAGTTGCTCTCAAATGAGAGGATACTACTTGAGATGAAAATTCGTTGTTCTAAAACTATCATTCGTAATATAATTTGTCAGAGCAGCCACTTTGTGCATCTATTGCCAAAGGGTAGGTCTGTCTATTGTCCTTTCCCGCCCGTACTGCATTACTTTGGTATTGTACTATTGTTTTTGTTGTATTTGAAATATTCTTCTTTCCAATTATCGTTGCCTTCTTCAAGATGCTAGATATAAGATTCATTTCCTTAAGAGGAAGTTAGGGTTTTTTGATTTTTCAACTCACTCAGAGCATGTAACGTACGGAGCACTTGTCACAATCTCAGAAGGTCTCTTTCCTCTTTATATAAAGGGTCCTCCTCCTTTGTTGAGGGAACACTTTCTCCAACTTATGTTACCAACATTAATGAGAATTAAAGTTCTCCACAGATTGAGCTTCTATACTCACGCTTGGGGACCTCAACATTGACTCGAACTTTACTCTATTTATATCTCTATTCTTAATCAGCCTCCGAACTCATGTACCTTGCTCACATGTCAGGCTTACGCTAACTTTCATCTTCTGCTAGTGGAGGAGAATTATGCGAACATATATGCATGGCAATTGGAGCTTTCATTTACAAACTTCAAAATTTATTATTGTATTTAATTATGGGTATGTCGCTTCCTTTAAGTTTTAGATAGTTAGGAATTAAGGATGAAGATTATTTCCTTTTCAAGTTAGGATTCTAGTTTTGAGATAAGTAAGACATCCGTCAGTCACCACTTCTCCCTCTGCCATCTACCATGAAACTGCATGTTTCTATTGAGCCCACTTTTGTTAAGCTTTGATTGTTCCTCACACAAACAATCATAATTCTGTTTTAAATTCCTATGTTTTGTTAATGAAAGGCCGCTGTTATCCGCATCTACTTTGTAGGTGTGATGTCAATGCTTGCAAGTGACATTTATATTTCTCAAAATTACAGCACTTCTATGTCTTCCTTCAGGTTCTTTCATCCAGGAAGATACAACTTTCTTTGGGTTATTCTGTGCGCTCTATAAAAAGAGCTAGCGAATATAAAACTTCAGACAGCGATGCTCGAACAACTAACAACTTAGGGGCAGCTGAAGATCCTGACAGACTTGTTCTGGAGCTGTGGCCTTTTGAAGGAGGCTTACAAGTTCAAACTCTGGATGCAGATCTAGTGTTGTGGACAGTTGGGTCTAAACCTCTACTCCCTCAAATAGAACGCAATTGGCTTCCTCTAATTGAACAGGGACAAGCAGAGACAGATGAAACGCTTCGTGTCAAGGGCCATCCGCGCATATTTGCAATTGGTGACTCTTCTGCGTTAAGGGACTCCAGCGGAAGAAGACTTCCAGCCACAGCACAGGTACAGTAAATAAATTGTCCTGCTAATACTATGTGAGATGCATTTTTATCAATAGAAATCGGATTACTTATCTTGGTGCCTAGGAATGCTTTTTGCCTGTTTCGTGGCTGATAAAATATTTATCACTAATAATTAGAAGGTATTTTAATACTGATGCGTGTTCTCATATTATTCTCAGGTAGCTTTTCAGCAAGCAGATTTTGCTGGTTGGAATCTTTGGGCTGCAATCAACAACCGACGTTTGCTGCCCTTTAGGTTTGAACTGACCACCTTTCCCAAAGATATATTTGTATCATTTTCATTTTCAATTATTTATGTTCCTTTCATATTTTCTTTTTACTTTCTTTCTCCCCCTTCACGCGTGGAACTTAACTGTAATCTATTTGTCTGAGGAGTCAGATTATTTTTATTACATAGTTCTACCATCTTATATCTGCTACGGTACACCCCAACGGCTTAGGTTGCATTCTGCCAATGGACAGACTCAAGTTTGAGGCTAATCCTTATGAATTAGCCCTTGATCGAGTTTCTAGACTGAGCCGTAAGAGGTTTCGAACTGAGTCCCTAGATGGAGCAAACTCTTCAAGTCTCAAGTCATGGCCATTAGTTCAACCCTTACTGATGATACTTATGAATAAAAAAGTCCTAAGATCTAATCATATGATTTCCTTTACTACTTTCTTAGGGTGATTTTGGCATTATGTGGCAACAAAACTACTTGATGACTTACGATTTACCCAATATAGAATAAAGAGTTTGAAACAATCCGAAAAATCCGCAAAATAAATTCTTGATGGAATTTTGCGTTGAATCGGGTTTCATTAGTTTCTCTTGGAAAACTTTAGCAACTTGATATGACCAAAAATTTCATTGGGTGGAAGAACCCAAATTTTTAACTCATTGATGAATCGATCTTAGTCTTTATCCATGTACATGCCTGAGTAGGTTTTTTTGGCTCATGTCAAAACTTAAAATGTAGGGGAAGGGGGATGCTGATGGCTGGGGTTGACAGCCTGCAGGCAAGAATACGCATCTTGCAGCCTGAGACCTAATACTGCAGCCATGAACTTCGGTGCTGCAGTATTAGTCCTCTGTGTGTGTGTGTGTGTGTGTGTGGTGTGGGGTGGGCGGTTGAGTTTACTTGAGGTATTGCTGAAGAGGGGTGGAGGTAAAGAGAGGGGCGGGGCCCGGTAATCCAGAAAAGAAAAGAAATTAATCGACTGCTTGTATCTTCCCTCTTTCGTCGCTCTCTTCTCTTATTTCTTCTCTGTACTTCAAAGTTTTAAACCACAGAGACAAAAAAGGCCCAAAATTGAAGAAAAGTCACGTTGAGAGTTTTATTTCAATAGATCGGTATACTATTTGTGTTATATGTTTATGGATGATCATTGATCAACATTAAGATTATTTTGCAGACATTATAGATGATTAACATTAGAACACGCGTGTACCTTTCGAATGTCTTAAATGTAAAAAAAGAAAAAGAAAAAGAAAATTATATTTTAGGGGTTGATCTTTTCAATTTTTGCCACCCCCGACCTTGAATCCTGGCTCCGGCCCTGCTGCTGAAACACAAGTCAGATCCGTGATTCTATAATGTTTGCATCTGTTAGTTGCAGAAAACCTCTTTACAGTAGGGGTTTGTGCCATGTGCCTTTTGTTGCAAGAAACACAGATTTGATTACGTATTAGGCTTTCAAACTAACATGTGTAACGTGTCGACGTGAACTCTAGATTCCAGAATTTAGGTGAGATGATGACTCTTGGGAGATCAGATGCTGCTGTTACACCGAGTTTCCTTGAGGGGCTAACCTTGGAGGGCCCTGTAGGTCATACTGGTAAATTCACCGCCCCTCTCGTCTATCTTGACAGTTTTTGCTCTCATCACGTTCTGATAACTCGTGCTACCACAATTGTTATACAGCAAGGAAAATAGCATACTTGGCCAGATTGCCGACGGATGAACACCGTCTTAAAGTGGGGATCAGTTGGCTCATGAAGTCTGCGGTAGATTCAGTTGCATCACTTCAGAGTACCCTTGCCGAAGTTCTTTCACGGCCATAGATCAGTTCTCCTTCAATGTGTAGTACTTTTTCGTACCGTTAGCCTTCTGAAATCGAGAGCTCCAGTCATTTCCTAATGGGACTTGTTGGCACTGTTAACAAATATGTGGGAATAGAAACAGGTTGGAATTGTGAATTTTTGTTAAGAAAATGGTGAAACGAAAGGGAAATTGAGTTACTTCCACATTATTTTTCGTAGATGCCAAAGCAATAAAAGAAGACAAGGTTTAGACCAGGTGGCTAGGGCAAGCTTTAGCCAGGTTTAGTAGTTTCTGGGTTTGAACTTCCTTCACCCATCCCCACACACTAATATAGAGAAGAGTCCATATTACCCCATGTTTTGGGGCTTCTGCGAATTACCTCCGTAACATTTCAATATGACTAACATAACCCTCGTGTAGTTTACGGACTAAATGTCCATTTGCAACGTCAAGACGTGACACTACTATCATTATTGAGGGTTTTGTAGAAAAAGTATCAATTGCTCCTGGAGCTTCGCGTGCTCTGCATAATCACTCCGGTTTTGTAATATCCACATCCCATTATGATTCGCCTTGAATGTAGTCAAGTACTTGAGTCCACATCAAAAGCTCGGGGATCAGCAAGAAGAATCAGCAGCTGAGACACCGTCATAATGGAGCACAGAGATTGTGCAAGATATAGTGGGCATCTGCAGATAAACTGAAGGGGCATAGCTAGGGCACGCCTCAACTAATTAACAACGCCACTTCGGCCCCTGCCTCCCTAAAAACAAAACGAAGAAGTGATTTCAATGTAGCTTCAAGATTACTGGAGGGATTCATACCAACAATACTCCCTTTGCCGAAAGCTATCCATGAACTTCAAACATCTCAACTTGAAAAGCCACCTAGTCATAACCAAGAAAGTAGGAAATGTATGCTAACAAATTGTGATGATAATGTGACAGGTATTCGAAAAAATCTAATAACGATGCCTACATTTCATACTGAGATCTGGTTCGACTTGCCCCTTTTTTTTTTTTTTTTTGGGTTTTCTGAAGCTTGATTAGTACTGAACTCAAGGACCGTGCATTAGTAGATCCAACTGAAGTTACTATGGTGGTTCGTTGATGCTCACCCTGACTTTTTTTTGATTTTCAATACTTATACACCTTCAATACTAGCAACACTAACTCTTCTTTCTTGAGACGAAGCGCAGTGACGTAACTATTCTTGCCAAACCATGTACAATGTCTATATCTCATGCTTTATTTTTCCGAACTATTGTGTGTACGCGTTTGGTTCGTAGCCCAACATCTAGTGACTTGACGTGACATTCGTATCAAAGACGACTGAACTCAGTTTACAAGTTAATTAACCAATTTGCCAATCCAAAACAAAAAAAGTCACCAGTTTTAATGCAATACTAAGGTTTAACCGGGTGAGTCAAATGCAGCACCCAAGCAGCAGAAATATCCTCATTCATCACCGTGTACTAATGGAATGTGCGTCAAGGCTTACTTGTGTGATACGCTGGTCTAGTCTCATCCCGCCACAAACTAGAAAAGGAAGAATGATTTTTATGGCAGGAAGGGGACAGGGGGACAGACAAGAGTTGAATCCCAGATCCTGTGGTGGCGGACCAGCTCTGGGTACCTAATTTGCAAGGCTTCATGGTAACAATTGCAATACTGACTACTTCTCTCAATCAACTATGCAAAAGAACCAAATAAGTATAGTACAAGAAACTATACCTAATTTGTTACAAACTGGAGTACGTTTTTTCGCCAGCGGAAACAATAGTAATATCTTAAGAAAGGTTCACCGTTCTTTCCCCAATGATTTATAAGGTCCTTCCTTGTGATGTTTCTGTCTCATGAGGCCCTTCTTCGACAAGGAAGACCGTCTTTCGCACTGGTGGACATTGTTTGGTTTTGCGGTATATACTTACAGACATAACAACCGTAAAATACTTAAGAGGCAGCAGCGCAAGTTTTTAGTACCCACAGGGCCACAACAGTTTGATCTTCCGTTTTGTTCCTCATTGTGTGATGCTTCTCAGAGTGCTTCAAAATGACCCAACACCATGGACAAAACATAAACGCCTGTAATAATATTATAGCACTCACAATATTCAGAAAGTCTCACATGTCTCTAAATTGCTCCTTGTTGATCAGTGTTATGGCCACTAGGCCAGTGGAGGAATTTGTAACCTTGAAGGGATGGTGGCAAATAGGACTGCGATAGCAAGGAAGGATTGTCAACGTCGGGAGGATAGATATAGCCCTTCGCATAGCCAAGTTCTTTCATTAGCTTAGTCGGTGCATTCCTCAGATGGAGAGGCACTCCCTCATTCTGTCCAACAGATTCCGTCACCGCCTTCTGTGCATCCTTTATAGCTCGATAAACAGAGACCGACTTAGGAGCCAAAGCCAAGTATGCAACACACTGTGCAAGGTTAACGTTGCACTCAGGCATGCCCACGAAATGACAAGCTTGGTAGCAAGCAACAGCCTGCATGAGTGCAGACGGGTCTGCCAACCCAACATCTTCAGTGGCGAATCTGATGAGACGGCGAGCGATGTATAGAGGCTCTTCCCCTCCTTGTAACATCCTAGCCAGCCAATAAATAGCCGCATCAGCATCGCTACCCCTCATAGACTTGTGCAACGCGCTGATCAGGTTGTAGTGCTCTTCACCGGCTTTGTCATAAGCAAGATGCTTGCACTGAAGTGCCTCTTTCGCATCCTCCCCAGTAACTCTTACCACACCACCCACCGCTGTAGATCGTGCTGCTGAAGCTGTAGCAGCGATTTCCAAGGCATTCAATGCTACCCTGGCATCTCCATCGCAATGGGACGACATCAAGTCAATGGCATCATCATCAACTTCGATCACTCTAATTCCTTCTATGCTGCGGGACAATCCCATGTCCGAGTCATCCACAGCTCGCCTGAGGAGAGCAGAAACATGTTCGGGAGATAATTGGTTCAGTGTGAGGACCTTACAGCGAGACAGCAATGGGGTAATCAAGTGAAACGACGGGTTTTCTGTCGTAGCCCCAATGAACACGATGCTCCCGTCTTCGATTACGGGAAGGAATGAGTCCTGCTGTGATTTATTAAACCTGTGCACCTCATCCATAAATAAGACGGTTCTCTTCTTCTCCTTCATCACTCCCTTCTGCTAGCCAAAAGGAATCAGCTGCAAGTTAGTTAGGCACGTGCTCAAATTAGTGAGTTAGTTAGTTAGTAAGGTAGTTATGAGTTAGTTGAGGCAGTTGTCCTTCTATCTCTGTTTCCCTCTTATCTCTGGTGTATAAAAACAAGCTGAGAGTCTCTATGCAAAGGACATAAATTTCAGAAGATATTTTCTCACCCTTTCTTCTATTTTAAGTTTTCTAGTTCAATTTTCTTCAATGTTCAGTAAGAGCATCTCCAACTCCCTTTCTTTTTTACTCAAACTCAAAATTTGAGATAAAAAGTAAAAACTCTTAAAACTCACTGCATTCCATGGCTCAAACTTCTACCAAATTGAGTTATACTCAAAACAAGGAGACTCAAATTTGTAATAAAATTATTCAAGGCTATTTTCTTTCCTCTCAAATTTACAACCATGTAGGGTTGCAAACGAACCCAGCAGCTCGTGGCTCGGCTCGGCTCGACTCGTTTAGCAACTGAGCCGAGCTTGAGGTCAAGTTTAGGCTCGTTCACTAAATGAGCTGAGATTGACACTCAAAAGTTTAGCTCGGCTTATTTGTATTGGCTTGGCTCGTTTGAAAAGATTCGTTAAGTAAATTGCTCGGGCTCAGTTCGGCTCGTTCAAACAAGCGGAGCTCGAGTTTTAGGCTCGTTTAGCAAACGAGCCGAGCTTAAACACACACTACGAGGCTGGGCTTGGGTCATTTACTCCCCTACCAACCATGTTATTAACAAAGCTTCTACTCAAATTTATGTTTGGATTTGGGTTTGTCCACCGGACTCCGTCGTACCAAATGAAGCTTTGAGTCAAATTCGAGTGAAAATACAATTGCTTGCTGGAGATGCTCTAATGACATATGTAAACGACGAAATTCAGTTGATTCTTTTACCTTCATCCATTTTCGAGCCTCATCGACCGCGTCTCTAACGTCCTTAACCCCACAAGTCACGGCCGACAACGAAACGAACCTATAAGACGAAGAGGGACAAGAACTAACGATGGCCCTAGCAATGGACGTCTTGCCAGTGCCAGGTGGGCCCCAGAATATAACAGAAGGGAGGCGGTTCCGGTCGACGGCCGAGCGGAGGAAGGAGTTGCGGCCCAGGAGGTGGTCCTGGCCCACCACCTCGTCTATCCTACGCGGCCGCATCCGCTCCGACAACGGCTCGTGAAGCGGCGGCAATTGTACTGCTGTCTCTCGTTTTCTGCGTTTCTTGTGCTGTGCCTCTGCATCTTCTTCGTCGTGATCTTTTCCTCCTTTTTCTTCACTGGAATCTTTCGGTGGCGCTTCGTTTAGCGCGGGTGAGGGAGAGGGAGAAGGAGAAGGGGAAGGGGTTGAAGGAGGTGGTTTCGAATGGAAACGGAAGAAGCGGTCGAGCTTGGGCTGGAAGTGGGCGGAATTGGGGCTGTTATTAGGGTTTAAGTTGTCATTGTTGTTATCGTTAGAAGTGTTTTCCTGGGTGTGGGTGAGAATCCACTCGGTGGCTTTGAGGGGGCATCCGCCGCCGGTGGCGGCGAGGGCTTGGGCGGCGGTCTCTTCTGGGAAACCCATGCTCAGGAGTTGCTGCATCTCCATTTTTTCTCCTCCCTCCACCCTTCCGTAATAACAGTACCAAAGTAGGAGTATTGCAAAATAGCCAAGTCCGATCAAGATGTACGAGTAGTTTTTTTTATTGAACACACTTTTCAATAAGAGTCCTGCTATGAGCAGGGACAATCCGCAGGGACAATTCGCAGGGACAAAATGTAGCCAAACACGTTGTTCCTGCGGATTATCCCTGCAGATTGTCCCTGCTGTTAGCATTTTGGTTTCAATAATAAGCCCAACTATACAGTGTAACTTTTTGGAAAAGTTACCTATAGGTGGCATTGACTCCATCAAATTACCAATACATGGTGTATAGTTTACAAATCATCACTTCCATGGCATGCCCATAAACTATTCACTAAGACATGGTAAGGGCAAGTTTACAATTTTACACCTAAATCTCTTTTATAAAATAGAAGGGTATATAGACAAGTTGTTGGAACGACTTAGATTCATTTGATCCAAAGGCTGTAGTGCATCTTCTCACTTCCCGATTAAGTGCCTATGATTTTTATCTAAATCACACAACTGTCATTCCCTTCTAACCGGGATGCGTAGTGTCGTAGGCACGGGCTAGTACTAATATATATATAACACTTGAAGCCCTAACTTACCATTTCAGCGTTCCCTTTCTCTCTCTAATTGGTAACACCCCCCCCCCCCCCCCCCCCCCCCCCCCCCCCCCCCCAACATTTTTGCACAAAATGCAAATAAAAGCACTTATGGATATGGCATTAAGATAATTTTTGACAAAAACCTATAAAAAATAATTTTAAGAATAATTTGCAATTTGAATTATTTTTTTGGGGCCCAAAATAGGTCCTACAAAATCATCAATCATCATGGCCATTTATTGGGCACACAACAAATTTAATTGAATTTTCTATTATTTTGGCTACATATAAATGACTCAGTGCCACCAATATTGAAGAAAAATCAAATTATACGTGAAAATTACAAATTTTTAGTGCATTTTTTGGTCCCAGAGAGTTTGCTTTCTTGAACTCTCTCGAGAAAAAGGGAGGCTGTCTTAGAAGAAAAGCGTTGGAGATTTTGTTCAAAATACACGGAAGCCCCTTCGTAATGCTTCTTCCGTTATCTAAGCTCTTTTTAATTTTTTATTTCAGGGTTAAAAGTAAAGAGTAATTGGTAGAACAAAATAATCAAATTTAAAATTTAGTATATTCTCTTTTTGCCTTCATTCTTTTTTTTGGTCAATTTTGAGAAAACAGAAGACATTTAACCAAGTTAAAAGTGAGTCAAGAAGATCAGGTTTTGAACGTTTGAGAGGAAGAACTCTCAAATACTCCTGATAAAAAGGAAATGGCATGATAAAAAGGAGTTGAAAGGGTTAAAAGGGAAAATGAACCCGCCAACTATTTGATGGCACTTTTGTTATTACCTAAAAGACCAAGGCCAAAATTATAAAGTAGTATAAATGTACTTTTGAATTACTCCTATCTCTCAGTCGGTGGTTTGCTTCGGAGCTTTGGGATTCTTCCTGCAGGTCAGTAATTATTGTCTACAGGTTCACATAAGAGGCGTCATGGTGTGCCGGTTAGCGCCTTCAATTAAAATCAAAGGTCATGATTAGAGAAACCTTTAACTTCTCCAATGCCAATCAGAAAAAAACCGTGTATGCAATTTGAATTATAATTTATTTCTAGTTTACGACTCAGTTGGATTGTAATTTGTTTCTAGTTTATGTTAGCAATTTGTCTACTAAACCAAGATTCACTAATGAATTAGGCATTTGGTAAAAAAAATTGTCTATTATTTTTTAATTAACTACATTTGTGTAGGAGCATTTATAAAAAAAGAATATACATTTGTTTGAGAGAGAGAGAGAGAGAGTGTGTCTAGGTACCATGAAACCAACCCATGACGCTGACGTGGACTGGGCTCCACGTCAGCTTTAAGCCAAAAAAAATTACTAAAATTTTTGAATCGGTCCAAAAGCATACACATCGTCTCTCGCGCAAAACCAGAACACAGAGAGAGAGTAGAGGAGGAGGATGACGACAAACTCATCGCCATGCGACGGATCTCCCTTGATCTCGGACGATAACTCTCTGGTACTATTCCGGTAAAAAGGTTGCAGCGGCATTCCAACACCCTCCTCCTCGCCCCGCCTCGCAACCCAAATATTGGGGCTTTTTCTACAAATTAGGATTTTTTTCTTAAAAAATTAGGGCTAGCTGTAAATGTAGTAACCCAAAAACCAGTTCTTTATACCTTTCGTAGCTTACTTCTATATTTAAGCTAGAAGGTGGCAATAATAGCACCAAATGACCGTGCAATTTATGAAAGCTCATTTTGGTGTTCCAATGGCTGGGGCTCAGTAGGATAAAAAAATGCACTCAAAAAATGATTGTGTTTGTTTCTGGCCAAGTTGCACTCATTAAGTTCATTTGTACCAATATGGATACTCGAGTAACTGGTCCTGTCCAGTCCTTTGTCAATGTTTTCTGTTGAATCTGTCCAGTCCTTTGTAGCAACTAGCAATAATATTTTCTGTCACTGCAACCTTTGTATCTATTTTTGTTTCCTTTCACAAGATCTTCATATCTGATTTAGTTGCTTAAATTTCGTATTAATGTTACAACATTGTAGTATGCTGCCTCAAGTGCCTCCCAATATGGTATTCTTTGCTGACCCGACGTATCGAAGAGTCCCATATTTCCCTTACTCAGCAGGAAAGACTCAGATGATCGCATTGAAAACCATAAGAATCCTCAATATGGTATTTCTTTGCTCATTTTTGTAATTTACTTGTATTACGTTTACTTAGTACTCAGTAGTTGTGTACCAAAAAATGCCATGTAGTCATATCCTCATATTGTAATTAATTATGGTGCAAATATGTGCTTTTCATTTGTTATACTTTAACTACTACAATAACTGAGTGGAGTAGCGTCACTGTGGTAAAGTACTGTAGCTGCGTCTTTCTGCCTCTCTTTTTGGTCTCCACTGTTGATTGGATTGTCATTGCCGATGAAAGTTGTGATCCAAAGTCACTCAAATATGCTTTAGGAAGAGGAGCACTTGAGTAGGATAAGTTTTTGAAAACCAGAGATACCGAGTTTGCTTGGAATCCACCAGAGGATGAATGGCATAGTATATCGTTGGGGTAAATTTTCTTCAGAAGCGAACGCATCTTGCAAAAGTTAGCAAAACCATGAACAATAAGGAACCGAAACCTGATGTGTTACTTTGTGTTGATTGTAAAGTATGAACTAGATTCAATAATAGTAGTGAAGTACAGAGGTAGCATTGAATGGAATGAAGATTTGTTAATTGTTTTTGTACTAGTTTATGAATGAATGGAATGAACATTTGTTATGAAAATAGTTGCGGCATCTATGATGTTGGAATTCTTGTGTTGTTGCTTTCAAATTTGTGTGTATAAGTTGGGAGTCAAATCTTTGGCAATGGATAACTTGCTTTGTGAATGGTGATTTAGAATGAAAAATGCACGGCGTAGGCTTGTGTGTAACCTGATGTTGTTCATGTTGTTTGTAGGGAGATATTCCCGAACATGTGGTACGTGGGACCATGTATAAATACGATAGGACAGTCGCCATGCAAGACGGTGGTCGGCGATATGGACCAGTGACATGGGGGGTCACTGGTCCAGGAAGTTGTACGGGGTCAAGGCCCAGTAAACATGAGAAGTTATTGGACCAAGAGAGTGATAAAGGACCAGTGACATGTGAAGTTATTGGTCCAAGTAGCCTGTTTGGCAATGAGAAGGCCAAACAGGAGGAGAAATCTAGGAAAAACAGTCTCAGGTGCAAGGAACACTCTAGAAGGGTCCAAAAACAGTGTTATTCCGTTAAGGAATGAGATCCTGAGAATGTAGGATCTGAGAAAGATACCCAACATGAATGGTATGTTCGGCCAATTATGAAAAAGAGTCCTAAAAGAACTAAGATAATGAACTGATAAAGGAACGAGAATCCAAGATATCTTGGGTTCCCTATACGAGATAGGAATCCTAAGGAAATAGTAATATTAGTAATAAGAGGGCTCCTTGCTAGAATCATTTTAACATTATTACACCATATGGTCATTTGAAACCTAGGGCTGCATGGGAAGGATTATGCAAGTCATTCGAAGAACAAAGGTACAAAATTAATTACTCATCATCTAAAGTATCAGTGTCTCAAATATTTCATGAGCATGAAATTTATGGGTAGTAGGCAAAACTTCTTAGTTTTCAAAAAAAATAAATATAATGGTGAAACAAGTGCAAACCTTGTGCCTATTACCTTTAGTGCTGAGGCATGTAAAAGGGCACTAGCAAAAAATGATAATAATTGATGAGTTGCCATTTTCATTTGTTGAGGGTGAGTGATTCGAACAGTTTATAAGTGTCGTTCAACCAATGTGGGGCCCTCATGGTAGGATTGTGATGGCCAAGCAATGCATGCTCATATACGGGGAGGAGAAAAAAATATTGAAACAAATACTTAAGCGTCAAAGGTTGTGTCTTACAAAGGACACTTGGACTTTGGTCCAAAATTTGAATTACATGTGTCTTACAAGACATTTCATTGATGAGAATTGGACATATCAAAAGAAAATTCTAAATTTTTGTGTTGTTCCTAATCACGAGGGTGATACTCTTGGTAGAATAGTTGAACAATGCTTATTGGATTGGAGGATTGATAAGTTTCTAACGGTTACTGTTGATAATGCATCATTAAATAATCTTTTGATTGCCTAATTGGAGAAAAAGACCAAAGATAAGAAGACCACCATTTTAAATCACGAGTCTTTGCATGTGAGATGTTTGGAACATATCTTAAATCTAATCGTACGTGAGGGATGGCAAGAGATTGATGGCCCAATTGGAAGGGTGCAAAATGTTGTGAGATATGTGAGGTCTTCCCCTTCTAAAATGACGGAGTTTTGGTCATGTGTTGAAAATGAGGGCATTACTTCTTTGTTTGTCGATATATATATATATATATATATACACACACACACATACATACAGTAAGGATCCCCTCAGGGATCCCAGATGGGGTGTTGGTCCAGGACTGTAAATCCAACGGCCCAAGGTTTTAAAACACAAAAAAGGGGGTCTTCCTACTTTTTTCCCATTTTGTCAGCGTGAAACAGAGAAGAAGAGAGAGAGAGAGAGAGAACGAAGATCGAAGAACATCATATCTGAAAAACGCGAAGCCCGTCGACGAAGAACGGAGAAGAACATCGAAGCCCACCAGGTATCTCTCTCGAATCTCGAACCTCTAACTCGTATCTCTCTCAAATCTTGAATCTCTGACTCGTATCTCTCTCCACCGGACTGACTGTAAATTTGGGTCAGAAACCCAAATTTACTGCTAGTCTAGGGCTTGAAAGCAGATTCTATAGTTTTCAGCAACCCAAAAATTAGGGCTTGAAATCAGAGCAAAATATTTAATTTTTAGAGACCAAAAAATTAGGGCTTTGAAAGCAGAATATCTAGTTTTCAAAAACCCAAAAATTAGGGCTTCGATTGAACCATTCTTACTAAAGTCAGAATTTTTACTAAAGTTAGGATTATGTTTTTAGTTATTTTCTATTTCACAACTGTTAGGGGAAACCCATAAATTAGGGCTTCGAAATTTGTGATAAACCATTCTTGGTAAAATTATAATTTTTGTTCGATATATTTTCCTTGAGTTACGGTTTGACAGTAACAATATTGAGAGTAACAATAACTAAGAGTTCCATGTGTTTTCTGTTGGCTGGATTGGATTGAAGCAGGAAAGTTGTGGCATAAACCATATTGTTTTGCTACTGGCTACTTGTCATAAAGTTCTAAGAACGGTTGGAAAGGATGCCATTGAAAAGTTTGTAACTTATGCATCTGAGCAAACGCATTTGTCTCTGCAGAAAGCTTGCTTGGTGAAAATGCAATTCATTAGTTTTTATATTGCCTTTCATTTGCCACCACCATATTTTTTATATACCAATACCAAAAATTATCTTTTTGTCTTTGATTTAGTTTTAGGCAGTACGGGTAGCTTGGTAGAATTAACATAGATAACTGGGCCATGGTATAGCTAATTAGCTATAATCGTACAACCTAAATTAATCACTGTAAGTGCTTCAAATATTCTTGTCAGTTGCCTTGAAGGGACGATTGTTTTGTCTGGGTATATGCTTGCTTCCTAGTCATTACATCAAGGTTAATGCTAGAAAAATTAGAATTGTCGTCGATTTGTTGATGTTGAAGTTCCAATTTTGACTATTGGTTATTCATTTTCTGAATTTAGGAGTTGAGATTTCTCCTCTTGAATCCCCTTTCCTCTATCCATATCCCATTTTGTGGAAAGAAGTAGTTCGGGTAACAATAGAAGTGGTGATCCCGATTTTTGGATCTTTTCTATTTTTGGAGAACCAGCACCATTAAGGAAATCTGGAACACAAAAGAACCCAGGTCGAAGGTTCTTCGGATGTGCAAACTATAAGGTGAGCTGCATGCATTGGCCCAATTTATTCTCTTATTGTTCATTGGAGCTGAAACCCTATGTTGTTATTGTGTGTTTCTTTTTACAGTCAAAAAACTTGGATAAAATGGACCATAACAGTTTTCATCCACCATTTACAGTCCTTAAACCACTACCAACCATATGCATCACTACCATTTAAACCATAAACAACTAAAATACAGTGCCAAAAGCCAAGTCCATAAAACAAAATACAGCTATCATCTACCATTTAAGTCCAGTTAAGTTAACCCAAGATCTTCCAAGTCATTACAATCTCCATGTCTCTTCATATCCGCAAACCCATGTAGTTCCTGAAACACAAATAAAATTATATTTCAAACCATGCATAGTCATATTCAATGTATATTTGAAGTGCGTATTTCACTTAGAAAACACTTACATTCATCGTCAAAGTCATCGTCGTTTTCGTCGTTATCGTCATTGTCCTCATCCAACCTAACATCTTGTGAAGACCTAATTAAACAAATAAGGACATGAATTAAAATATATTCTGTGTATAAACAATTCAAATAACAAATTACATATTAACATACACTTACATGTTTATAAGCATTGGACAATTTCTTTTGTCATGCGATTGCCCCGTTAACCCACAAGCATGACATTTCCTACTTGTCTTGATGGCCTTCTCCTTTCCCCCTTTCAAACGCTTACCACAACCCTTTGCCCTAACTTTATGTGGTTCTTTCAAACCATGTTGGCTTCCGAGAGAAATAGGCAATTGGACAGAAGTCGCTGAACCATGTTGACAAGAACTCCTCATCAATGCAATCTTCTTTTGACTAGATAGCAAAACTTCTCGCACAATTTCAGTTCCTTCTTCATCTAATACAGCGTCATCAATAACTGTAGAAGCAAATTGGAAGAGACTCTGTCGCCTCACAAAAATTGAACTACCACATATTTCTTTGACATTACTGCCTAAGTCATCCATAACTCTGCTTGATTTCGCTGTTTTAGTCCACCTCTGCAAGATGTATTTCGAAGGGAGTTCCCGAATTTGCATTATGAAAAAATATGCCAACATGTGCCGGCATGGACAACCATCGAATTCAAACATTTTGCAACTACAACTCATATGGTTCGATGACTTGTCTACCGAAATCTCACCACTTCTCGAATCTTCCATTTCTTCCCTCTGAACCTTCCACACACAACGATATGCATCCTCATGAAATTTTGTAACCACATAGGCACCAACTTGAAATAGTTCTTCCTGAAATTTCTTAAATGCATGACGTGTGTATAATTCACTCATTCTTTTTTCCATCAAACACGCGGTTTTCAAGATTGGTTTCTCATTTATATCCTTGTGGGCCAAATCCAATTCGTTATGTCGTACACGTGCAAGTGCTCTATCGAACCGTATCACAAAATCCAACATTGAATTATCTTCAGACACATATCTCTTGAAGAATGAATGAGAAATTTCAGCTCTTTGACTACTTGTCATGTGCTCAGAGAAAATATGTTTTGTATATGCAGGAACCCATCTATCATGAATCCCATACATATACTGCAACCATGTATTGCTGGAGATGTTAAATTTTCCTACAACATATGCCCATGTTGCGTCAAACTCCTCCGGGTTCTCAGAATTCCAAATACATTTTTTGAACTCCTCATAATGTTGTTTATATGCCAATGCACCTAATTTCTTAGAAAATTTACTAACAATATGCCAAATGCAATATCTGTTAAACGTATTCGGAGGAGCATTGGCAATTGCATTGGTCATTGCCGGATCTTGATCAGTTATGATCATTTTGGGCGGTGGTCCTGGCATCGCTTTCAAGAATTCTTTGAAAAGCCATTCAAATGACTCACTTTTTTCATCACTTAAAAAAGCACACCCAAAAAGCGTTGTCTGCTCGTGGTGGTTAACCCCTAATAGAGGTGCAAAGATCAAGGAATATTTGTTTGTGTTGTATGTTGTATCGAACACCACCACGTCCTCGAAATACTGGTATGACTTCCTAGAAGTAGCATCGGCCCAAAAACAATGAGTCATCCTGTGCTCATCATTTTTCTCGATTGTATACATAAAACCCTGATTCTTTTCTTTTTCAGTCTGAAAAAGCTCTTTCAACATGTTGGCGTCATGTCCAGTTAAATATTTCCTCGTATCCTTTCGAGAATTATAAATATTTCGTCGTAAACATCCAATATTTTGAAGACCCCCGGCTTGCAACTGTAAAACACTTATTTGTTGGCTGGTTGACACATTTGCAGCTGCTAGTTGTTGTGTTAATGCTTTTTGGGCAACTGACACTCGACGATGAGATCTCAAGAAATGCACCTTTTTTGGCGTTGTGAGAGCGTAGCTATGCCCCTCCACAAATTGGGTGACAACAAACCCTTCACCCTCCCGGTTTTTTACGACTGTTAGTTTTGCACCACATTTCTCTCTAGTTAAACCCCGCTGTCGTTGACTGGCCTCAGAACTTTTACTCTCCCCTTCTTTGTAACAAACATACTCTTTTCTAATGGTGTGACCATTCTTATCCGTCTTGCTAGAATTGATTCGTACACTAAAACCAGCTTCAAATGCATAATTATTGTAAAATGTCTTAGCCTCCTCCAAGCTTTTAAATTGTTGTCTAATTATTGGTATAACTTCTTTTTTAACTTGAGGAGTGTAAAGCCCTTCACAAGAATTAGCAGACTCCTCACACGGGGGTGGAAACAAGGGGGTTGGATTGACGGTGGTAGTTTCACAATTCTCATCCATTTCTTCTTCTTCGGTATAATTTAAACTCTTTTCCTCTTTAACAATGTGTAACTGGAAATAGCAAAGACTATCAAATCAAATTAGTATTAGAATTAGGTTTTTTTAAAACTAGAATTAGTGACCACAGGAAGTTGATCGCAGAGAACATGGTCCACGACTCGAGATCCCAAGACTCAAAAAAAATGTTGAATGTTCAAAGCTGCAGGTTTGATTAGAGAGATATTCCTAAACTACTAGGTTTGTGCCAAACTACTATGTTCAAACTAAATACTCTGTTTCAAGCCCAGTTCATAGCAGTAAATATAGTATGAATCCACTCCTCGATTTCTCTCGATTTCTAAAAATTAGGGCTTGAAATCAAGCCCTAAATATAGTATGAATCTAGCCCGTAGGGCTGCCCAATCCAGTCCAACAGAAATAGGTATTAAATGATCCATAGATCTCTCTTTGGTTTCAATTTTGGGGTTTCTAAAAACTAAATATTCTGCCCTGATTTCAAGCCCTAATTTTTAGGTTTTTGACCCAAATTTACAGTCAGTCCGGTGGAGAGAGATACGAGCCAGAGATTCGAGATTTGAAAGAGATACGAGTTAGTGGTTCGAGATTCGAGAGAGATACCTGGTGGGCTTCGATGTTCTTCTCCGTTCTTCGTCGACGGGCTTCGCGTTTTTCAGATATGATGTTCTTCTATCTTCGTTCTCTCTCTCTCTCTCTCTCTCTCTCTCTTCTCTGTTTCATGCTCACAAAATGGGACAAAAGTAGGAAGACCCCCTTTTTTGTGTTTTAAAACCTTGGGCCGTTGGATTAAATCCAACGGCTGTGCACATAGTCCCAGACCAACACCCCATTCGGGATCCCTGACGGGATCCTTACTGTATATATATATACACACACACTCCGGATCTCTTGAGGGATCCACGACAACCTCTTTGGTGCAGGACTCGGCTCCCAGCCGTTGGATTTAATCCAACGGCCACGAATTAAAATGGTAACACTTGGATCCCAGGAAAGGTTGGGTCAGGTAATTTTGTTCTCGCGGGTCAAACACACACAAATGGATCTCCTTCCACTTTCTTTTCAAACCACGCTGAAACAGAGAGAGAGAAAGAGAAGCGACAAAGGCGATTTCCACGAAGAACAACAAAGAAGATCAACCGGAGACGAACGACGTTGAAGAACATCAAACCCAAGGTCTCTCTCTCGTTCTCCCTCTCTCTCGTTCTGTACGAAAACCAGATACCCTAACTGTTGTGTTTGAACACAGTAGAATGAAGAACGAAATCGTCAGACGACGAAGGATCAGCCGTTCGATCCTGTAGAAGAAGAACAAACCACACCACCAAGGTCTCTAACTCTCTCGATTATTAGGTTTTTTTTTTTGAACCAATTTAGGGCTTTTTTTTTTTGTTCGATCACTTTTGTTCTGTTACTTGAAATTAGGGATTTTTTCTTTTGCTCGATTAGGGTAAAAGAAACCACATCCACAACGAAGATTTTTGTTATGTTAGGGTAAAATTAGGGTTTTTTGTTCTGTTACTCGATTAGGCCTTTTTGTTATGTTGTTATGCAAGTTTAAGGATGTTAATTAGAAATAAAGATATTATGTTGATTTGTTGAAAAATAAGAGTCTTGATGGGGCCATTTGTTTTGATAGGCTTTGGTGCCACTGTGAATGTTGCCAAAACACTAAGGGGCTCAACTGTGGCTGTTTTCAGATTGGGAGCAGTATGCCTAGCAGTGAGTTTCACTAGTTTCAATCCACAGTATATTGTAGTATCCTTGTAAGGTACCACTAGTATTTTGTAGTATCGATGTTGTGCCCATTTTTTGGTGCCTTGAACTATACAACCTCTCTGGTAGTACACAATACCACATAGTAGCGTTGTCAGCAATGAACCCCGTGCTGTTTTAGTGATAAATGCACCGTACGTGCAATATCTAATAAAACACTAACTTTATAAATGTAAATACGATATTACTAGGGACTTAAGCACCAAGAATATGCATTATTGGGTGTTTATCAATTACATGTAGGCTTAAACCTTGTTTGGATGTGTCTACTCATTGGAACTATGCGTGTTTTATGTTGGAGAGGGCTCTAACTTATCAAAAGGCTTTTGATCGATTATGTGATGATCTGGCCTTCAAATTAAATGTAAGAGAGGAGGAGCTTGATGAGGAATTTGATGATGTTAATGCTTTTGAGAGTATGGGTTAGATAATTGAAATTGAGAAGAGAAAGAAAAGGAAAGGCAGAGGGCGGAAGGAAAATGTTGGGCCTCCAACTTCAAGTGATTGGGTAAAGATCAAGTTATACATAAAGTTTCTTCGAGTGTTTTACCTTGCAACTTTGAAATTTTTGAGTTCTTTGTACGTCACTTGCAATTTTTTTTTGATGAAATGGTGTTGATTCAGTTAGATATTATGAAGTTGTGTGCAATTGATTATAGTGATTTGCATGATTTGACACTTGCTATGAGTTCTAAGTTTGACAAGTATTGGGGAGATTTTGATAAGATTAATCAAATGTAGACGTCTGAGGTTATTCTTGAACCTCGATGCAAAATTAGATTCTTTGAATATTGTTTTTGAAATATTTTGGGCTATGATAAGACGTTGGTTGGTAAGTTGATGGATAAGATAACACATGAAATTATCCGTTTGTTTGGATGGTATATGAAGAATAATGCAAGCTTGAATGTGCATAGCCAAGAGATTGGGGGACCATCGGAGGAAGTAGCTTTGGATGGACTTGAAATGGACATTGGTAATCATAAATCTTTAAAATCTCAATTTAAGATGCACATGCAAAAGGAAACCAACATGGCAAGCAAATCAGAATTGAAAATTTATCTTGCGAAAGCTAGTGAGGAGGATAGTGACAACTTTGATGTATTGCGTTGGTGAAGTTAAACTTCTCTAAGTATCCAATTGTCTTTCAAATGGCACAAGATGTGCTAGCTATCCCTGTGTCCACAGTCGCCTCCAAATCCGCTTTTAGCACCGGAAGACGTGTGATTGATCCCTATCGAAGTTCTCTCTCTCCGAAGACCGTGGAGGCTCTTATTTGCACGCAACAATGGATAATAAAACCAACTAAAATCAGTATTAGAGAACAACTTGATGAGTTGGAGCAATTAGATTCAGGTACTACTCTTACTTTTTAGTTCTTGTTTTCTTTATTTTATGGTTCTTAAATTCCTTTCATGTTGAATGTCTTACTTGTATGTTTTTCTTTATTTTTCTTCTATGTTATAGTTGTCTTGAAATCAACTGATAAGGACTAAGGAGCTAGGGGTTTCAACTTGGACTAAGGAGTTTTACGATGGGTACAGAGTCTATTTTTGTTTTTTGCAATTTTTTTTTATGAAATTACATATTTTGTTTCCATTTTCTGAAAATTTTAAGTTGCTTGCCTATCGATTTCAGGTTTTGTATGGGTGCGGTGTTGGATGGATGCTGCTGAAGTTGTTGGGGGCTTGGAGTTGATGCCAATCAGTGTTTGTTTACTGTTTTTTTTATAAGGCTGGGCAGTTGAACTAAAATGTGATGACTGATGGTGGAAAATGTGATGATTGATGGTGGATCACTTTGATGCATGCTCTAGACTGGACATTCAGTTTTTGAGGTTGATTTGGTTGAACTAGAATGCTATTTTGATTTAGTAAGGAACTAGAATGCTGTTTTAAACCATCTGGAGGTCGTCTCCCTTGAACTGTTTGGGAACTAGAACTGCTGTTTTGATTGAGTATGTTGAGTTGATTTAGGAAACTAGAATGCTATTGGAGCAACTTGTGTAATTCCTTGTTATTTGAGTACCTTTAACTACAGGTTTTCAATAAAAAAATTCCAAGTAGAGGACAATTGCTCTCTGTATATGTTAGAGAAATGGATCTTTGTATAGGTAGTGGAAAACTACAGGTTTTCAAATCCTTAGTGGTTCTCTGTGTGTTTATATATATATATATATATATATATATTTAATTGATCTCTGTAATCTGTATATGTTAGAGAAATGGAGAAAATCAAATCCTCAACAAGCGTTTGATAAAAAAAAATAGGTGGCCCATTATCAAGTTTTTGAATTGGTGTTTGATAAAAATAAAAAAAACAGGTGTACATATGTATTGGACCGAACACCCTCTTGTTTTAATTGGCCCACTTAAAAAAAAACAGGTGTATCAAGGTTCTTTTAATTGGCCCAATTTCAAATTTTTATGTTTGGCCCAATTAGACCCAATTCGGTCGGACCGAATTTTTCGATTGGACCGAATCCACCCCAAACTAAATTGGACCAATCTTAATAACGGTCGGGATCGGTCCTGGCATTTTAATCCCTGAATCAAGTCAATCTCCAACATTGTTGGACCGAACCGACCAACCCCGAATTAGTAACACCCCTAATTAGAGTGATCAAGCTAAATAACGAACATTGCCACACTGCATAAGACATGACTAATTTCAAGGCGAGGATTCCGAAAAAAGAGATGGGTATGATTTTCAAGGAGAAAATATCTGGGCAAATTGATTTGGTGATTTCCTCCTGAGGAGCATATGCAAGGACTTTGAGTTAGTGTTCCAAACTCAGCTAACTTACTTGTAGGGATGGAGGACTATGGAACGTGCATGTCAGCTCATTAGTAGGCCGATATAAAAGACGTATTACATAGTGTCGTGGATATGTGAATGGCTTACACAATCTATACCAAACACAATGGCAGTTTGGACTTCCAGTGATGATGGCAAGTTTAAGCAACTGTTTGTCACATATCGTTGTAGCATTACGGATGTCTTGTTTGCATTTCAGCCCGTGTTCTATATCGATGCATGTTTCTTGACCGGCCCTTATTGCGATAGTTGTTTGTTGTAATCGCGTACGATGCCAATGATCAATTGTGGCCCCTTGCATATGCTGTTGTTCCATTTGAGAATTACGAAAATTAGTTATAGTTCATGCAAAACTTGAAGCAAATTCTCCACTGTAAATCAACGGTGTTTAGGCATGGCAATCGGCCTTGCCCCGCCCCGCCCCGAATGGCGTGGGTTTTTCACCACATTTTCTGGTTTAGAGTCAGGGTCGAGGTAAAAATTATAAAACCCGACTAGGTTCAGGGTGATTGTAACGACCCTGATTTTTGGTCAGTAAAAATTTCGTTAAATATTTGAATTTTTATTGATTACTTGAATTTGCTTTGATTTACTTTTAAAATCCTATAATTTGTCGTAATTACATTTTTGCCCCTTAAATTTATTTCTTATTCAAGTTATTTATTTAAATTGCTTGTGTTGCCTTAACTTCCGGTAGTTTGTCATAATTACGTTTTTACCCTTCAAATTTGATTTATTGCACTTTAGCCCTTCAACTTTCATTTCTTGCGCTTTAGTCCTATTTAGCAGGCCTAGTTAGCTTCTAACCATCTGGTTGGAGAAACGAAACTAGGAAGCCATCTAGTCGTCATGAATGGACCGTTTTGCCCTCATTGGACCTTTTGAACCTTTTGACCCCCAGTCAAAGTATTGAATATCCTTTGTCTTTTAATTATTTTGGTTTAATTCTTTGTCCATTGGACAAAGATTGTTAGGGAAACTATTATCCATTGGATAATAGAACCCCAATTGTTTATTTTAAAGGTATACTTGGCCAAAGTACTAGGAATATTAAGGAAAATACTTTTTAATTACTTGAAAGTACTTTTGGGGATTTCTTTAGTATATAATTGACCTAATAACTATTATCCATTGGATAATAGATGTTAGGGGAATTTTTAACCATTGGATAAAAGAGTTGGTCTTCCAAAGTACCATGGGGTTTAATTAGTTTAATGCTTTCTATTAACCCACATGTGAAAGCACACCTTATTTTAATTAGAAAGGTACATGGTACCAAGATTCTTGTAGTACCCTTATTTATTTTTCTATTAGGGTTTTGATCTTCCTAAGTACTAGGGTACTCTAAGTATATAATATTCTAGTACATTGAAGGTTTAAATAATGCCCTAAGTACCATGTGCTAAATTCATTAGTATATTGGAAAATCCTAGCCTAAAAGACTACTTTTGATACTTGGTACAAAAAGTATTACTTTTTTAATTGTTTTCTTTCATTTTTTTGTACCTTGGCAAGAGAATGAGAGGGAGAGAGAGGGGAGAGCAGCCGGCCAAGGGAGAAAGGAGAAGGGGGGTCGGTTGTGAGGGAGAGGAGGAGGGAGATTGATGATGTACTTGGCCATTGAACTTCCATTGTACCACAATATTCTTGGGTGGTTGATCTTCCAAGCAAAACTTAACTTCCAATGTCCTTTTTTTGTACACTTCAAGATTTGTTTAAACAAGAATCTTGTACCAATATTCTTCTTGCCCACCAAGTCTTCCAAGAAACAAATTCTAGCCATTGGATTTGCCTTTGATCTTCCAAGATTCATGACAAGTGTCAAAGAGAGGGAGAGAGAGAGAGGGGGGCCAGCCATGGAGAAGAGGAGAGAGAGTCAATGTTTTGCCTATAAATAGAAGCCATTCCAAGCTTCAAAACTCACACCTTCAAAGCTTTGCTCTTCCTTCTCTCTAGAAATCATTTCTGGGGAGCCTACTGTCCCTTTGGAAATTCCCAGTTTTCTCTTGCTTAAGTTAGTTTTTAGAACCAACTTTCTTCGGGAAAGTTGTAGAAAACTTTGAAACCTTCAAGTTAGGCTCAAGAACCACCCCAATCGGTCAAGAAATGACCAAGATATTGGCATCCGAAGTTCAGTAAAATCTCGGATTCCCAATTTGCAGACAGCTTACTGTCTCTTCCTTTATCACCGTTTTTCTCCAACCTAAGATCGTTTCTAGGATCAACTTTCTTCACGAAAGTTGTAGAGAATTTCTTGAGCTTCGATTTGGACCCAAGAACGACTGTATTCGGCCAAAGATTGAGCGAGTTACTGCCGTCCAAATTTCGGGCCAGATTCGCGAGTTTCATCACCCGTGGATTTTCAAATAGCTTATTCGGCCCCGACTAGTTTCTGATCAAGGTAGTTAAATCCTTACCACTTTTCCTATGTTCGAGTAGTTTAATCTTACTACTTTGAAACTCTACTTTTATGTATCGTATCAATTGTATGTTGTTTAGAAGATACTTTGATCATAGATAAGGTTATCTTTTATGCATATTGTACTTTCAAGATGTTTCAAGCATGCTATGTGGCTTAGAGTTGGATGATCTTGTTGTGTTAATTTCAATGCTTCGATTGAATGCATGTTGGTATGTAAAGTCTTACACCGCGGAGTCTTGCATGAGATCGAGACACGAAAACCGAGAAAGTAGAAACATGGCACCTAAGGTGTGGTTAATGAAAGGGAAAAGTATTTCGAGGATAGAAATATTTTGAAACTACATAATGACCGGTTTTGGTGGCATTATGTGTGTGCGTGTGTTCCAATGGGAATCCAGAATAACGGATCCATTGTGAGGTTGTGTGCGTTCCCATGGGATCCCGGACCGGCGGAACCATGGTGAGGTATAGCTTGGTTATCCATGGAGAGGAGCCAATGCAATGTGTGCCAATGGGAACCCGGCGCGGCGGAACCATTGTGAGGATACTCGGGAACCCGGCGCGGCGGAACCGAGGTTGGGTGTGTGGCTTGGTTATCCGCGGTACCGAGCCAATGCTAAGGATTTTTGAAAGGATGATTTGTAAATGAAAATGGCGACACGATCTACGATGAGTCGCGTAGGAGAAACACGGGAATCTTGGACACTAACGATAGTTATGAAAAGAATGGGGAGATGTTATTGCGATTGACTGTTATACTGCTTATATACGTATCATGTGGAAATTGATGTTTTATGGGTTCATAAGTTAAGGGTTAAGAGTAGGATTTTACTATTGAGCCTTCGTAGCTCATGGTGTTGCCTTGTGGTGACCCTGGCATATTATATGGGTGGCGACGCCTTCAGAGCCGAGGAGCTAGCCAGGATGGAGGAAGGAGCGGAGCAGTAGATAGGAACCCTAGTTTCCTCCGTTATTTGAATAAAAGCACTTTTGTAACGTTTATGATGTAATAACGAGCCAGACTCGCTTCGTTTTTATAATAAAATGTTTTATTTAACGTACCCAAAATTCGGGGCGTTACAGTGATAATATCCCGCCCCGATATTACCCACCCTGATCTATGTATCTATACATATTTATATACATGAACTTACATTTTTTATCCCTGGTAATAAATTAGGAATGGACTTTGATGTAGGCTGAGCATAATTTTAAAATATTTTTACACAGCCCAAGAGAAGCCCAGTACAAGATCAGAAGAGTTAGAAACCCTTACAGGTCGTTTGGATGGAGGGAGTTCGAGTGAGAAGAAAAGAAAATGAAGGAATAAGTATTCTCTTTCTTGTTTGGATAGCCAAAAGGGAGAGAAATGGTGAGAGAAGGAGGGGGAGGGGGAGATTCATGAACCCCTTAAAAACCCCATTCCGTTTCTCACCAAAGTTGGCGTGATTCAGTGAGAAAGAGAACACGAGCTGCCATTATGTGCGAAGTTTCTAGTTTTAACCCTGCTACTCCACTTCCCTCGCTGCCGCCGCACTAACACTTTGTGTCCTCAACCCACCATAAACGCTGCAACCCATCCTTCTCAAAATCGCGAGTACCAGATCGAGACAAATAGAGAGAGAAGAGAAGGTTGAGATTTTGAAGAATTGAGAGTACCAAATCGTCTTGCAAACCCAGATTGAGAGGTTGTTTGCAAACCCAAATTCTCTTGCAAACCCAGATTGAGAGGTTGGGGTTTTAAAAGTTGTGTTTTTTTTTTTTTTTTTAAAGCTGCTTTTGAATGACCAAAACTTGCTAACCCAGAAGTCAGTCACGACCCAGTTGTGTTAGGGGTAAATTGGTAAAAATACAAATGGCACTCTCTTTCTTTTCTCACCTATATTTTGTTCATCCAAACGAGATGACGAGAAATCATACCCCTTTCTTTTCTTTTCCCACTAATAAGGGAAACCACATCCCTTTCTTTTCTTTTCTCACTGCACCCAGGTTGCCGAAGGAGCTGTTAGAGCTCATTGTGAGAGTCTCATTGTTGCCGCCATTCTTACTCATCTCTTTAACGCTCTCAACAGTCAACAACTCAACTTGTGCGGTGATTCAGACCACTGTCAAGCCTCTTGGCTGAGTTGGCTTTCGCGATTCAGACCACCCAAAGGCTGAATCTGTACACAGAGAGAGAAGAAGAAGAAGATGAAAATATTAATCTCTCTCTCTCTCTCCCCGTTTTTTTTGATGTTGAAGTTGTTTGTGGTTTTTTCTTGACAAATGGATGAACTTGTTTAGTATTTTGTTATTATGCTAAGAAAATTTGGGATTAAACTTGTTGTAAGATTATTTTTCTCACATGAGTTCTTTCATTTTAGCATTCTTCCTTTTCATTGAGAATTGCGGAAAAAAATAAAAGTAAAAATAAAATGGGACCCGATAGGGGCAGGAACGGGAAACTTTACATTACCTGGTCGGGTTTCGAGGCAGAGTCGGGGGAATTCGAGTATTTTAGGATCGGAATACATCAAAACCTGTCCCGCCCCGTTGTTATTCCTAATGGTGTTTTATAACATATTGATGCCCGAACATTAAGAAAAGACATTAGAAAGTCTATAAAACAATTGCATAACACTTGCCATATTATAAATTGCCACATTGTCTCGAAGCTTGTTTGGATCAACTAAGTCATCCAACACGTCAAAATTAGCCAATTTTTTCTAATTCAGCAAATTATCCTACAATAAGATGAAAGCATACTTCAAATAACACTCAATTGAACTTAATTAACAAGTACTGTAACAAACGACAAAGTAAGGCATGTTTTAAAATATCAAAAAATGGCAATCTAATGATATTTTTTGGTCCAATAATGCTACGGACCATGCTCTCAACCCACGCCCAAAAACAGGACGCTGACGTGGACTGGGCCCCACGTCAGCTTAAGCCAAAAAAAAAAAAAAAAAACAAATTCCTGAAAATTTTTTATTCGGCCCCCAAATGAAACAATCCTCTTCCTGGCGAAACTCCTCACGCGGAGAACACAGAGAGAAAGAGAGAGAGGACGAGGACTGAGGAGGCCGACTGCCAGCCTCACCTGTACCACCGGCGACCACCAGCCTCACCTGCACCACCGGCGACCACAGCCTCACCTCCACCTCTGATCCGGCGACCACCAGCGGCGAAAATCGCTTGAGCCCAGCACCGACGCCATTACTTACTACGAAGGTCTCTCTCTCTCTCTCTCTCTCTCTCTCTCTCTGTGTGGGTTGTCATTGGCACCTACAATTTCAGTCGACTGTATATAACTTGTTCAAACCAAAAAAAATTAGGGCTTGTTAAATTGGGGATTTTTTTGTTTCAAACCCTAACCTGTACCAGATTTCTCCTTCCTTATATGCATCTCAACAGTCTGAAGTGAATGGTCCTTGATGGCTCTGGGTGCAAAATTTTGGTTTGGTCATTATCATTTATTCAGTTGGGTTTTGGCTTTTGAACCATGCTTGTCGAACTGATTGATGGCATTCAATATTGTCGATTCCCGTGAAATACCACGCGATTAGAATTTTGTTGCTTGAATATTTGAAAGTGGTTGTTTTTTATCTAAATATTGCAGGTACTGCTCTGAAAATTAAAAATTTGTGGAGACAGTGGAGTGCTTTTCTTGCTGGTTAATTTGGTTGCAGTAGTGAAGTTTTCCTTTTGAAATGCTTTCAATCAGCACTAATTAATGTTGCCAACCTGTTCTACTTCCTTCGAAACTCAATACATGAGTTTTAAATTCTTGCATCAATTGAAAGTCAGGAAATTCAATCTTTGCAAGTTGGAATTTGGTGCAAGAATAATGTTTTGTAGGTGACATGCAGGTTTCTAATGGTTCCCAAAGACATCCCAATGAGCTATTTAGTCATACCCAAATCTCAAACTTTTGACCAATTACTGCTAGTATGTTTCATGCTTGGCCTTTTCTGTCACAAAGCAAGTTAGTTTTTTTCCTTGAATATGCTACTGAGTGTAGTGTTGTGTATAACTTGCTTCAGTAGGTGTTCATGCAGCACTATCATTCTGTCTTCCTAAAAAAAAAAGGAAAAA
Source organism: Rhododendron simsii (assembly GCA_014282245.1). Lineage (NCBI taxonomy): Eukaryota > Viridiplantae > Streptophyta > Magnoliopsida > Ericales > Ericaceae > Rhododendron > Rhododendron simsii. The sequence continues at coordinate 31,698,586 of CM024954.1, read as the reverse complement.
AGAAGAAACAAGAGGAAAAGTTTTTATTCGTTGACATTATGCTTTATTATCTATTGAAAGGAAACTTTTAATTGCGCTCCTTTATTATTGCAGGAAAGCATGTAGCAATTCCAAGACATCACAATCTCGAAAGAAACACCTCTTGGTTCTCTCCGCTCTTGCTACTGCTATGGATTCGATACTCCTATTTTTGCTGCAATCTCACGCTTTTCTTTTGCTGCCTGGTCCTGCGGATTTTATGCTCTATGCTTCTGGATTGTCTATGTTGGAAACCGCATGAAGCTTATGGATTTTTCGTGCCTGTGCTACCACTTTGGTTCTGTTATGTTAAGCTTATGGATTATATGCTCTCCCTTGATGCTGCTTTGATTTGGATGTTCCTGTGCTGGATTGCTGAAGTTCTTACTCGAGATATGCTTGAAGACCTTTAGTGATTTCAGATTTTGTATCTACTTCAATTGTAATTATGGCATCCAATAGTTCGCTAGAGGATGATAGTGAGGGTAATAGCAGTAGTTCTTTTCCTTTTCTTTTGCTTGAAGCTTAAGGGAGAGGACAAATGTAATGTAATGCCCTTATAATGGTTTTTGTATCCGGAAGACAATGTATTACACTTATTGTTCTAATAAATGTGCTTGATGATTTTGACTTTGGCTTAAGATTTTATGACTTTGGCTTTGTGATTGGTAATTAGGATGAAAAATGCCCGGCGTGGGCTTGTGCGTAATATGATGTTGTCTTGTTGTACTGAATAAGACGCGAGATGTCGGGTTAGGACAAAAAATAGGGGAGGTGCTGCCCAAATTATTCCAGAACCTATCTAGCTCCTTGATGCTACAAATAGCAATTTGTCTTAACAAGAAGTAAAGTGGTCTTAACTTAACAAGTCCTCTTTGTTAATTTAGCAATTGCTGCAAACAAAACTAAAGTCTGCGGTCTTGGACACGGAGCCGTATCCGACACGGAAACGGACACGATACAAAGGCCATTTCAGAACCTCAATTTCCATCACTCTAGAACTCAAAACTGAAACTCAATTTCAGCACTCAATGAACTCAATTTTCAGCACCTAATCATGAAGTGTTACCAACATTTAAACTCAAAACTAAAATGATAGAAAATTAAATTTCCAGAAACTAAAAATTGAAATGCATACACAATTATCACCAACATTGAACGTGGCATCTTTTTCATTAAACAAAATATGGAAGAAACAAAGCTGTAATCTTTTAATTTCAATCATGTGTTCCCTTCACTACAACCAGCAACAACATACTCCCAACCCTAAGCCGTAACCCAAAAGAAAGAGACACCTAGGATACTCATCAAAATAAAGACACACCAAGATACACAAATAAGTTTTCTATTGTCCACCGTTATCTTTTGCATTCATCATTTCTGTAGAACTTTGTTGTGCTCCTCCCCAACCCTGTCCTTGACTTTCCAAATAACTTGCTTGTCCTCCTCCCCAAACTTGAGTACCCATAATATTTGATTGTCCTCTCCAAACATGAGTATTTAGTAAACTTGACATGTTACTTTGTGAAGTCTGGAAGTTGTTGAAAAATTGGTCAAAACCTGTTCCAGTTGGACATAAAGTTGGAGAAAGTGGGAGGATAGTTCCGCCTTGTGCCATATTTGGTTGCATATTGTAAGGCATCATATTTGACCACATTAATTGCCCCATATAGATTGGGTAACTCTGCCCAAGAAAAAAACATAGAATTTAATAAATGAATTATAGAAGGAACTTAGCAATAAAAAAAAAAGTTTCTTACATTCATATTTACGACATTTTCTTGTGTTCCAAATACATGGCCATCGGCATTATCCTCAACCACCTGAAATTAGTACAAGAATATAACTAGTAAGCATTCATCCAAAATATGTATGTCTATATTAACAAGTAAGCAACAAATGAAAAAAAAGCTATACCTTCGCTTTTTCGTTAGACAATGTCTTATTTTTTTGTTGTCTTTTTTTGTTACAAATTTTTTCAACAACACCTTGCTTTCTTTTAGATGGTGGTCTTCCTTTTCGACGAAGAGGTACCGGGTCAAGGATGTTCCTACTCTCTTTGGAAGGTAGATCTTCATCTCCAAGTGAAAAGGAATCATTAGGGACACCCAAACCCATATTACTTCCACAGACAACCGAAGATTCAATTAACTCTTCTTTTAGCTCGCGTAACCGTCCCATCACCTTAGCATACTTCTCTTGACAATCTTCCGCTAAATCAGCAACCTCATTAAAGAGATTGCACATGTTATCGTGCCGACGTGCTTCAATTGTTGTTGATGAGTTAGCATAGTTGATTCGAATCTTAGTGTGGACCCTTTTCACATCTTTTCTCCATCTTCTTAAAACATACTTATCAGGTACCCTTTGAACTCCCCTATCATGGAATACCATCAATTGATGTCTACATACCATACCTCTAAACTCAAACAAACGACAATTACAATTGGCTTCATTGGTCTCACCATTAAAATCAACGGTAAATGACACACGTTTTCTCCATTTCTCTTCTCCTTCTCCGAATGTAACCCACTCTTTTACCTCATACTCCGACCAAACAGCACCTACTTTTCTTTCCTGTAAAGAACAACCAAGTTTCCCGACAAATTCATCTTGAAACTCTTTCGCCTTCGCGTTTGTGTAAGCACTATGAAACTGCTTCTCCAACTCATCTTCAATTATGCATGGGATGTAAGATTGTGAACTTTTCGTATCTTCATTCTTTTCATTGTCCACCTTTTTCGCCAATGCATTCTCATATTGCTCCACAAATTGTTTCAAGGTTGTCTTTGAATTGATGTAACCATCAAAATAATGATTCATACTCTCACTTCTTTGAGTGGATGACATTCCCGCCCAAAATACATCTTTCACAAAAGCTGGCACCCATCGATTCCTCTCCAAGTACAATCCATGTAACCATTCATTATTTTGAAGTTCGTACTTTTTGATGAACACCTCCCAAGCATCCTCAAATTCTTCTTTTGTGAGTGAATCATAAACTACATTGTGCAAAGTGTGTGAAATAGATTTATACGCATCGCAACTTCCCAACTTTTCTGGCACCTTTTTCAAGATGTGCCATATGCACCATCGGTGTCGGGTGTTAGGGAATACTTCTTCTATGGCATTCTTCATGGCCATACATTGATCGGTAATAATCGCTTTGGGAGCACAATCCCACATGCATGTCTTCCAAGTCTTAAATAACCATGAGAATGACTTGGTGTCTTCATGAGAAATGAGTCCGCATCCCAATAATATCGACTGACCATGATGATTGACGCCTACAAATGGAGCAAAAGGCATGTCATACCTGTTTACCAAGTATGTTGTGTCAAATGTCACAACATCACCAAACTCCTTGCATGTTGCCCTACTCCTTGCATCAGCCCAGAATACATTCCTCAGTCGACCATCATCATCCAAATCCATGGCAAAAAAGAAATCAGAATTGTCGGCTTTCATCTTCATGAAATAACTATGCATCGCCTGAGCATCTCCTTCAACAAGTAATTTACGTCGCTCAGTATCTAAATGATTTCGGCAATCCTTCTGATAATATGGAAGGTTATCATGTCCTCCCGCCTGAATCTGAAGTGAGTCATAAGTCTTATGCAACGGAATCCCGGCTTTATCATTCAAAATGAGCTTTCTTTTCACATGTTCATCAAGAACCCTATTGCTTTTGTAAAACTTAGACTTTCCCGGGCTATATTCATGATTGTGCTCCAAGGCAACCCGATTTAACCTCCACTTTCCATCCGGGCATATAGAAAAATTAAGGCGAGCTGGACACTCAATTTTTGTTTGTGGCCGTGGTTTGACCGGATTGGTTGTTCTCACCCTCGCCTTTCCACCGCGACTACATTGAAAAGTTACATGCCTCAAGGTTCCATCTCTTCTCTTTTTGTGACATTTTTTGGCCACACCAAACCCATTTTCTTTAGCATATCTTGAGTAATATAAATATGCTTCATTTGGAGTATCAAACATCATTCCAACCTTCGGTTGCTCAACTATAAGTTCAAAATTATCTGTTGCCTCCTTTCCATTCTCATTAGTACCGATATCATCACACACATTTTTTGAAGAACCACTCGATACATCCTCTTCTTCTTCATTGTGTCCACTCCATACCTTCTCTTCCTCATTAGTATTTATCTCATCTTGATTCGACAATCGAGGAGGCATTGCTGACGGAATAGACTCTAGCGATATCAAAGACGATGGTGATTGCAACAGAAACATCGCCTACATGTTAAAAAATAAAAACATTATGACATGAGCTTATGTTTGCAAAGCATAATATCATTGTATGTCCAATATCAAGTGTAGAAGCCACTATCCCAGAACCTTGAAAACAACGGAAATCAAGAATATAAATCGGTGTGAGCACGCACTCGGTGCTACATTAAGCACTAATACCATGAAACCGTATCTCTTTGTTTTAATCAAGAAATGTCAATCTCGTGGAGTATATGTATATGAAAAATCAATTCATGTTAGTGTAGCTTCAAATAAATATCAACCAGGAAATGAGTACAACGAATGCCTAGTATCATTTTTTTTAAAAACAGAAAGAATATTATTAATGACAAACTCGATAATGGGTATATCGAGGAAGGGGAGGGGGAGAAAGAGAAGGGGATAGAAGGGGAAAACTTCCAACGAGAAGTTGAGAAAAAACAAAAGAAAACTAAAATTGCAGATTGATATCGAGTCTCCAAAACTACCATGAAGATCAATACATAGAAACTTCCAAAAGAACTACAAAAACTAGCATTGCCATTCCTCAAAAAAGCTTTCACACCACATGCATCAACAACATGCCCATCGTTCCAATAAATGTGCAGCAGCATCGGACACTGAATGGGATCAATACGTAGTATCATTTATACACTTGCCTTAATTAGTTAGTTCGTATGAGGGTATAAGCTTAATTAGTTCAAATGTAAAAATAAAAAACTGAGTCCATCAAATAATCACTGATCAAAGGAACCCAAATAATCGTAAAATGTGAAACTAAAAATACATAGATAGGGTTGAACCCAAAAAAATCCCTTATTTCACACAAGCCCTAATTCTTTTCTTATTTGAACCAGTTAGAATGAATTGAATCGACAACCCACAGATATATAGATGAGAGAGACCTTGGTGGTGGATTCGACCTCGGTGGTCGTCGGTGGTGCGTCCATTTTTGCGACGAGTTCGCCGGAGGTGGATGCGGTAGTGTTCGCCGGAGGTGAAGGTGAAGCTGGTGGTTGCTTGTGGTGGTGGCCTGGCCTTCTCCTCCTTCTCCCCTCTCTCTATGTGTCTCTCTGTTCTCAAGCGTGGGTATATTTTCGCGCCAGGAAGAGGATTTCATTTGGGGCCGATTCAAAAAAATTCAGGAATTTGTTTTTTTTTTTTTTTGGCTTAAGCTGACGTGGGGCCCAGTCCACGTCAGCGTCCTGTTTTTGGGCGTGGGTTGAGAGCATGGTCCGTAGCATTATTGTTTTTGGTCCTTCTCTCACGAGACGCCCAGATTTTGGGCCCTGTCTAAATTGTTTGTGATTCAGGTCTATAAAACAACTCACCTATCCTCCAAACCTGCTTGGAAAAATGAGCAAAAAAAAACACCCCGGCCGCAGCCCTGTATAAAATGAGAAATTGCTAGTCAAATACTAGCAAAGTAGTAATTGTGGATTTCTCCCACTGAATGCAGATGTAAACTGTGGGCATGCCCGCCTTATCCAAAACGCCACCCCCAGCCTGAGAAAAACCCAACCCTCCTCTGAAACTTCCATTTCCATAGAAACATTGACAGAAAAACAGCCATGCTAACTACCACCAACTTTGCAATTACCTATCCTGCTACATTTCCTTCTTCTTCTTCAACAATTACTTCTACCACTACTGCTACTTGTTCATCAACCCTAGGCAGGACTAGGACTAGGACTAGGACTAGAACCCTAACGACCACCCTTAGAACAGCAACAAGAACCAACCTTCTTCGATTGCACGCATCGCAATCTTCCTCTCCAATGATCGAGAAGGAGAGGCCTGAAACCAACCGCCCCCTCACATTCCTCCGCGAATCCGACGGCCACTCTCCGGCCTCCGATTCGGGCAACAATTCGGTCCGGGCCCGGTTCGAGTCGATGATAAGAGAGGCGCAGGACGCGGTTTGTGCCGCCATCGAGGCTGTGGACGGAGGGGGAAAGTTCAAGGAGGATGTCTGGTCGAGGCCGGGCGGCGGCGGCGGGATTAGTAGGGTTTTGCAGGACGGTGCCGTTTGGGAGAAGGCTGGGGTGAATGTGTCTGTGGTTTACGGAGTTATGCCGCCTGAAGCTTATAGGGCTGCCAAGCCGGCTGGTTCGGAGGAGAAACCCGGCCCTGTTCCATTTTTCGCCGCGGGGATCAGCTCGGTAATTGTCTCCGTCGACTACTTGTTGTCATTGAATTTATATGCGTATACATTTTAGTTTCATGAAAATTTCGTTTGGGTTCTCATGTTGAGTTAACGCAGTGTGTGGTTGAGTGAAATGAAGATGGAATGAAACGGTCATTCACTCGGGATATTGATTCTGATCATCTGATGACTTAAAAATGATAGGATGTACATTTCGTTTGGAATGTTTGTTCCACGTTTCCACCAATCTAGTTAAACAGCAAGTACATTGGGAGGCCAAAGAGTTACCATTCTCATTCCTTTTACCACTGTCTTGCCCGCGAACGATATAGTAGTACCTAATTGTTTCGAGTCCGTCCTCTCCCTTCAGGGACATCTGATAAAAAAAAAATTGATGGATTTTCTCAATTTTAGATTTCACAGTTCACAAATTGAACACAATACAAACTATAATTTTTTCATCCCTTTTTTTTTTTTTTAATGTTACATCATTTTTTAATCCTTGTACCTATATAATTGGTATTTATCTTTTTAGTATATTCTCACTCTTGTTTTTTCAGGTCTTACATCCAAAGAACCCTTTTGCCCCGACATTGCATTTCAATTATCGGTATTTTGAGACTGATGCTCCAAAAGGTACTCATGCATTTAATTCTTGCAAATTTGTGTTGTTTGCTAGTTCATTTGCTTTTTTATCCATTGACATACATGGATGCCTGGTGATATACTATTGACTACCCACAGTAAATATTGAGGCTTTCTGAGAGTTGGACATTGGCTGTAGGGTTGTAATTCTTGTTGACCGTTTGCAGTTTTTATTAGGTCTAGTATTTCGTAGTTGGTCAAACTTCTATAGTTTTTTAGACTCTGAATCATAGTCCTAAGACTCTCAAATCAATTTAGGCGAGCCTTGCAGTCTTTGGATTGAGACAGGTTTCCTCTATTCTGTGGAGAGTTGAGTTTTGGAGACCTTGTGGCTCTGTTATCAACATCATTTGATTCATGATACGACACATGATTTCATTTGATTACTGAGCAATTACTTCGCATCTTGGATTGAATTGATGAAAGCAAGAATCACATTGGAATCACCGAAATTGTGATGTGGATCACGCACCACTTGTTTCAGTACACCAATCTAAGGATTGATCCATATGTTCCGGTGATAGGTTTCGAATTAATATGCAGCGTGGTGTGTATTTGGCCATGTGAGGTGAACACAAAATATTGAGAAGTTAGTTCTTCCTGGACTCTTGGGGCTTGATCTTCAGCGTCATCCTAGTATCATTCATACATGCTTTTTTATGTGTAATTTGCATTACAAGACTCCTGTATATAGATGTCCTCCCATGGTCGAAATAAAGCTAGAAAATATATATAAAATGGCAAAAACCAAGAAGTGGTGGCTAGAATTATGGTGGAGATTATTTGGTCGTCCACTCACTCATGTGTCCATAACAAATTGTAAAATTTTGTTTTGACCCCTTTGAATGAAGATTAAAGAGAAGGATTGAAGAATTTTGGGGTTTTAGTCGTTGGATGAGATGATAGCTTGATGCACATTGTTGATCATATTTTCTAAGGAAATTGATTTTGGCACTCCACTTTGTGTCTTGATCATGTGAGATTGCAAAACAAAAAGTGGAGTGCCACAGGCTAAAAATGGAGTGCCAAAATCACATTCACATCCCATTTTCTAATAGCTTAAGCTTTTGGGACAATTGGCAACTTAATGTGGTATCAAAGCCTTGGTTTTGGGAGGTCTTGGGTTCAATTCTAATCTCTATTTTTGCATTATGCTTTTGCTCTATGTAAGGTTTTCTGCATTTCCACGTTCATGACAGGATTGTACTTTTTTTTGGTCAAAGCTCAAATCGATCAAGATCAAGAGGACCAAGTCCATATATAGCTTCTACAAAAGAGAGAGCCAAAAAAACCAAATAATTATGAAAACATCTAAAAAAACACCCCAAATCTCAATCTCATAGTTCCCGATTAAATTTTTATGATCCGAACCGTTCAATGTGTGCAAAATGTGATTTTAAGGGTGCCTTCGAGAAATTAGCAAAAATTTGACCAGAAAGTGCTTGTTTTGTTCAGTTTTTAATTAAACCGTTCATCAAATTTGAGCTAAAAACTACTCAGATCAAGCCCTTTCCGGTCATTTTTTTTGCTGATTTCTCGCGGATATCCTTAAAATCACATTGAGCAGCTCGGATCATCAAAATTTAATTGGGAACTATGAGATGTTTTTATAGGTGTCCCCGAAACCGCCCCAAACTAATCCCCAAAATAATTAGGGGAGAAAAATTTTCCTTTACTAATTTTCCAAGTGGCAGCAAATAACTTTTTTTTTGTCCCAACTTTTGCTTGTACGTGAAGTTAGTCTCTTTGTAATAGGGTATATGGACTAGTGTCTAAGTAAGGAATCCTGTGTCAGGGATTTTAGGATAGAAAGGCAGCCTCATGGCTATTAGTATATTAGGTCCTTGGAAGGTTTTGAGCAAGATGAATGATACTGCTTATCAAGTGCAGCTTGTGATAACACTCATTGTAATCAGTTTTGCAGAGTTATAAAATCTAAATTAGAGCCTTAGCTTGATCATTTTCTACTCAAATCCTTATTTTCCAGAAAATTAGTAATTTAGGGATTAGGGATTTACTTCTCTCTCTCTCTCTCTCTCCAATTTTGATTGTGCTTTTTGATTTTTTCATGGCTTTAAGCTGAGATCTGGCTAGCCCCATTATAATTACTTAATCCACGTTTTCAAGAGCGTTAACAAACATAGTTATTGGAGATGCCATATAAGTAGTTCCAATACATCAACACAGTCATGTAATTCTTTTATTCACCCATTTTAGGCCGGCTGATTGACAGTCCCACTCAGGCCGTGAGATTGATTGAAAATTTAAATGCATGTCTATATTTTAAGTCATTTTGTGCCTTGCAATATGCCGCTCTATGAATTGCACAGCGTATATTATTCATTTCAATGATTGCAGATACTCCAGGAGCACCAAGACAATGGTGGTTTGGTGGAGGTACTGATCTGACACCTGCATACATCTTTGAGGAGGATGTCCAGCACTTCCATTCGGTACTATAAGAATGCATCAAAATCTTGAATTCTGTTTTTTGGCATTAAAGCTAAGGGCCTTAGTACAAAATTCCCGTTGTCAGATGGCAATGCAGTTTTCTTACCAATGAACAGAAGCCCAATAGCGTACTTAGAATTCAAAGTGTTAAGAGTCACTCTGAGAACTCTTACAAGTTAGCCTGTTGAGGAATTGCTACTGAAGTCGTTGCTTACATTCTCAAGTTGTGGTTTTACATTCATATCTAACACATAAGAATTGCCAACATTGATTTCCGTGATTTTGCACTCGAATAGCTTTGGCAGCAGATTTCTTTTGTTCTTTACTAGTGCACGAATGTTGGCCTAGGAGTATTTATCAAAACAAACTGAAGGGATAGGTTCACATTATCCTTCTTATGTAGGTGCAAAAAGGAGCTTGTGACAAATTTGACTCTAGCTTCTATCCTCGGTTCAAGAAATGGTGTGATGATTACTTCTACATCAAGGTGTGTTCTTAATAAATGTCTTTAGTGACCCGGTGCTTCTGTATTAGAATAAGTGTATTCCATTTTCCCATTTGGAGAACGAACTTACTAGAGATTGCTTGTGTGCGACTTGGATACAATTCTACTTCTATAGACCTTTTGTTGTGTGTTATTTTGGTTTCCTCTTAAATTAGAGAACTCCTTATGGATAAATCCAACTCGTTAGATTCACTTAAGTAACCATCCTATATTTAATTAATCTTTCTTACATTACGTAACACTTCTTTTATATCGTCTGTGTATACCCAATTAGATAAAGGATCATTATTTAATTCAACATTGCAAACCATTCAAATTTTTGAAGAATGATGATGGGTTCTGGTTGAAATTACTTGGGAAAAGATTTGAAGGATTAAAAGAAGATTGCAGGATTTGTAAAGAATTAGAAATTCAAATTTTGAATTGTTCAATAATTTGTATACAATTGATCATGTTGAAATGTTATCATAATCATTTGGCCATAAACATGTTGACGCCAGACAACACATGGAATTTGTTAGAATGATATATACAACGCGTACTAACAGTTGTCATCCAATGTTTTATCTAATCTTAATATAGTTTATCTTGATAATGTATAACAGTTTAACACCAACAGTGAGAAATCAGATATGGTACGTGTGAGTACTGGTACGTACACTAACAATGATAAAAATGGTACATTAACCTGTATGGGATTGGCAACTTTGGTAGAGTAGGCGTTCTTCAAATTGGTTGCCAGTATGTGCATTCCTTGTAGGTTAGAGTAAGTTCTCTTCTCGAAAGGAGAAAAAAAGATGTAGCCTGGAGTAAAATATGAATCACCAACTTATTTTGGTCTGACTATGAAATGTGAATATATCTCAAGTCACACTTTAAAAGGGATTTGCATGTGTAGATTGATGTTTTTAGCTTCGCTGTCACGAAGACTGTCTGATACTAAATCTAACTTTTACTAGGTTTTGGATCGTCATTGTTGACAATTATGCAGGTGATATTAAGGACAACAGTTTCTCCTGTAGTGGAGAAAGGCTGTCTTAAATTTGTTGTATGGTTTATGTGGACACCTTATTGTACTTGACTGAGACTTGAAATTAAGGTTTTCAGAGTTAAATCCATATTTTAGCTTTAAGCTGACTGTTTGCATTATATGCAGCACCGGGGTGAGAGACGAGGGCTTGGAGGAATATTTTTTGATGATCTTAACAACTGTGACCAGGAGATGCTGCTTTCTTTTGCCACTGGTAATTGCTTAAGGTGTCTGTTTGAAGTTTTAGAAAAAAATTATCTTTTGATGAAATTGTTGTTTTCAAATGCATCTTTGTGGATGCCTGATTCTTCTTTTGAAATAAACCTGTGAGGGCTACTTTTTTGTCACATGGATTCGCCATTCTGAGCAGAACACCTTTGTTGACACGCTACGAGACCGGTGTGGGTATCGGACATGTACAAGGAGAGATTTTTCCATGCTCCTCCCTCTCACAAAAGTGTGTGGGGTCCACACACTTGGAAGTGATGCCCAAACACTTTTGTGAGAGTGAGGAGCATTGCTCCTGGAGCATTATGCATGTACAATACATAATATTTTAAAGCTGGACATGGGTTTTGATGCATTTATCTCCTGCCGGCTTTGTTGGCTATTGTAACACACATTTGGTATTTCTCTTTTTGGGTTGGGCAATTATGGCATGCACTTAATGTATTCCTACTATTTTTTTGGGCTGGAGTCGAATAAGGAAAGTTTAATAAGGCGTACTACTTATTAAAGAGTGTGGGCTTTGGAACCTTAATTGACTTAACCATGTTTTTGGTACAACATTTCATAAAAACAGACATTCTTGGTGAACATTTCAACTAATGTTTGTATGAATCAATATATTGCTAAATAATTGCTTAGTTTATCCTTGTACCCTTATCCAAATTTGGGGACCTATCAGTTAGTGTATTGTCCATTTATATGTTTGACTTGTCCTTAGACATACACCAACACCCAAGCCATGTACATAAGTCAGTTTTGTTTTTCCCTGGTTATGGAGAGCCTTCTTGTAATGTACTTATTTTTTGTTGGGTGATATCTGCAGAATGTGCGAACTCTGTGGTTCCTGCATACATACCCATAATAGAGAAGAGGAAAGATTTGCCTTTCACTGATCAGCACAAGGCATGGCAGCAATTACGAAGGGGACGCTACGTAGAATTTAACTTGGTATCATACCTCAAAACTAGCTCTGCAAATCTCCATACATATACATTTTATAACTTTATAACGTGGGTTGGTTTTCCTTCTTTTTTTCCTTGCTTTTGAAAAGGTCTATGACCGGGGGACAACATTTGGTCTCAAGACAGGAGGCAGAATCGAGAGTATTCTTGTTTCTCTTCCGCTAACTGCCCGGTGGGAGTATGACCATGTAAGCTTTTATTATTCAACATTATCTGGTTAACATGAGAATAGTTGAACTCCAGATGTAACAAAAAGATGAAAGTTATTGTGGTGTTCTAATGAAAGGATTCGATGTCTTGTATGCAGAAACCAGAAGAGGGTAGTGAAGAATGGAAACTACTGGATGCTTGCATCAATCCGAGGGAATGGGTCCAGTGATTTTAGCAATTTTCAGAAAAATTTCCTCGCACGGTGTTATTTTTTTGTATTTCACTTCCTCCCTTTCTTTTCTCTCCCTACCTTTTCCCTTCCTTGTCTGCGCTGTTTATTAAGCACCATTTTTTGTAAGTTGTTTTCATCTGAGGCAATCTATTTATAGGTGACAGAGCTTAGCAGCGAATTCTGGGCTTTTAGAGATGGCTTGCTTAACCGTTTCTTACAGGATATGTAGATTGAAATGATGCTAAAATGGTAGTGCTGCTTGAGCAAAGTTTCAAGAAATTATCATTTATGTGAACGTCATCTGTGTTCATCGGATATAATTTAATCTGAGATCGTAGGTTATTAATGGAGAGGACTGCGATTAAAGTTGTGCTTCTTGAAGCAAACAGGTGTACGTACCTCCTAGTTATCAAAGGCCGCAAATCCAACAGTTCACAAGGGACTTTGGAGTTTATCAAGGGGTTAGGGGTTGTATGTCAAGAACTATGCACTTCAAGTTTCTTCCCTTCCTAGTTTGTCATTGGAAAGAAACGCTGAAATAAGAAAGATTATCCGAGGAGGTTGATTGTATGACAGAGTCATTTTTCGTTCAATGAAATTAATTTCAATTCTTTTTATGTATTTCATGTTTGCATTACAGATTTCAATTATGGGTCATGCAAAGAATCATGCAAGTTTGCATGATTAAGATAGGTTATGCAGTAAGGCGAAGCGTGCTATTAGACATTTCGTGCATAAATACAGGTTGCACTAGTAAAGATGGTTCTTGCTATGCAATAATCTATACCGACTGACAAATTGTCAATATGTTCTTGACGGTTATTGATAGTGATTGGCAAGCTTTAGCAATTATCATAATAATCTGAAGAGTGAACATTTATGGAGTACATTTCTAGCTATGTGATGGAAGTGCAATTTCTAATCTGCAAGCCTTTGATCCTAACCGCCAGATCGTGTAGATCAATGAGCAACTTAAAATGAGATGAAATTGTATCTTAACAATTGGTTGGAGGGAAGCTAATGGTTGTGCACATTATATGTAGCTAGGTTGGGTCATTACTTAGACTCAGGAGAGCTAGTGTTTAATCAATCCTCATCAAATGTGCTAGATGATGCGATGGTCTTGGAGTTTATCGAGCTGCTACGTTAAGTATTTTGTTTCTTAGAGTCGAGGCCCTTTTGTGTAAGAAAAGAAGAAAGAATCAAAAACTTCTCCCATCTTTATTTTAGTTAATAATAATAATATTTTCTTTAATTCAACCCAAATCTAATTTTTTTTTCTTTCTAAGTTACCATGGAAGTTGAACAAAATTGTTGTAACTTAGCAAAACGATCTTTGAAGAAAGATTCCTGATTTTAACCGCTATTCCACGATAACAAACTTATGGTATTACTCTCTCCGTCCCTTATTCAGAGTCCAGTATTTCATTTTGGGTTGTTCCTTAATAAGTGTCCATTTTGTAAAGTTAGTGGGTAAAAGTTGGTGTATTGTCTATTTTGTCCCTAAAAGTATATTCCATTTTGAAAAGTTAATGAGTAAAAATGTAATAATGATGGGTAAGAAAGGAAAGTGGAGGAAAAAGTTGATGTGAAAGGTATAATGATGATGTCTTTTTAATAAGTTGGAATTACGAAGCAGAACATTTAAAAATGGACGGAGGGAGTATAAACTTATTTTGATATGTTATGGAACAAGAGCAATTACGGATATAAAAACTAAATTATTTCCAATATTTTGAGAAATCACTAGGGGAACATTTTTAAAAAACAACATAGAACCTATTTCTCAGATTTTACCCATAAATTACTATCTATACAAGATGTATATTGCACATACTATCCAAACGAAAATACAAATAATGCTTTGTTTGGAACACGCGGAAAGAAGGGAAGAGAAGGTAAAGTTTAAATTTTTTCCTTTTCCTTGTTTGATTTGAGAGAGAAAAAAAGAAGAAATGGCAAAATAAGGTTTTAGGAATAGTAAAACTTGCCCTTTTCTTTTCTGCCATTTTCCTTTTTAATTACTTTCCCTTCTCTCCTCTCACTTTTCACAAGTTCCAAAGTTAAATCTATTTTATTATATACGTAATTCAAAATCTAAAAAAGTAAGGCTCAATTTGTTTTGATGTAAAATATTTTTTTAAAAAACAAACTTCGAACTTTTAATTTTCGATGTTTGATTGATACATGAAAACTATTTTTTAGAAATTGACAAAATATATATAGTTAGGGGAGGGGGGCTTAAACGGCGGAATTCAAAGAGAGAGAAAGAAAGATATGAGAACAAGGGAATGAAACGTGGGTACGGATTAAGGATTGAGAAAACTAAACAGTTAGAATTACAGTAGAAGATAACGTGTTCATTTTAAAAAATAATTTACAAAAAATTTAAAAATAAGTCATTTCATTTAATTAAAAAAAATATATTTTTATATTTTATTTTTTATATAATCAAACATCAAAAAATAAATAAAATATTTTACCGAAAAATATTTTACAGGTAAAACAAATGTAGCCTAACATTCACAATCTTATAAAAATAAGGAAGCTTCCCCTTGAACTCTTACACTATCATTTGTTCGCTGCAGATTTCCAATTCTGTTGCTGAAAATGCAATTGTAGCTCTCTCTCTCTTTCTCTCTCTCTCTGAGTGTGTCACAACACACACACACACACACACATACTGTTTAGTTTTAGCTGGCAATTTGACAAGCTTTCGACACATACCAGGCAGGAGGCATTGGATAAGGATGCCGACGACCACGGCTTTGCAACTGCTTCAACCGCCCCTTTCAGCCTTCTTATTACCCTCCACTTCCTCTCTCCAATCTTTACACCACCATTGCCAAAAGACCACCTGCGGCGGCCTTAGGAGGAGGAGGAGCATTTCTGGACTTGTTTTTGTCGGTAAGGAAGATACCCAACTCCGTGTTACCTCCACCGAATCTGATGATCAGGCTGCCGCCTCAGCCGCCGCCGATGATGCCGATGATGATGATAATGATGATGACCCAAGTCCCCAAGACCTCGAAGACGTTGCCCAAATCAAAAGAGTATTTCCCCTCTCTCTATATTTCTATATGGTAGACGCCTGGGCACACGCGGTGCGTGTGCTAATGGTGTTATGTAAGAGATGAATAGTGAAGAATCTTTAATTGAGCATAATGTGTAATGAAATCTCAGATAAAAATGGGAGCAGGAAATGAGGGTGTCAATTTCAACAATCCGCGCCGCCTCCCTCCCCCCCCCCCCCCCCCCCCCCCCCCCCCCCCCCCCCCCCCCCCCCCCCCCCCCCCCGGCAGTTTCTTTGGGCAGTTAAAAGGGGTAGTTTAGGAAATTATAAGCGTGATAAAAGTCGAGAGATGTTTTATTAATCTATATGTATATGACCTTGCATTTCCGGCTCTTATTACCGATTTTTATTTTTGTCTAGGTCTTGGAGCTTCTCAGGAAAAACAGAGACATGATATTCAGCGAGGTAACCTTTCTTCTTATTTGGTCTATTTTCTGAAAGCAACATTTGTTAGTAGGAAAATGCTACCCAATGTGTAAAGGATGTATCGATATAAAAAAAAGTGTACCAATATCCATGCATATGTATTAACATCGGGAGCTATGTATTGAAATTCTAACTTGTTTTGGTATTCTATGCATATTATCCGCCACCTAATGGGTGGAGGATAACGGATATTTATCTTGGGTCCATCTTGAGAGTTTTTGATTTCAAATGTAGTGATGTTAATGGTACTATCGAGTAGAGTAGGTTGCCTTTGGATTATATAGTTTGCATACGGATTGCAATTGAGCCTGGGAGTTATATTATGCTAGTCTAGAAATCACTATTTAAACAGAGTGGTTTGGAAATCTTTATGTTAAGGTTTTAAGATATAAAATGGTTGAGTAAAAATATTCTGTTTTACCGTTAAATCTAGCTTCCACACTAGTCTCACCAGTGAGTCATAGGCCGAACGTTAAAATCTTGCTAAACTTTAATAGTCAATGGCTTCATTTAAGTCCACATTTTTTTTAGTGGACCGGACTGCTACCTTTTTTAGTTAAGTTAGTTTAGTTCTGCAATTATTGACTGCTCTGTATGTTTCCAATTCTGAATTTGCATCACGAAATTTGAAAGCCATTCGTGATTGAGAGGTTAGGAAAAATCCAAAATGCCATCATTGCCAAAGCTCTTCTTTGAAAATAACACCTGCTTTGCCACTTTACGGCTGCAATATTTCTGCTGCTGTTAAATGTCTTATATCTATCCCTTTTTTTTTCTTCTGAATTCTTGCTTTTCAAATTGGTGTGCCAATTCCTAATCTCTCTATTTGAGTGTACACTAATTATTCAGTCCTTGGTTGTATTGCCCAACATGTAGGTAAAATTGACTATAATGATAGAGGACCCAAGAGAAGTGGAGCGAAGGAGGCTTCTTGGCATTGATGATTCTGAAGCTCCAACAAGGGACGACTTAGCTGCCGTCTTGGAAGAAGTAAGTCTCCTTTTTTGTATTTTGAGCAAAATGTGTTAGTGATTAGGCATCCATATTATTCGTTACTCTATCTCTGAATTTGAAACCTTTGGTATGGGAAGATGTGTAATGGTAGTCATTACAGCATGCCTTTTGTAGAAGACATTTTGGTCCCTTTGAGATTCTTCCCATCCGAAATGTGCTTTTTTTGGTCGGCTGGTAGCATGCTGCATTCATTGGCATGGTTTACCTTTCTCAGACTGGCATTTAGTACTTGTACACTCTCCTATTAACGTGTGCTTGAGTATGAATTAATCAACCATCAATCCTTTACAGCTTTACTTATGATAGTTGCTGCTTGAAAACCCTTAGCAAAATGGGAAATGTGTTATCACACAACAGGTTAATGGCAGCAAGGTTCAATTCTTTAATGCCGGTACCCTAGAAGTATAAGAGCTTTCTATCTTGTGCACATTCTGCCTAAGGTTTGGCCATGGT
Source organism: Rhododendron simsii (assembly GCA_014282245.1). Lineage (NCBI taxonomy): Eukaryota > Viridiplantae > Streptophyta > Magnoliopsida > Ericales > Ericaceae > Rhododendron > Rhododendron simsii. The sequence continues at coordinate 31,681,005 of CM024954.1, read as the reverse complement.
TTATATATATATTTACCACTTAACTGATCAAGTTTTCCATAGAAATCTGATTTCTCGAGCTATTTGTTGGCTTTGGATGATCTTCCATAGTTCAGTAGGACATAATGAATGCTGCTAAATCAGAGCGTTCTGTCCTCCTTTTGATGTAAAAAAGGGCTGGAGTTCATGAGCAGAAGCAACTTAACAACAGAATCATTTCATGACTTGTCCCGCTTGTCTATGGATATTGGACTTTTCATTTGATCCACTTTTGTTTGCTTTGTGCCTCCAAAATTTAGACCCGTTAAGCAGATTTCTTCATGGAGACAGGATTAGAAATGAAACGGTTCGTAAGATGATAGGTGTAGCATCCATAGAAGAGAAGTCGAGGGAAAATAGGCTAAGGTGGTTTGGGCATGTCTACTGTAGACCAGGAGATGCAGTAGTTAAGAGAGCGGATAGGATAGCTTTGGGTAGCAATCCCACGGGGAGGGGTAGACCTAAATTGACATTAGATGCTGTGGTGCGCAGCGATATGAGTATAGTAGGTTTGTGTGAACAAGTTGCCCTTGACAGAGCTTAATGGAGGAAAATGATTCATGTAGCTGACCCCAAGTGATTGGGACTTAAGGCTCGGTTTGGTTTGGTAAGCAGATTTCTTCATGGACATGTAATGGAAAAATTGTAGGAACAAGCATCTTCTGAATTTGCCTAGAGTTTTCAGCTTCTCCAACCAGCCTCAAATCTTGATAAAAGGTACTCTTTTGCCCAGCTAGAAACCTGGTTCTTAGATGTACCTTATTATGAGTGCAACACCTTACTACACGAAGGTATTAACATATAGGTGCTTTAAGGTAAAACTAATAACTAAAAGTAGAGGGCTGAAAATTAATTACTGACACTTGAGTGCTGAGTTTTTTTAAGTAGAAAAGGTTTTTGATAGAAATTTAAGAACTGAATTTGAGCAAATAGTTGGATACGAGATAAATAAATTTTGATCTTATGGTTTTCAATTGTCCTCTTTTAATTTTATTAATGGCTGCGTGTGTTTTGGTGGTGGTGGTAGAGGGGTCATTATCGGGTAGTGTGGTGGAGCGACAATGGTCATGGTGGAAGGTGGTGGAGAGATGGTGATCATGGTGGCAAGTGGTGGTGTGGTGGAGAGATATTGGTGGTTGTGGCAGTGTTGGTCGTGGTGGAGGGATGGCAACAATGGTAGTTGTGGAGGAGGGGTGGGTGGGGAGAGGGAAGGTTTTGGTGAAGAGGTGGGATAGTTCTTGTGGTGGAAGGTGTTGCCAACGGGGGCAATGATGGTCATCGTTGTAGTGGTGGACCGGTGGTGTAGGAAGATGGCAGCTGTGGTGCGGTGGTGGTGAAACTTAGTCACATTATTTGCTCAACAAGGTTGGATGATCGTGTACTCGAGAGCAAACTGATGTTTTCAATTTGAAATGCGCTGTAATTTGGGTTCATGCATTCCAAGCAAGTTTTAACTTTGGCCAACCATCAAGTGACATGTTGGCAAGTTGTGCTTATTTCCTGTTTGTTTATTTGAAGTGTTGGCAAGTTGCACTTGATTTCTTGCTTGTTTACTCAAAGTGTGCATCTTCCACTTCATGATCCATGGAAAGAATCTTTGTCGAACATCATGTCAGAATGTTAAAGTTGTAACTTCTCCTCTAAAGCATGTGATCTTACAAGGTACTTCTTGTGAAATTGCAAGGTACTTTTTCAAAATTCTTCTTGCGTACTTACTTAGAAAGTAATTATTTACCAGAGTTATATCACTTGTTGATATATGTTATGGATATAGTGTGTAAAACCAACCCCCCCCCCAAAAAAAAAAAAAAAAAAAAAATTACCTTTTCTGACAAATGCAAAAGTTCAACATAAAATTAATTTATATCTTTATTTGTTACAGACTTTCTTGACCGCTCCCGATTTCAAGTCTTTCGAAAATTGATGCTCTCCAGTTCTTGCTTTGCACCCACTCTGCCACCCGCACCACATACTTACGACATGGGGTGGAAGGCAGGCGGTGATGCTCTCACACCCGCACCAAATACCTATTCGTATCCAAGACTAACCAAATCATGTAGAATTGTACGATATGATTCATGAGTTGTATGATTCTAACAACCATGGAACCAACCCAATTGATTGGGACACAAGGGTTAGTTTGGCTTATTTTGGTTTTACTATAAACAGTTATTGGATTTAGTTTGGTTTGGTACTTTGGTTATACTATAAACTGTGATTTAATTAAGAAGCAACTAACCATTACTTTGGGCCTTTACTCGGATAAATGGGACTTCTCACCACACCCCACACCCCACCACCCCCCCCCCCCCCAAGACTTGGTATTAACTAGTAAGAGCTAGAGATGGATTGCAGTTTTGTTATGTGAAAATAGTTACTCTTGGCTCCAACTAATAACAACAGTGTTTTTGTTTGTGTGTGTGTGTGTGTGTGTTGGTGGGGGGGGGGGGGGGGGGGGGGGGGGGGGGGGTTGCTTGTTTTTAAGGGCTGGACTTTGATTTGTTTTTCTTTTAAAGTTAAAACAACTACCTTGCGCTCTCTTAATAGAATTTTGTAAAGTTGAGAGATGACAATAACGATTTGTGGAAACCCAAAATTAGGGTTAACTTTCATTAAACTGGGTATATATACAACGCAAGATACAACAATTACAATGAGGTCCTAACTAATTAACTATTTACATACTAAGGATAAATAATGAAACTCCGTTCAACAAACTAATTCATTAATCTAACACTCCCCCTCAAGTTGGTGCGAAGATATCGATCAAGTCCAACTTGAATGCAATAGGGTGGAAACTCTTGCTGCCAAGTCCCTTTGTGAATATATCAGCCAACTGATCTCCAGATCTCACAAAAGGCATACATATCAAACCCTCGCTCAGTTTCTCCTTGATGAAGTGTCTGTTAATCTCAATATGCTTCGTTCTATCATGTTGAACAGGATTATGAGCAATGTTTATAGCAGCCTTATTATCACAGTAGAGTTTCATAGGACCACTGTCAATGAAACCCAAATCACGTAATAAGGTTTGGAGCCACAAGAGCTTGCAAACACCATGAGCCATGGCTCTGTACTCTGCCTCTGCGCTAGATCTAGCAACCACTGATTGCTTTTTACTTCGCCAAGTAACCAAATTCCCTCCAATAAAGGTACAATAGCCAGAGGTAGAGCGTCTATCATCCACAGAACCAGCCCAGTCAGCATCAGTAAAAGCCTCCAACCGCAAATGGCCATGATTAGAGAACAGAATTCCTCTTCCTGGAGCTGATTTGAGATACCTCAGAATACGATAAACTGCATCCAGGTGTGAAATACGAGGATCATGCATAAACTGGCTAACTACACCCACTGCATAGGTAATATCTGGCCGGGTGTGAGCTAAATATATCAGTCGCCCAACAAGTCGCTGATACCTCTCTTTATTAGTACGTTCGCCCATATCTCCACTCAAATGATGATTTGGCTCAATAGGAGAATCTGCAGGCTTACAACCCAACATGCCTGTTTCTTCCAAAAGATCAAGAATATATTTTCGTTGAGAGATAAAAATACCTCTATCAAATCTTGCCACTTCCATTCCAAGGAAGTATCTCATTGCTCCCAAGTCCTTAATCTCGAATTCTTGGGCAAGTCGAGACTTCAAATTATGAATTTCATTCACATCGTCACCTGTCATTATTATATCATCAACATAAACAATAAGGACAGCAATCTTACCATCACTCCTCTTAATGAATAGAGTATGGTCAGCATGGCTCTGTTTGTAGCTGAAACTCAGCATGGCCTTTGAGAATCTGCCAAACCAAGCTCTAGGTGACTGCTTCAAACCATACAATGCCTTCTTCAATTTGCACACCTTTCCCTCACTTGCAGTCGAAGAAAAACCTGGTGGAATATCCATATACACTTCCTCATCTAGATCACCGTGAAGGAATGCATTTTTTACATCAAACTGTTGAAGTGGCCAATTCAGGTTAGCTGCACAGGAAAGTAGAGCTCGCACAGAATTCATCTTTGCTACTGGAGCAAATGTCTCCTCATAGTCAATACCGTAGGTTTGAGTGAACCCTCTGGTGACCAATCTAGCTTTGTATCTGTCAATTGTACCATCTGCATTCTGTTTAACAGTAAATACCCACTTACATCCCACTGATTTCTTTCCTCCAGGAAGTGGTACTAGCTCCCAAGTGCCATTCTTTTTCAAAGCTGTCATCTCCTCTACCATAGCTCTTTTCCATTCGGGTATAACTAACGCATCCTTCCAATTCTGTGGAATAGATATAGAGGAAAGAGACGAAACAAAGGCATAATATGAAGGAGATAAACGATCATAAGACACGAATTGGGAGATGGGATGTAGAGTACATGATCTTTTCTCTTTTCGAATAGCAATAGGACGATCATCAATAACAGGAGGTTCAATAAGAGAAGAATCACTACTAGATAAGTCAGCTGAGAGAGGAGAATCATTAACAGGAGGAGAATCATTACCAGATGAGTCAGCTGAGGAGTCTGGAACTGGAGTAGGCAATGGTGATTGACAGAGTGGTATCACATGGGAGGACTTCCCATCTTTCTGTCTAGCATAGGTCTTTAAGTTGCCTTGCAACCGTGCTGGAAGTCCATCAGTGTCATCACCCATGCCATGTGTTGCCTCTTCAGTAGATACTGTTTCTTTCTCTCCCTCAACTTGATTATAAATTACTGTTTCTTTCTCTCCATCAACATGATTATAAAATAGGTGCTCCCCCTCACCATGATTATACATAGTAAACATCTCTTCTTTCTGATTAGACTCCCCCTGAAGAGATGACTTGGAGAGGGAATAAAGACTCTTTTTCCCAAAAAGTGACATCCATGGAGAGTAAAAACTTTCTAGAATGTGGATCATAACACTTGTATCCCTTCTGGGTAGGAGAGTACCCAACAAAAATACATTTATGGGCTTTATGACCCAACTTACCTCCGGAAGGGTGGGGTGCCTGGACAAAGCACACACAACCAAAAACTCTCGGGGGAAGAGTGATAGCATGATAACTGCTAGGAAGACACTCTATGGGAGTCCTGAAGTTGAGAACATTGGATGGCATACGATTGATAAGATAAGCGGCAGTTAAAATGGCTTCTCCCCATAAGAATTTTGGAACATTCATGGTAAATAAAAGAGACCGAGCAACCTCAGCCAAATGACGATTCTTGCGTTCAGCAACTCCATTTTGTTGTGGAGTGTCAACACAAGTCGTCTGAAACAAAATACCACGCTCATCAAGAAAAGCTCTAAAACCTTTATCAATATACTCAGTGCCATTATCACTACGGAGAATTTTAATATTTGCATCAAACTAAGTACTCACCATCGCATGAAAAGATTGAAAACAAGAAAAAACTTCACTCTTTGATTTAAGTAAAAACACCCAAGTAGCATGAGAATAACAGTCGATAAAAGTGACAAACCAACGATACCCCTTAAGAGAAGTAACAGGAGAGGCCCCCAGACATCAGTGTGAATAATCATAAACGGGGACTCACTTCTTTTGTTAATAGGTGCATAAAAAGAGCGCTTATGTTTTTCAAGCTCATAGGCTTCACAAAAAAACTGACTCCGATGACAATGTTTAGTTAGATTAGGAAAAAGTTTTTCTAAAATCCCATAAGATGGATGACCCAATCTACGGTGCCACTTATGTAACATAGAGAGACTTGGACTCGTATCTACTTGCAGAGCCAGACCACTTGGCATGGGTGAAGGAGACGGACGAGGAGCGGACTCCAAATAATAAAGGCCATCACATGATCTACCACTGCTAATCACCTTTTCTGTACCCAGTTCCTGAAAGACACAATGTGTAGGAAAAAAGGTCACTGAGCAATTTAAGGATTGTGTAAGACTACTAACAGAGAGAAGGTTAGTAGGAAAATTTGGCACATGAAGAACTGAAGAAAGAGGAAGGGTTGGAGAGCATCGAATGGAACCTTTCCCTGAAATAACACCAGATAGGGATCCATCTGCCACTCGAACCTTATCCTTACCAGAACATGTAGAGTAGGAATCGAAAAATGAAGAACACCCTGTCATATGATCTGTGGCACCAGAATCTATGATCCACGGAAAAGAGGATGCATTAGCTGGAATACTTGTAGAGAAAGCTGCAATAGAGGTAGGAGCTATAGTAGATGGAGTATCAAGCCTGGCCAGTAGGTGCTTGAGAGCTTGTATCTCCTCCCGAGAAAGAGGGCCAGTTGGAACGTGGTTGGGATTACCCGCCATATCAACAGAAGGTAGTGAACAAGTACCAGATACTAACAATTCCCAAAAACAACTCCAATCAAGGGAATCAACTCAAAATAAGCAATACCCAATCAATTGGGGCCCCAAACTTCAACAATCCACGAACAATCAACTACCAACAACCAGAGATAGTTGTAACAATCTACTAAAAACAATCCAGGAGCCAAACTCACTAGGCTAAAAAATAACCTCTAAAAAATTGAAAAACCAACCACTGGCAAGCGATATATGTTCTGAATCAACAAAGAAACAGAACCACAAAACACGAATTACAGTATAATTACACGCCCAAAATGCTACAACCAGCAGCAAACAAGAGAAGACCAACCCTAGAAGTTACAGAAAAGGTGCCCAAACTCACTGGTTTAATTCAAACTGACTCGGTCGAACTCAAATAGCAGCAGCGGAAGCTTGAAAGTACCTGACTTGAACGTGAAACAACCTGAAAAACTCCGGCGAGTTCCGGTGAGGGAAGGTGATGCCGGAAAGCAGTGGTAGGAGGTCCGAACAGGGCCAGAAGATTGTCGGTGAACCCTAGGTTTCAAATCTGAGTGGCAAATAGGGCTGAAACTGGTTGATATAGTAGTATGCTACTGTTCATCGGTACTGTTCACAAAACACTATTCACCGAACTGTTCACGGGTACTGTTCACGCGACACTGTTCAAGATTTGGTGAAAGGGAAATCCCACGTTAGGGTTAGGGTTAGGATCTCCGCTCTGATACCATGTAAAGTTGAGAGATGACAATAACGATTTGTGGAAACCCAAAATTAGGGTTAACTTTCATTAAACTGGGTATATATACAACGCAAGATACAACAATTACAATGAGGTCCTAACTAATTAACTATTTACATACTAAGGATAAATAATGAAACTCCGTCCAACAAACTAATTCATTAATCTAACAAATTTTTTGTTTCCTAGGTCTTATATTAAGGGCTAGACCTTGGCTGTTTTTTAAGGTAAAATCATAGGGAGTAGTGATTGTGGCCCTTCATTTGATTGAGGCATACAGTTTTTTTCCAGCAAAGAATGAGAGTTGCCAGTTACCTACATGGGCCTCCAGTTTTAAATAAAAAATTGAAAGCTGAAAGTGGCCGCCTAACCTCTATTTCTCTGTTGAATTTTCAACTAGGACTGCCATTGAGCATGCTCCTGCAGAAAAAAACTGGAAAATAGTGGAATTTTGAGTCGGTATCGTAGTGGTAACAAGTCTAACTGGTGGTGGGAAAAGGGCTTAATTAGTTTTTTTTTTTCTGTTCCTTGATTTAAGTAAATGCAAAATGTGGTTAGTACACTCTGAAGATGGTCATAGATATATGAAAGGTCTGGTTCGTAGATACTTATGATAAGCTATTGGTTGGTCCGTTTTGACTGAGATACCTTCTAGCCTGAAGGAGTCTATCAAACTCGGGTAACACTTTGGCTTCTATAGCTAGTGCTATATCGTAGGAAGTTTGTTTTAATTAATATGAGCCAAGTCAATTGTACTGGAATAGTTTCTGACATGACCATGTTCATTTTTTCATACTTTTCTTTCCGGCATCTCTTATCCCTACTAGTTCTCCCAGCAAGCTTTATGTGGAAACTCCAGCAGCTCCCATGTGGATGGCAAACATGTCTATATGTCTTGTTTCAATGGCAGTTACTTGTAACACAGTTTTCTACTATACATTGGATTGGTGCAATTCGTAATATGTCTGCTTTAAGTAAGAAATAGCAAGATTTCAGTGTCCTGTATGTTTCTTCAAATAGGAAAGATCAAATCAATTAAGATGTTAAGGAAATGAATCCCACATTGCTTGGGAGTGGAATGGGTGATCACTTAATAACATCTGGGACCTCTCCACTCATTGCCAATTGGTTTTGAGATAGATATAAAGTTTCTACATGGTATCAGAGCGGGGCCTGTTCCACCCCACATTTTAAAAAATTTACACTCCACACCCCATGATGACAGACCGGCAAAAAAGGCTGCACGATGATAGGACCCAAAAGTGGTCACACGTGACAAACCTCAAACGCGGCTGCACGTGAGGGGGGATGTTAAGGAAATGAATCCCACATTGCTTGGGAGTGGAATGGGTGATCACTTAATAACATCTGGGACCTCTCCACTCATTGCCAATTGGTTTTGAGATGGATATAAAGTTTCTACAAATCATGACAATGACAAATTCTACCGGAACAATGATTTAACTATTTATTCAGTTGTTTCAGTCTTTTGGAATGGAAATCATAGGAGAAGTTTTGTTCTTATGGTCCAAGTCTGTCTACAAGATTGGACATTAAAGGTGTGTTGATTGCATGGCCAAGCTGGGAAATTTGGCTGCTTATTCTCGTATGGAATAAATTAGTAAACTCCATCCACGTCAGTGGTGAAATATCACATTGGGCCAGTTTTATCTGGATGGAGGCAGGCATGATTATTCTGCAGTTAAATATCAAATCAAATGGGAATATGACCTAAGACATGATTGTTCTGCAATGATGGGTTCTTATTAACAGCTCTATTCTTTGATTCAAAATTTTATAGGTCAATGAAGGAAAAATACCGAAGAATCGGGTTGCTCTTAGGATGCTGGCTGAAGAGATGGCCCAATGGCCCAATCTAGAGGTATGCCCTTTAGGTTGCTCTTTGGTTTAATCTACTTATGAGTTAAGAAGTTTAGTTGAGCTTTTAAGGATTGAATGTTCATTAGTGTAGATGTTATTTTCTGATATTTAAGCTTATTAGTGACCCTAAGCGCACAAATTCCTAGGGTTGCTGCTGGCTAACATAAATAGTTAAGAGTAATATTTTAGCGCAAAACCACGAGGCCTTTTTTTTTGCTATTTTTAAATGACTTGGGACTTGGGGTGAATTGGTCCATGCCTAAAACACGAGAGTTGTACCATGCATGGAAATATATCCATCATTTGTCTTGTCTTATTTATGGGTGTGGTGTGCATGATGCATAACGTTTCCCCTGCTTGCTTTAGCAAAGATGTACTTCCATGACTTTTGTGTATTCTAACAATACGTCTCTCAGTAATAGTATTGCAGATTCATTGGGAATCCTAGCATTTCAAAATTTCTGCTTTGGCTTCATTGTTGCACTGGCATCAATATAACCATCCATATATGGATACTAGATCTTCAGATCTTGCCGAATGATTTGGCACTAGTCTAAACTCATAAGAAGCGAATTCTCTTTTAAAAAGGAGAGTGTTTGTCCAGGATGAATGGAAGAGGCGAAATTGAGAGAGCAGCTGTATAGTTTAATAATAAGACCTGAAGGCATTGATAATTTCTATATGATCTGATCTGATTATATATTAGCTGTACAGTTTCACACAAAAATTGACTCAAATTTTGACACAAAACTAGTTGGAGTTCCACACAAATGATTGGAGCCATTCAATTTGTTTAAAATATGTTTTTAAGAGGTCACGTAAAAAATCAACTCATTCCGATAGCGGTATGATTGGTTCATTTGAGTTTTATCCTATAAAATTTGACAGGAATCAACTGAATGAACCGATCAAGCACTTACCATTATTTGAATGACTTGATTTTTTAGGGAACTCTTAAAATACGTTTTAAACAAATTGAATGGCTCCGAGTTTGTGTGCGACTCCAAAATGGGTACCTCACAAAACTTGTGTCAAAATTTGAGTCAACTTTTGTGTGAGGGCAACCAATGCCTTGTGTTTAACGATGGAAGAACTGACACACCCATGATGCAATTTGTTTCTCTTTCTACTTGACCTGATCCGATGATATGTTAATTTCACCTTTTGCATGCATATGAGACCCCATCATGGCATTGGTTCGTCGTGGAAATTTAATCTATGTTGTGTCTGCTGGATAGGTTGAAGTAACGAAGAAGAAGAAGAAACCGGGCAAATCCCCATATGCGAAAACTACGGACACTGGTGTTGAGCCTGAAGTGGCTGCTAAGAGACTGAATATCGATTGGGATTCAGCTGCTGATATCAAGGAAACTGACGTCTCTGACAACCCCGAATTGCCTTCAATTTTGGTTTGTTTCTTCTCTATCTACTAAAACAGTAGGATTCGTTCTGTACCTATCTTCAATGATAAAATTTTATTTTGACGCATATACCTGAATCTGTTGCAGGGCTTCGGAGCACTATACCTAGTGACAGCATTTCCAGTCATCATTGGTATTTCTGTAGTGCTAATTCTCTTCTATAATTCTCTCCAGTAACAATTTTACCGTTAAGTTTTGATGTATATTCTCTTGGCTTTGAATGAATGATCAAAGTGTTAAAACTTTCAAAAAAAGAAGTGTTAAAAACTCCACGCCCGTATGTATATCGGAATGGAGAAGTAAATGGTGATCGATTTTGATCAATCGAAAGAGCTTCATACAATATTTTAGTGGGTTTGCAAGGGTAAAGAGAGTTGAACTTAAGACTAGATGAACTTAGAAAGCACCCAAGGTCCCATCTACATGGGCTAGCTTGCATGTTTTGCATGTACAGTGTTACATCTATAGTGTAGCTATTCAAGTCATCACATTGGCACCCCTTAAAATTGCACTGTTTTTTGTGAGTTCCAATTTTTGATAGACATGGATAATACTTTGCATTTTACATTTTTTCACATGAGCATAATCTGACTCAAATGGAAACATCCTAGGAGATTCCTACTTTGCCCCCCATCTTTTTGAACTGATGTGATAAGGTCAACTTTACTCTTTTTTTTTTGATAATCAAAATGGGTAGGAGGGGGCGACCGGCGTAGCAATCCCTCTTGGACGTGACCATAGGGGCTCCCGACCCGCTGTAGAATGTCCGGTTCGAGCCATAGCTACTGTCCGTGAGGACGGGCCGTTGCCACATCACCATCTAGGTGCACAACTGGCACAGGGCCCTCCATGCGTTTCTCCTGATTTTTTGCAACTAGAGGGGCTCGAACCCGAGTGCACGTGGAGGGAGAGGCACTTATGCCCCATCACCTGTGCCAACTGGGCTACCACCCTTGAAAGGTATTCTTTGGAAAGTTCAAGTTCAAAAAATACGATAATTATGCTCCCTTAATAAATTGATTTTTTTTTCCAAAATGAACAAACGAATTAGGACGTGAGAGTACATATTGAGTTGACAACATCATTTATGTTCAGTACACATGATTGTTCCTCCATGCTTGAGTTGGCGGTTGTAGGCGATTATGAGACGTTATTAGCGATCATGGGTTAGAGCATCTCTAGTGGTAGAGTTAGGAGTGACGTTTGATCAGAATTTTTCCGACTTAGCTAGCTAACTCTAGTTTGGGCTTCCTAGTGGGTTTGTTAACACTTGGCTAACTTTAACAAAAGCTAACTGTGTTGTTAACTGTAACAATACAAAGAGAAGAGAGAAAGAAAGAGAAAGGAGAGGAGAGGAGATGCATGCGACAACTTTTGCAGGAGATGTCGCTATCATGTTGCCGTTGGAGAGAGAGAGGGATGAGAGGGAAGAGAGAGAAGATAATGGGTCCACATGTACACACATATTTTTATAGTATGTTTTAATTCACACTACCACACATCTTAACTATATAACTGCGAAACACATTCACGTATTAAATTTATACACGTTTAACAAACAAAAATAAAGACCTACTTTATACAGCTTATGTCATATGACACAATTTTTAACACTACCACTAGAGATGTTCTTACATGGTTGATTTCTCCGCTCCCTTTTTCCGTGGTAAAAGGTGATCATGGGGCCATTTGACTTGGAGGGAAATAACCGCATTGGGCCATAACTAAATCCTTAATTTGTTAGCTTTATTCCATGATCCAAACCGGTTCCATACTTTATGGGCTAAACCAATCCAATTCATGAACCTTGGGCCATGTTTGACTTCGAATAAGTAAATAATTGGGAAAATGATGGTCAATGACGTGTTTTGATAAATAATATCCATCAAAGATATTTTCAATATTAACAAATGTTCTCAGCATATTTTTGGCGGGTATTAATTATCAAAACATGTTCTGAATCCTCATTTTCTCTAAATAATTGGGTCCAAGATTAGTCGAATATCATGACTCATAAACCTTCAATCCGCAATAGCGCATATGTTGGCCCAATTTAATTAATTAATTAATTAATTAAACAGTATTCCAACGTTAGCCTGATGCTTGGTGCAAAAACCGGGTATGTCATTGATACATTGGCCCTCTTACAAATAAAGCATTAGAGTATCCAGTGTTATAATCAAAAGTAAAATATTTTTAAAGTTAATAATGTTTGTACAAAATATGGCTCACAATGTTACAATCAAACGTAACAACCTCTTTAGAAATAATTAAATTTTGGATAACTAAAACTAGCAACTTTTTGACAATAATCAAATTTAATAGACCCTACATATTCTCAATCAAATACATCAATCATTACAAAAAAAATGTTCTATCTCTCTCCCATTTTCCTCTCTCACTTTCTTTTGAACAATATCTTTGAAAATAAAAATTTTAATAATTTTTTTATTTAGAATATAGTTTTTAAAAATAGTTTTTTTTTTCAAAAAAAAAGTTTCAAAAACTATTTTCTATTTCTAGTAAATAGTTTTTATTAGTTTCAAACCTATTTTTAGGAAAACTATTTTCTACTGTTCACAGGTTTTAATTTTTAGTACTTTGAAAAGATGATGTGTCAAGTTTTGGTTATCCAATTTTGATTATGTCATTGTAGACATCTACATTGCTAACCTTAGCAATCTCTTAAATGAATAATCAAACGCTGATGTGGCAACTTTTGATTATCAATTTTAGATTATAGCATTGTGGATACTCTTAAAGGCATAAATTTCCCAAACCATTTTGCCTAAACCAATATTGATGTCTAGTTCACGCTTTTTACCAAGCATAAATTGTACACTTTTGATGCAGTGCAATCCTTTTTTACGAAACTAGTTGCTAAAAGAGATTACGAACTTATTTATGTTAAAAAATTTCTCTTTGAAATACAAACACAAATAAAGAAGACCCTCAATTTTCATTCATAAACATCAAAAACTCCCTAGTCCTGAGGCTTACAGTAACCTTTATAGGTCTCTAGAAACCCTAAACGAAATAGGAAGACAAATCAAGCCTTAATTGAAAGAAAGATGAAAATTGCCAAAAAAGGAGAATTCTAATTTGGCTATGAAAATGAAAACTAGAAAGAAATATAATATTGTCAAAACAAGACGACAACTAAAATGGAGTTTCTACTAATAGTTATAAGTAAATCAAAAATTACTATAGGAAGGCGTAATAGTCCCGTTGGGTCGAAAAACATCGTTGATCATCTTGCGAAGGGAGATGAGTATTGATCAGTGGGCCATTTGGCCCATAGGTCAATCTCGTCCCGCTTCCAGTATGGTTTGGGTTGTGCTCGGTCCAGTCAATCCAAAAACGTATACGCAACCGCGTCTGCATCAACTTTTTAACTTATTTATGTCACAGCCTATAATCTCTTGTTCCGGCATACTTCAAATTTGTTGAAGTAACGTCGTTCACAAGCATGGGTCAATGGGAAAAAGGATTGAATGCGATTCTTTTTCTTTGACAATCATCATCTCAATAGAATAACATCAAATGGAGCAATCAATTGTCTAAGAAGTCTGACGACAAGTTTGACAATACTAGCCCAACATAACAACTCCTCCAAGTCCTGGAAACCGGTTGCGGAGCGAATATAAACTTGACAGAAAAGACTTCCATGGAAAAGATAATCAAACCGCGTCTTTTAATATTTTTTTATTTTATCTGAAAATAATTAATCTGAAGATTTTTATCTAAGGAAAAAATGAGATTTTTACCTCGTAGTACAAAAAAATGAAACTTAATTCTCATTAAAGAGAGATGAAATACTTAATTACTACTAGGTCCACTTTTACAAAAATACATTTACCATTAATGGAAGTGTTACCCTAGGGTTTTAGGGTACCCTAGGGTTTTAGGGTTTAGGATACCCTAGGGTTAGGTTTAGGTGCTCTCATAGAGCCATAGGGTTTAGATTTAGGCACTTTCATAAGGGTCTTAATATGCACTTTCCTATTATAGGGTTTTAGCGGTTTAGACACTTTCATACGGTACGTGTTTTAGACATTTTTATAGGGTACCCTAGAGTTTAGACACTTTCATAAGAGTTTTAGAGTGCACTTCCCTATTATAGGATTTTAGCGGTTTAGACATTTCCATAGAGTACCCTATATAGGGGTTTAGGCTTTTTTAAAGGGTACCCTAGGATTTAGACACTTTCATAGGGTGCCCTAGGGGTTAGGCATTTTCAGAGTTTAAGGTTTTAGGTACTTTTACAGGATTTCAGTGTTTCATTAATTAGAAGAGATCTAATGGAAATTGCATTTTATTTTCTGAATCTAGAGGTAGAAAACCCAAAAAAAAAAAAAGCTTAATCACATCCTGCCCCCTCAAGCTATCACACTATTTTAAAATTATACCCAGAACTACAAAATCCTACCCTTGACCTCTTAAACTATCTAAACCTTTCAATTTGGTCCCCTTACTCATCTTCGGTTGCCTACCTAACATTAAAGATCTTAGAATAGCTTTCAAACTTGCATACAAACTTGCATACGCATCAAACTAATTATTTTATTCCCATGAATAGTTATTTGACATCTTGATGGTTTCCATTGATGTTTTGATTATGCAAGGGGTATAGAGAGGTTTTAATGGGGACAAAAGAGAGAAAAATCGATTGATGAGGAAGATTGAAAGGAAGGGGTCCAAACAAAGATCTGGCCTTTGATGTTCTTTGATATGCAAAAGTTTATACAAGAAACATTTTAGGTATTCTAGTTGTGTTTCGAGAACAAAAACATTTGAGCACTATTTTGGGCCATTTGACGGCCATTACCCGAATGAAGACTAATAAATGGTTTAAGTTGAATAGTTTAAGGTGGTTAAGTGTCAAGTTTTGTAGTTCATGAGTTAATTTGAAAAGTGTGATAACTTAGGAGGCAAGATGTAACTAAAGCCTCTTTTATAAAGAATTTTATAGTTATTTCCTTTATCTCATTTTGTTTTGTCTTATTTTTTACTTTTTAGTGTCCTAAACTGTTTGTCTATTTTGACAAATCAAATTAAAAGATCCTATGAGATTTCTACTTTGCCCCTAACTTTTCGAATTGATGTGTCAAGTTCAATTTTACATGAAGGGCATTGTTTGGAAAGTTTAAGTTAAAAAATGCAATAATTATGCTCCTTTAATGAGTTGAATTTTTCAAAATGGACAAATGAATTTGGACATGGGCGTACATATTGAATTTTTTATTTATCAGCAAATACTTCCAAGAGGCAAGTACATATTGAGCTGACAACACTATTTATATAGAGTACATAAAATCTATGAAGATAATCAAAAAACACAAACGAATCGGAACATAGGAGTACATACATTATTTTAGTCAACTCAATTAGACAACATTATTTATGACTTACGAAGATAATCAAAGTAACACTATTCAGGACACAATATCATTGAACAATTTTGTAGACATTACTTCCCTAACAATGCTCCCAATCAAAAGCAAATTCCTTTTCATTTTTCTTCTGCTTCCCTTTTTCTGGCTTATAGATTTAGGACTATGAATAGAGGAAATTGCTAGAAATGCTCCTTTAGATCTGTGCAACCACATGATATGTTTTGACTTGTCAAGAAGGCAACGGAATGTGACTTTTCTAAAGCAAGATTCCCTTTGTCATCAAAGACTACCCACCTACAGTAAAACCTTTTACATAAACAAAGCCCTTAAATCATGATGAGATATACTTATTTAGATGCAAAACGTCTCTTTACGGAGTTGAGTGATTTCAGTAGTCCGTTTTAGTATTGGACGGCCTGAATTGAAAATAATCCTTTAACGATAATAGATCTGTTACCGTTAAGAGAATATTTTCAATCCGAATAATTTAAAATACTTTTAGACAGTCGAGATTGAGCTCTATAAACACTTGTCGAAGGTTTTCTCAATCAGGACATGCGATTGGGACCATATCTTTTGCACAAAGGTGAGGCATCAAAGGCACAGCCCATTATGACCAGCCACATACCCTTTTGAGCGGTGGCCAGCGGTGCTCGCTGGTGGTACCCACCAGTACCGACAGTCCAACAACACATAACAAATAGTTCGGGCCCAAATAGATTAGCGTGTGAACCCCACAATAAATAATTGACTACTCCCACCGTTCCATATTATCGCTACGAAAAGTTGTGTTATTTTTTAAATTAAATAATCAATTATTTTGGTGTATAATTTTTAAAATTTTTTCGCTCTAAATTAAAGTATTAGTCTTTAATACGGTGCAAAAAAATTTAAAAAATTATACATGGAAGTAGTTGATTTTTTAATATAAAAAATGATATTCCCTCCGTCCCTTTTTAAGTGTCGCGCTTCATAACTCCAACTTATTAAGAAAATATCATCATTACACATTTCACATCAATTTTTATCTACACTTTCTCTACTTACCCTCTATGGAGATATCATTATTACGCTTTTACTCACTAACTTTTTAAAATAGAATATACTCTTAGGGGCAAAATGGAAAATGTACCAACTTTTATCCACTAACTTTACAAAATGGACACTTATTAAGGGACAACCCAGAATGAAATACTGGACATTAAAAATGAAACAAAGAGAGTAAGAAAGAGAGAGAGAGTGAGACTCTCAATATGAAACAGAAAGAGTATAAAATTAATGAGGACAAAGCTTGCCATCTTGCTTTCCTCAGGTTTGAGTCTTTTTTGAGCCACAATAATGATCAGAGATATTTAATTTTTAAGTTTCATGGCTAACACTTGTCAAAATTTATGTCGATCGAGTTTAGATAGATATAAATGTGATCATAGATGATCCTAGATAGTCAAATTCTCCCAACTGACGTGGTCTCTAACTCAAGTAATATTCTAACATGATTTAATAATTGAACAATTTCGATTATTATTGTGAATTCAAGAATTCATTTATTACTATCCAATCGACTTGATTTAATAATTGAAAAATTCCAATTATTATTGTGAATCCAAGACAAGCTAGTGAATGCAAAGCAGCACCTCAAAATGTCAATTATTCCGAACCTCATATATATACCAAATAAAATCAACCACCGGTGTCTGTGTCTCTATTTCTTCTAAGTAAAGGAGATGAAGAATTTTAAAAAAACAAAAGAAAAAGCTATTATACATGCTATAAAAAAAAAAAAAAAACAATGAGAAGCCCCCATGGCGACCGTGGAATAAAGAGGGAGAGAGAAACTATTACATGAGGAGAGGAGAAAGAAAGGAATGAATGAAATGAAGGGGTCTGTCATTGCCGCGTTCCTTTTAACCTAGGTCCAATCATTCTGAGCTCGAATTTCTTAACATTTCCGGCGGCGCGTCGCATTGTGGTGTCCTGAACATACGGGATTCCGTCTTCGCTGGTGAGATATGTGGTGTTGACAAACTCCCGGCATGGCTCCCGGCGGTCGGCTATGGTCCCGTGGTAATGGAAGTACTTAATACGACCCTCGGTCTTGTGTGTTGTTTTCCCGGCTACGTTCTGGGACATGTGCACCCCCGTCGCATATACATTGCGCGGTTGCACCGCGTACTTTCTATCTCTCCTTATTCCTCTCTTCACATCCTTGTATACTAGCTTCTCGAATCCCCACTTCCTGCAATTGCACCATATACCAGATGCGTATAAGATTCAACTAAATAATTCAATGGCAATAGCATCACATTTGTTGCAGAAATCCCAATCTGTGTTACAGTTAGACCTACTAGGTTACCAACCATTTCACCCACTTTTAACTGATTCAAAATACAGAGATTGAGCAGGCATTCTTATTCTTTTTCGTTGCCGAGATAATACGCATGTACCATGAAATTTACAACCGGACAATTAAATCAGAACGTCCAACCATGAAAACCTAGGATACCCACAGGCAAGTCTAACAATGTCTTAAAACAATTAGTACTTCGGTAACTGTACCTTTAATAAAGAATGCCATGGATTCCACCGAAAGCTTAGAAGACATAAATATTGATTTGGATTGATTTCTACTCCTAATAAAGTCCCAGCAGGATTTCTATATTATGCATCAAATAGGAATCATTATAAAGAATAAAGGAAAAGTCGGGTGGTGATGCCATCATTTTCTCCAGGAATATATTCTGGGGTTGGTTTACCAACGTGGGTTCCATTCCCCACCTCGTCGGTTGGATTAGATTACTAATGAAAAACCATCAGAGGTCAGCAATTACATTACACACTGAGCTTTGGTTCAGCATATTAAATCAGTAACGCCTCTTCCGCTACCGACAACTCGTTTCACATTATATATACTTGCCCTTTTGGTAGACAAAATGACATCAAGATGGGCTCTAAATATCAGTAATGAAATGTTGCCTTCACCACTATATAGCCATATGCAAGGGGCACCATGCACCTTACCCTGAGGCCAAAGCTAAGAGATCCCACCGCGTGCCCAATGTTAGACCCACAGAACGCCTAAGGAGACTTGAACCCAAGTATCGAGCCAAGAATTTCAAGTAGTTACCTATTGCGGTAAGAGAGTACTCAATAGCCAAGTTTCAAAACAACATGTTTGAACAGTTTCAGGAAAAAACAACACTAGAAAACTCTCATCAGAAGGTCTACATCAATGTTAAGAAACAATAGGAAAATAACAAGTAACAACCCACCCCACTTCCATCTGGCCCACATAGAAACAAGGTTGAGGAAGCATATTAAACTAATACCAAAGGAAAGCATCAATAAATCCAAACACGTCCCAACCACTCAGTAACAAGTTAGTAATATTCAACATCAAAATATGTTTTTGAGCTATCAATTTCAACATCAATACTAGACTTTAAAATTCCTCAACCACCACTTATAATTGCAGCGTGAACCTATATGAACAAACTTACAACAAGGCAATTATGACCCGAGACTACCATAATTCCGGCAGAGACAGCTCTATACCTTTCCCATACAGCATATTCGCAACTCCTAATAAAGACATTCATGTATCGTTACAGCTACCCGTGAGGTGTATGATTTCAAACAAAACCAATGTATTTTTAACACATTATTTGCCAACTAGTCCATTGCAAAATAAGGCAGAACATGGACAGAATTCTTGCATTCATTGGGGACAGTTTCCTTGAAAGAATTTTCTATTGTACCTTCAAACCAAATACTAAAACTAACCGGCTAGACTCTGACACGTTTCAGTTGTCTGCTTCACAACAAGAAATTGTGTATATTATGATAGTCTTTTGGAGTAAATAATAATATGTTCGAGACACTTCGTTTCCGTAAGAGCTTAATTTTCAAGTAAATGACGATAGTGAAGCTAATATTAAATCACAATGTCCAAATACTCGACTTATAACTATATCCATGCTAAGTTCGAAAATAAGCAAGCTAATAATTGTCTTTTTCTCAATAACTCATGTATCTGGACCAGCTTATATTCACCTTGACTAATTCATACCCCACCCGCTGGGTGCTAATGGTAATTGCATTGTCCAATTACTGGTTAAACAACCAAATTGAAGTTATATTAACAATTTTAGTTACAAGAAAAGTCCCCTGAAAGAGGGATCTGATTGACCTGGTCTCAGCCCACAAAGAAGAATCAATAATCAAACCAAGAGCATGTCAATTAATAAACCATGTAAGAGCATTTTCAGGGTCAGATTTTAGAAATGGATGTCAAATCTCCAGCCAGTCCTGTCCAAATCGCAATGACCAATTTCTCAAATTGACAAACCAAAACTCAAAATCAAGTCATCCATCAAAAAAAAAAAAATACTACTATCAAATCACAAAATCAGAACCAGAGAAAAAATTGTTCTTACTTGTGAGCTACACCGACGTCATCGGACAGGCAGAGCTTGTTCGACATGGTCATCTGTTCAATCGTAAACTGCGTGTACCCGGAAAACGAATCCATGACCGCCTTGATATTATTCCTCCGCGGCACGAAAACGAACTCATCCACGTCGAAGAAGAACATCCACTTGGCATCGAATCTGTACCTATGCAAACAATCGTTCACTATAAGGAACTGGTTGTGGTAGTACCCGTCAAACCTCTCCTGCTCCTTTATGTCCTGCACCGTCACGTACCCCTTCTCCATCCACGGTTTCAGCACCTCCATGACCTCCCCGTGGAGGCCGCCGGCGTCGTGGATCACGAAATGCGACCGCTCGCCGAACAGCCTGATATGGTAAGCCAACCACTCGCGAATCCGCTGTGGACTTAAGCCTCCGTACAAGCACGAGCCGCAGTACAAGTAATCGTACTTGGGCGGGGAGGTGAAGTAGTTAGGGTTCAGAGTTCGGGGTTTTTCGGTTAGGGCTGGGATGGTGTCGGTAGTGTTGGAGCTTCCGTCGCCGCCGCCGTTGGTGGAGGCGAGGAGGAGGAGGGTTCCGCCGCCGAGGTCGTCGAGGCCGACGGGGGAGGGGAAGGTGCAGTTGACGACCACGACGGTGTAGACGCGGCCGTAGCCCCAGTCGGGGAGGATTTTATAGCCTGCAGCGGTTGAGGTTGGGACGGTGGAGTTGTGTGGGACCCACCGGCATTGGTAGGAAGGGTTGCCGTACACGTGGAGGGGCTTCGACGACAAGCCCATGACGGCGAAGGTGTTGAGCCCCCCTCTGTAAGCGCTCATCAGGACGAAGTTGTACGAAGCGGCGCCGTACGTGTTGAAGCTCCTTTTAATAATGCCTCCTTGGAGTACCTCGTCCTGCTGACGCGGCGGCGGCCACGACGGAGTGGTCGGCGGGGGAAGCGGTGGTGGGGATAAATTGACTGCCGCCGCATCCGCGGTGGTTTTCGAGGAGTTGGAAGCGGCGGTGGAGTTGGAGAAGGCGGCGGTGGAGTTGGAGACGGCGGCGGTGGTGGAGATGTCGGGGATGCAGGCGCGGAGGTCGGGGGAGGAGAGAGAGAAGCGAGGAGGGAGGAATTGGAGGACGGTGACGAGAGAGCAGACGAAAAGGAGGGCTGTGATGAGGAACTTGAGCTCAGCTGCACAGTTCCAGGATACTCCTACGAACATCTTCTTCTCTTTCTCTCTCTCTTTAGCCATTAGAGTAGTAGTAATTTGAGAGAGAGAGAGAGAGAGAGAGAGAGAGTGCGAATCAAAAGATTCAACAACGACAAGCAGCAGAACAAGTTCTGTCTGTCTCTCTCTCTCTCTGTGTGTCTCTCTCCTCCACTGGGGGGGTTCTGTTTCTTAATGTAAGCAATGATTAATTAGTGTTTTGTCCAGGATACATTATTATTATTGTTATTAAGGGAGGATGGGGAATGTGATAAGAAATTACTCGATTTAAGAGTTATAATTGGAGTGGGGATGTGAATTGAATTCAGAACGGAGAAAGGAAAGGAAAGGAAATTAGGAAGAGTCGGTAGAGAAGAGTAATTTCCTAATTTCAAGAGATCCGGTGGGGAGAGGAGGCATGTGCGCTGCGGCGTGAACCCCCAGCGTATCGGTATTTGTCCAATTCTCCTTGTCTTCCTTTAGCAATTTTCTTTATTTTTGGATAGTATTTTTTTCCTCTCACCTCGAGCTGTTAATTTACCGCAGAATAGGGCTCCTGGTGGTTTATGTTTTTTTTAAAAAAAAATGACTCGTTTTGTTTGCATAGTTTATTTATTATTTCCCGTATTTGTTTATTTTTGATAAGTCAAGTGTTCTAGTTAACTTATGCACATCTCGACTAAGTTTGTAGGCTCAATTCTATCACTCACTTGCGGAGAGCTCAATTAATAATTGGCTCCATTATTGGACTCCTCATTTACTTCTTTAGTTGTTTGTTTGTTTAGAATTTAGTAACAAATAAGTGACGCGAATATAAGTAAATTTTGTTTGACAATTTATTGCTACTTATTTTATGATCAGAAAAAAATATACTACTAGTCATTTGCTTATTTTGTATGTTAATTTCCTTGATAGGTGATTAATCAAGTTGCACATACCAAACGATGTTATTTGGTTATTTCTCATTTCATGTAAGTTTTAAAGTAAGCAGAAAATTAGGCCTATTTTGTTATCTTAAAATTATAAAATTATGTTCAAAATAAATATTTCCAAATACATAATATATAAAAAAACAAACCCAATTATTCACAAATAATCAGCATTTGATTAAAAAAAAAAACGAAAAGTAAAACAAAAGATTCAGCAAGGAGAGAAATAATTTTGTGTTTGGTGTTGGATTTTAATGAAGCGGCAGAGGAGAAGTCCAAGACACATTCATTAGTCATTACATTACTACTAGTATAGTACGGAGTATTATAGACTTGCAGTGTGAATAGGGAATTGTAGATTAGAAAAGTGGGTATAGTTTTAACTGGGGAAGGCATGTGTGGTGTGAAGCCCATTCGCATCGGTACTTGTCCGTGTTTTGCTAGCTGTTACACCGGAGTTCCATCTTTTTACTCCACTTTGTTGTCCCAAAGCTTTATGGAATTTTTTTTTTTAACCCCTCCCACAGGTCCCACTTCAACCCGCTAATTTCTCGCACAATATTTGTATTTCAAGGGCATCGAGTATACCATTGATGTGGCCCAATTAGCAGGGTTCATTATTCTTTTCACAGAGACATGAGTTTGAGTCCCGGCAAATGACTTGGCCTCACATATGCGGATGAGTCTTTGGATCAGTTTGGGGGGGGGTTGGTGGTTTGGGAAGCTTATGCCAATTGTGCATCATGTGGTGTCATGGTGACGGTCCGTCCTATGGTTACGCCCAAGGAGAGTTGCTATTCTGGTTGCCCACTCCTACCCTTTTTTGATTATCAAAAAAAGAAAAAGAAAGGGCATTAAGTATTTATTTATCAATAATTTATTTATAGTAATTCATAGCTTGTTGAGGTTGACTCCTAGCACAATTGATAGGGCCAGTAATGGACTGAGCCGTCGATTGCAGAAATGAACGACCAAAATTGGCCGCTGGACAGGAGGGTGCTTGGCACCTTTAAAGCATGCAGAAATACAAGCCTTCTCCCTAACACATTATTATTGTTACAGTAATTCTATATATAGTCCTCGAAAATATCCTTGAGAGTAAAATTAATAACTGAGATCCACTTTAATGCATGCGTGTAGGAAATCTTTTGGGGGGACCTTAGCATTGCATGATCTCTTTCTCTCCTTATCAGTTTATATAAATACAAATTCGTAGAGAAATTCCGATCGAGGTTAACTTCTCTAGGATTGCTAGCTATCATATTGTTAGATGTCCGTAGGTTTTGTTGTACAATCCTGTAGACCATTTGCTGGAAAGCCTATTAGCAAACTCGATTCGAGTGGGGCAAAAATCATCTTAAAGAGAGCGCGCGGTTCCATCATGCATGCCTCAAAAGCCTGTATCATTTGGCCTTATTCTTAAGGTATTTATTTATCAGTAAGATCACACTAAACCCATTATATTATTGATGTTGGTATTGAATGGACTATAGGGGATGGGACCTTGGAAAGATTGGCGGTGTGATAGTAAACCTTCGTGTCAAAGTTTTCCTGGAAATCATGAGAGAATTCTAATTGCAAAGTGTCTGAAATCATAGAGAATGGGAGATGGAAACTCTATTACCCATATTATTGATGAGAGAACTGCCTGCCTCTCTCCTACATGATATCATTCTCCCTTCCTTCTCTCAAACTAATTCTGATCACCCCTACTGGAAGGGCCGGGTTTTCCCTCTGCAGGTATGTTTACTACAGCTAGCTTCTGGGTATGATTTGATCAACAAAGAGGAAACAGATTTGACACAGGAGTTGGGGCTGGCTCTTTGAAATTGAAAATTCTGGCGCCGAGTTCAAAACTTTTTTGTGGTTGATTTTGCTGAATAAACTGCCTACTAATCGATCTTCTTAGAACTCAAAGAGGTGCGACTGATATATATTGACTTGTGTCCCCAATGAAATTTATTCTCTGAAGACCTAGACCATCTGTTTAGGAGATGTGAGAAGTCTAAATAGATTTGGGGACACATTCTTAAAAGTCGTTTGAATTGTGGAGAGCAAGAGATGAAAAACCTGTTTCTGATTGGATTTCTTTCCACTTAAATCTACAAGAGATGCGTGGTTTGTGGGGAATATTGCCTTGGAACACTGTTTTTTGCGTTAATCTTTGGCAGATTTGGAAAAACAGAAACAGAAAAAGTTTTGATAGGAGTAATTTTGATCCTGTGGTCCAAGGCAATAATTAATTTCCTACGCTAATGATGAAATAGTGCAGGCCTTCTACTCTCCTCTAGCTCATTAACGGCTTGTCCGGACCTATTATAATTAAATGGGTACCACCTTGTGCAGGCAAAATCAAACTTAATACGGATGGATGTCAGAATGCGGGTTTTGGAGGAATTTTCTGAGATGATAAAGGGGATTGGATGCTGGGTTACTATGACAAGATCACCTGCAAGTCAAGCTTAGAGGCAGAAATCTAGGGAATATATCCAAGTGTAACCATAATTCTGGAGAAGAGCATGAACAACGTCAACTTTGAATCGGCTCCCTCATTGCTGCGAGGTTGATCATTAAGGGGAACTTGAGTAACCACCCACATAGCATCATGATTTTTTTTTTTTGATAGGCAACAAAATTTTATTGAGAAACTTGACAAAGGGTACATCAAGTTGGGGAAAGGGGAAGGGAAATCCAACAAAGAGTTGGAAGAAACACCTGTTGGGACGAAGCCCAAAACACCCTATAGGCCTCAACAAGCCCAGATCAAACATTGAAGATCAAAACAACCAGGAAAGCCCAAAACTCACAAATTGGGCCAGGCCTCAAAAAACGCAAACACAAATCAAACATATGGCCTGACCCAAAGATACTAAGCCCACTAGACTGCCCACAGCCACACCCTAAACCCTACCAACTCCAGCCACCAACCACCGCCTACAACCAAACGTCGCCACCCACATCAGTCAACCCACCGGTAGATCACCACCATCAACCACCTCTGCCACCAAAACAACACCTAAGAGGCGAGGCCCATAGGGAACATAGGCCCCGCCCCAAACGGCTAAGCCCATAGGGTACATAGGCGAAGCCAACAGCAGCAAACCCCAACCCTCTAGGAACCAGATCGCCGACCAACACCCCAAGCATAGATGAACCAGCCCCGGATCGAAACCACCGAACGACAGCAGACAAGCCCTCCGCCAAGAGCCCCCGTGTGCAGCCGAAGACCCCAAAATGACCACCGAGACACCGGCGATTCGGCTCCCATAAATGATCTGAGCCACCCGACCACAGTGGTACCAATCAACTTCGGGACGCCGCCAGCTGCCGCCACCCACGAACTCTGAGCCAGAAAATCGCACCTGAAACGTAAGACTACCACTTGCCGTTAGGCCCGGACCAGAACTACCCAGGAGTAGAACATGGTGGGTAGCCTCACGAACAACCCACTCCCCTCGTCCGAAATCCTCGCCGTTAAGCCGAACCAGTTACCTCAAGAGGAGAACCGGCGGAGGCGAACGAGGGAGGAAGGAGGGGTGAAGCAGTCGACAATCGGAGAGGAGAGGGACGGGAAAAACAGAAAAAACGGAGCCCGGGGGAGGAGGGAAGAAGGGCGACAGCCTCCCCTCCCCAGGCGGCGGCGCCGATAAGGAGAAACAAGTGTTAGGTTTAGAGAGAGAGAGAGAGAGAGAGAGAGAGAGAGAGAGAGAGAGAGAGAGAGAGAGAGAGCCACATAGCATCATGATTAATGAGGCAAATGCTATTCTGAATATATAGGACAGGATCTACGCTAACCCATACCTTTTGAGAGGCCAATCAATGCGCCGATCACTTGGCAAGGCTTGAAGCAATCAACATCTTGTGGTCTTGGTGAACAAACCTCAATCTTTCAATTAGGGAGTTTATGATCGATTCAGGATAGCCTTAACTTAGCATTATCTTGATTAGATAGGAATCTTTTTCGCTGGGTTGTAATCTAATCCTTATATGTGCTCACACTTTTGTTGCACAAACTCTTTTTCGTTTAGTTTTATAGGAGTAATATTCAGAAGTAAAAAAAAAAAAACCCCTGTATCATTCATGTTCTTCCTTTATTTTGCTACATTTTCCCAACAGTCGATTGAATCAGGTCATTAATTGTTAGAACTTGCATTGACTTGTTAAAGTAATACGTAGATTTAAATTTGAAGTATGCTAAAGAAAATATTATTCTCTCCGTTCCAATCTGTTTGTCTACTTTTTGACTTTTATTTGTCCCAAAATGTATGTCCATTTTAAAAGACTAAAGGACTAAAAACTTCAAAATTCCCTTTTTGTCCCTTACTGTTTGAACTAAAGTAGTCTTTTTCAAAAAGTTAGGAGGGCAACTTTTAAAAAGTTGACCATTTATAGATGCAATGATTATGTTTCCTAAAAATATTGTATTCTTCAAATTGGATAAACAAATTCGAACGGAGAGAGTACATAATTGTGCAGAATATGCAACTAAATTTCTAAATTCCTTCAAATAAATAATCAACTACTAGTAGTTAGATAATTTACTTATTACTCCTATATCTGCATTAAAAATAAGCATATGAACATAGGAAATATATAAACAAGGAAAGCATTTTTCAGGTTAACTAATCACTAATTAATTCCAAAACTAGTCAACCATACATAAGACAACACATCCACTGATAATTTGGTAAGAGTTGATCATCACCATAACTTAATAGTAATAGAACTAGAGTAGTTTTCTTCTGCAACAACAGGTACTAGAGATTACATGCCAAATTAGCCACTTAATAGAAAATAAACATGACTAGCCACTAAAGGGACTAGCCACTAAAGGGCTGAAAGGGAAGTGCCAACTGATCGAGGAGACCAGTAACCGGGTTGGCAAGTCTAGGGTCGTATGCAAAACCATGCAATTCCCCACCACCACCATCTCCGCTGCTGCTACCACCAGCATCGCCACCGCCGCGAGCGAAAGGACAAGGGGGAACCCACAGCCACCTCTTCCTGTAGAAATCGAACAGCACCGCCTTGTCGGACCCGCGAATCGTTATGACGATGAACTCCCCGTGACCGACGCAGTTGAACCCTTTTCCACCTTCCACATCCTCAAACTGGACATAGAGTTGCTGAGGCATTCTGTCAATCTCAACCCATGTGGTTCCACAAGATTGTAGCCCCCACAGCCTCAGGCTCTTGGGGACATTCAGCTTGCTCTTTTCCACAGCTGCAATCAGAATCATCTTCCCACGACTCTCCACCAAGTTTGGCGACCTCAGGAACCTGTTTTGCAGATAAATTAATTTGAGAATTTGAAATGTATATAACATACAAAAAATAAACTAGAAAACCTAGTCAAGTGTCCGTTATTCTAATGCATTGGTCATCAAGCAACAAGTTATTTCACCTCTAAGGCTCTAATTAATACTGTTATGCGTCGGTAGATCGGCTGGTATTGTCCAGTGTATATCACCCTATATTTGACCGTATAATATGTACCGTTACGTATTGTTACAACGCTTTTTTAAAACCCTAGGTTTTTCTAGTCTTCCTATGTTTCTAGCTAGAGTAGTTAATTTAAGAGCAGGAGTACTACAAAAATAACAAAAGAATTGCACAAAAAATAAACACAGAGTAACATCCATGGCAAAGAGACTTAACTATATATCTTGAAAGTAATTCGAAGGGCCTACAAAGGGTGACCAAAAGTTCCAAAAATCTAACAATATTTTCAGGTAATTTGATCGAGAATTATATTTTTTTTAAGAGAAAATGACGGCCAAGGATGTGTTTTGATAATTAATACCCGTTAGGACATTTTCAGCATTAACAAATATTCTTACCTTGTCCTTATTAGCGGGTATTAATTATCAAAACATGTCTTGGGCCGTCATTTTCCCTATTTTTAAAAAGTGGACGATTATAAAACCCATTGAAGAACTAAGGAAATTTTTTATTCTACTCCTATACTGTAACAAATATACCACAAGAATGATATTTGTGGTGTCGAAATATCTGCGGGATTAATTAGAATAGGCGACTGACTATATAAAATCAGAAAACTTGTACCACATGGTTACACATAAAGCTGCAGGCTTGTATCCACTCGTTTCTATTAATCAAAAGAACGATCGACGTGTGTGATACGATTATATATATCATGGTAATTATATATTTTTTTTCATGCAAATCATTTTGGTTAGAACTTGCGCAAGCCTGTGATTGAAAATGCTGCGGGAGGGACTGTAGGACCTTGCCCGGGACACCATGCATTACCCAAATGATTCATTTTGGTTAGAAGAAGTACTACGTAATGAAAAAGTAAATGACTTAAATATTTTTGTCGATAGAAAATTCGAAATTCGTAGTATTATGCAAGTTTTTAAGCCAAAAAAAAGCCTAGAAGGAGAAAACCTTCGCATCGGGGCTTGAATCTTGCACCAATGGTTTGTCGCCACGTCGTAAGCTAGAACACTGAATGGGCTGTAATTCATGCAGTAAAATCTTCCTCCCCCATGGACCATTCGACCTGATTCAAGGCTGCAAAGCCTAGGGAGTGAAGAATTGGTTCCCCACAACGAGTAAAATCCCCCCCCATCCACGTGGAAGCTCTCGGCTGTTAGATTCTTCACGGCGAACGGAGATATAAGATCATCTCCGGCCACCACGAGATCTACCGATGTGTTAGTAACGGTCATACCAATGGAAGGAAACAGGCGGGGCCGCAGCGTGGGAGGGAGTGGAATAAGCGACCCGACAAGCGGGTTGGAAAGGAGCAGGCTCTTCGAACCGGCCTCGTCCGAAACCCAACAAACCAGGCCGTCGGACGATGATGCCGGAGAAAAGCCCGGCGGGACGAGAGGGAACGGAATCCGGTTCCACGAGACGTCGTCAGGGTTAAAGAGGTAAGCCTCGGAGTTGGCCCTGTCCCCGTTGTTGTTGTTGTTTCTGTAGATGTAGTTCTTGTTCAGGGATTTCCGGTTGAAGAATAGGAACCAGTGGCGGCGGGGGGAGACTTGCAAGTACAATTCAAGAAAGCTGTTGGAGAATAGGAGCCCGTACCATCTCTTGCAGACGGAACGGGCTCGGAAAAAGGCCGGAGGCGGGAGGAGGGCGACGACGCGGTCGACGAGGCTGCGCGGGAGCCTGCTCCATATCCTACTGTCCATCCATGGAGTAGTACTGCTACTAGCACTTCCAGTGAAATTAGCAAAAGTGTAGGAAATGGGTATAATGGGGATAGAGGTGTTAAAACCTTCCATGTACAAGGATAGGTTAACTCCTTTTTGTTTGTTCTATTGCTTTCTTGGGATGGCCGGACTGTTAGATGGTTTGGCTTCGTTGGTGAAAGTTAAATCCCATTGGGGAAATTAAGGTTTCTTGATTTGAATGGAAATGGAAAGGGTTTGGAAGGGGAAGAAAGCAAGAAAGACTAAAACAAACACAAGTGAAAGAGAAAGGGTTTCATGGATAGGTTTTGAGTTTTTTGGGTGGGGTACAAGTGACAAGTGTTTATATAAGCTGGGAAACTGCCTTTTTACCTCTGTTTTCATTGTGGTTTCTCTTTGCTGTTTCATTTTGGGGGGAAAATGCCAAATGGCAGTGATTCTGATGGATCCGTCTATCGTTTCAGTGTTTTCTTGTCATGGACGAGGAAGGAAGTACAAGGTCAAGCACAGCAAAACTCCACACACAGAGAGAGAGAGAGAGAGAGAGAGAGAGAGAGAGAGAGATTTTGTACGGTCTTGACATTTGGCACTGCACAAGTACTCGTAGGAGTACAACTAAATGCAAACGCGATGTTTGTAACCATGATAGGCCAAGCAACATGAAGGAACTGGATATAGCCAAGGAGCTCTTTTTTGGGATTATGGTATCATTCCACGTAGAAATTGAATCTTCTCCGGTTTTTAATTTAGACTAGACAAGATAATTCAAATTTGGATTGTCCATTACTGTAATTAATGATTCATATTTGGTCAAAGGCTTTTTACAGGTTGAAATGTCTGAGCAAATTTAAACTATTGATTAATGGTTCAAATTTGAACTTCTCTATCTAGCCCAAAAATTAGATGGGAGAAGAAAATTACACAAGAATTATATATACATGATTCAGCATTAACCTGTTTAGTTTCACGGGTCAAAGACATAATGTATATTACAAACCGTAGAGATTGCAACATGAGATCAATAAATACAATTTGAAGACCAAATCTTTAAATTAATAAGATGATGGGTTCCTCCAAAAATCTCTTAAAAAATACAAAAAAAAAAAAACCGAGATAAATTACAAAATCTTAGGGCTGCTCAAAAAATCCGGTGAACCGTGAAACCGGTCCGGACCGAACCGATCCGTACCTTTTGGATTTTGTCCGTGGATTAATGGTCCGGACATGGATTGAAAAATTAGAAAACCGTAACTCGCGGTTCGGTTCACGGATTTTCATTACGAAACCGTGGATTAACCGAACCGGACCTTGAGATATTTACTTTATATAAATAATAAATAAATATATAAATATATGTGTGTATTTATATAATTAATTGTTAGTAATTTTAAAACTTTTTTCTACCAATTTTAGTGTTTTATCTTAATAATGGGATATAGTGTAGATGTATAAAATATATAGGGTAAATCGTAGTTTTTTTTTTTATATAAGTTACGGGAAATCCTAATTTAGTTTCACTAGTTCGTTTCTTTTCCAGTTTTCCTAATTTCCATTTCTTGTTCAAGTCGCCGCCGCACTGTAGTCGCCACCGCACCGTTCTTACTTCTTCACCTCTTCCTCCTTCTCCTCTCTCTCTCTCTCTCTCTCTCTCTCTCTCTCTCTCTCCGTTTCTTCAAAGTAACAAGTACTTTCTTGTGGCCGGTGTTAAACTTAATTCTGAATGTAACCTTCTTCACTTTTAGTGTGGGATATAAGTTTGAGCTTTATTTTTGCTAAAATCCGTGGACAAAACCGTAACCGATCCGTGAGTTACAGATTGGATTGGAACCGAACCGTCGAACTTTTGGTCCGGACACGGATTTCATTTTGTAAAAACCGTGACTAGCGGTTCGGTCCTCAGATTCCTAAAAATCCGAACCGAACTGGACCGCGAGCACCCCTACAAAATCTCCCCTGATATGTTACATCTATTCTAGATTTTGAAGAAAGAGAGATGGTTTGGAGATACTAATATGTCTACCACCCTTGTATGTTCTCTTCTAAGTAGGTTCCCTATGTTTTGGCAATGGCAATGAAGAAACCCTAATTCCTATACACTTACTAACTACACTTTTTTTTTTTTACGAATAAGATCATCTCATTTATATTAAAACGGAAAAGATTACATTTACAATAACAAATTAAGGAAAACACAACAAAAAAAAAAAACCAAAAACAAAGAAAAGCCACAAGAAATCATCACCAAGGTTGCACCGACTTGCTTGAATGACTCCACAACTCCACTATCCAATCTTAGTACACTAGCGTTGTACCCGTTTGATACACGGAAAAAGAGAGAGTCCACAATGTGTTTTTTCCATTTCCGTGCATTGATCATGCACAACTCTAGTTTTGAATCATATATCTATGCCCACTGACAATACTTAGTGATTACTTTCAGATTAAATTGGCTAATTTACGCCAAAGGAAACCATAATAGATAACTGTAAGTAGGTAATTTTAAAATAAAAATCAACATTTGAGTAATGGGAAAATAGCACCAAGAAAAGAATAGATAATTGTAGGTCATTCTAAAATGAAAACCAATATTTAAGAATTGATAATTGGTCCTCCAAATTTTCGTACCGAAACGAGCCGATTGCTTGAACCAATCTTTGGCTGGATTGGATGCAGCAACTTGCATGCTGCATGAAAACCTTAAAACATACTACAAATGAAAAAATTGACGATTGTTAGTAGGTAATTCAAAAATGATAAATCAGTATTGAGCAATTGGTAAAAAAAAAAAAACATTCAATACTACTTTCCTTGGAGTGCCTTTTGTTTGTACGAATCTTCAAAAATTTATTTTGAGCTACGCCAAAATGATGTTACAAGTTTGCCACTTTTCTTGGAGTGCCTTTTGCTTGTATGAATCTTCAAATAGAGTTTACTTTTGATTTAGGAGATGCTAGCTTTAGCATTTTCTTTGGCATTTTCATTATGTTATTCACAACATGTTTTTGTGTAACAAAATCCTGAATTAAGAAAATTACAAAGGTTCCCCAGTTACAAGCAGGGAAGGAACCGGCCAGGATTTTCTACACGCAGGGGTCGAACTATAAATAATAAGATTCTAAAATTTCAAGGTTTGGGAATTTAATTGTTTGTTTGATTTGGGTTTTGAGAGAAGTTTTCTGGGTAACGAGTGAGAGGGATAAAAAGAGAAACAAGACTAATAATTGAAGGAATACCTTATGAGAAATCGTGGGAGATGTTGGTTTTTGTACAAAAAATGGGCATATTCTGATTATAAAGCATTTAAATGTCTAAATAATACCTGATACAAAATACAATATTTATGTGTTTAAACAAAATACAACTAATATTGATATCGAAATTTGGAAAAAAAAAAAAAAAACCCGAAACTACGCAAGGGCCTTGGACCCCGTATGCCGAACCCTAGATCCGTCTCTAGTTACAAGTGTCCAACTCTACTCCATGATTTAGTTCGTTGTTGCAACATAATAAGTTTAAAATGAAACAATCCATTCGATCCTCAATGTGGATAGACACAAACAGAGTTTGATCAGGTCATTTGTCGAATCCTATCTCAGTTTGATATACAGAAGGCTGTGAAACTAGGAAGGCTTTTCACGGACTTGGGGAGAACACAAGGTATTCTCTCTCTCTCTCTCTCTCTCTCTCTCTCTCTCTCTCTCCTAGCTAGCCAGCTCTCTTGTCCTTTTTCTTTTGTTTGGTTTTGTCAAATATTGGTTTCACGTAGCAAATCTGAGTCAGGGTACTCTTTCACCCAATGTGTTGTTTTTGTCAAGCTTTTGATATCATTGCTCCAGAAATTAATTTCCCAGAAAAAGTGAAGAACGCAGCGACCAGATTTGGAAATCTTGGTTTCCCTTCAAGAAACCTCCGTATAAGGGAAAAAGGTGCTGTTCAGATTTGGAAACTACGCACTGTTACAAGAAAACTCTTTCTCGCACCATTTTCCATATCAGCATTACTCATCACATTCTGGGCTCTGTCCATTATGAATTATTAAATCGTACTCCTTCCGTCCCGATTTGTTTGTCCTCTTTTTGATTTATACATGTTCTAAATTGACTGTCTAATTTTAAAATCAATGACTCAGATTATGTAAATTTTCAAATCAATAGATTAGATTTGATTTCCTTAATAAGTTAGAAAATCGAGATTGGATAAATAAATCGGGACGGAAGGAGTACTATCATCTGAACTGCCAAGGTTAGTACTGTTGGTAAATTTCTTGTCCTCCTTTCCGTGGTAGCCTAGGTTTCAAGCCTAATAAGGGGCTGGATTTGGGGGTTTCAGGACTATGAATAGTCTTTGAACTCCCGTTGACTAACATCCCACTAACCTCTCTAAATATATAATATTGGCAAAAAAAAACAGAGGTACTATTATCTACTATTCCATCATTTTATTTCACGAGTTATATATTTCAAATTTTTGGGTTGACTTTATCAGAAATGTTTGATTGGTAGCCCTCCTATTTTCGCACTTAGGTCCAGTTGAGTGCGCCTAGTGTTTAGTCATGTGTAGTCACGTCCGGTTGCGATTTTGTGCGCCCATCCCGGCCGGGTTCACGACAATAATCGGAATCTTCAATTTTGTGAAGTTCTCGTAAACAAAAAATAATGTTCATCGGATACTGTTAGATGCCTTATCCAGATACATTTATCTTGAAACAAATGGGCTTAATCTAGTATGGTGAGTGCATTTGTTTCATCATAAATGTGTTTGGGTAAGACATGATTGGCATATGAAAAACGTGATTTTTTGGATGGTTAAAGTATTTAACGAGTTTCACATAAGGAACGATTTCGATCATTGTTATAAGCACGGGATGGACTCACAAAATCAAAATTGGACGGGATTGGATATTAGCTAGGAGCACTACACTGGACCCTTAGTCCTCCATTTTCACTCTCCCTTTTTTCGAGTTCGATAAAATGTAGACAACAATTCTAAAAAGGTTGCATAGATGTTTTTTTTTTTTTTTTCCTCAGCAAAAAGAGTTCTATTAATCTTTATAAAGAATTACAAAGATTAAATGGAGCAAAGAATTACAAAGATTGCATAGAAGTTTTACTCAATTTTATTTATAAAATGGTTGGATTACGAAAATTTTTGAGCTCAGACCGTGGGCAGGAAGAGTAATCTCTGAAAAATTAGGATTTCAAACTTAAATTGGACAACACAACCATTAAGTTAAGTTTTTTCGGGTAAAAACTTTGCTGTTGAAAAAACATTTAGTCTTTTCCATTAATTGGATGAAAATGACTTACCCGTAAATTTTTTGTAAGTTTTTTTTTTGATATGAACCAGCTGCCTTCTAATGCAATTTTTACTGCTTAGTTTTCTTGATTGTTAGTTGAGATCTATCAAATATGTCTAATATTGAATATGAAATAATGTGTTTAAATTAAATGATTTTTTTGGACCCAATATATTATCTCTTTGTTTTTATTTTTTTATCCGTCATTTTTTTTAAACTTCTATATTTGAGTTTTCAAGTAAAATAATGTACGTTAAATCCACTTAAATTTACTTTATATTTCTCTGAACAGTCAATACTGCAAACTGAAATCAAACCTCATTTAATTATACTTCACCTATGTGCTCCACGTTCAAAACTCTTCAAGGTTCACATGCACACAAAAGCACCACGTGCACTACAAGGCACCGATTGCCTCTCTTTTTTCTTTTTCTTTTTTTTCGTTTCAATCAGTGGAAAGATTTTAATTTTTTGATCATTTCATCATAAATGGTCATAACTAAAATGATCAGAAATTTTTTTCTCTTTCCACCGATTCAAACGGATTTAAATTTGAAACACATTTTTCAACCTCGTAAGATAGTTTAAACTACGGAACAAATATAATTTTTCCGTTTTGCATTATTTCTCCATCAATATTAGGCTCGTTTGATAGGTTTTGTTGACTAGATTTCAAAAATATATAATTTATTTTAAAAAATTACGTGAAAAAAAAGTTATTAACATTTAAAATTTTATAAAAAAAAATCAAAAGAGAGACTGCTGGGAGAGAGAGAGAGAGAGAGAGAGAGAGAGAGCACGTGGCAGGGGTGAAGGGTAAAAGGGTAAAGTCTCTGCCGTGTTAGAGGGGGGGCCTGACACGGAGGGGGGCGATTAGTAATCTCCATTGAATTTCACCGTTAATCTCTCTCTCTCTCTCTCTCTCTCTCTCTCTCTAGACTATTTTGTGAATTTTTGAAAATATTTTTCATGTGCAAACCAAACACCGAAAAATAAAAGTTTAAAATTTATTTTTTGAAAAAATATTTTACATCGTAAAACATTTTACATCGAAACAAACGGAGCCTTAAAAGACACATCGCGCTGGCAAAGTTTCTGGCTGTAACTCTGCCCGAAAGAGTCAATTCAAGACCTTTGATACAAAATTGTGAAGTCGCCATATATAGGTTGTCTTTTTAGGGACCAGACTCGATATGGTGCCATATTAATTTGGCTTTAGAGAAATTTTGGCCTCTATGCCGCTCTTCGAATTTTTAACTAAATAAAGCTTTCAACCTACGTGGCCTTTGGAGAACTCATATTTGTACATTCGTGGGGATGGTATTGGTAATCCAATCCATGATCTGATGAGGGAAGAAGACAAAATTGACCTTTGTGAAACAAATTCATGGATCTCAGCGACGGTGGCATCCGGTGGCGGAGCTAGATTCATGGATCTCAGCAACGGACTCTCCTCAAGCTGTTTTTGGGAGCCGATTTGGCATGCTTCTCTGCGGCTACGCATCTGACGTGTTCGGTTGTTTGACGAGGTCGGATATGGTAAGGTCTCCGATTCCTTTGTCCTCTCCTCTTTTTTTTTCCAGACCCCTACCCTCATCGTGTTTGTCCCCGTCTCTAGACCCCTACCCTCATCGTGTTTGTCCCCCGTCTCTCGGCCGTTAGTATACCCAAAGTTTTCCTGTCAGAGTTTACGGCTGGGTTCTCCGATTGTGCTTAACGGCTAGGGGTCTTTTGGGTTGGATGGAGAAGCAGGTGTGTTGTGAAAATTTTAATGTATTCGCAAGTGCATGAATCGTATCGAAGTATAGTTATGCAAATGCAAGGTCGAACCCACAGGGACTTGTGATTTTTATAGAAAAACTAAATAAATCTAAATTGATTGAACCCTAAGCTAGTTAACGAAAGTTTTGATTTGTATTTTAACTAAGAATTAAAAAACAATAATACTCCACACATATGTATTTATAGTATATTACTAACAAACTCTTATTTATTTTCCCACTTTTCTTCAGAGTAATTAAATTGGTAGCTAAACTCTATTACCATGGAAAATATCATCGTTACGAACTTTTAAAAAAATAACTTATGTACGCTCTTCCTCGCCTTAATGTTCAAGATCAAAAAATGATATGTATCCATTCGAAAACAAATCACAAAAGATGTACAGTGCTTGAAATCAAGAGTTGCATAACAGGACTGAATATGAATAATTAGCTAGCAATAACAAATCATGGAGAAAACATGATTGAATCCATATCCAAAATTACTAACTTAATTAATGAGGTAAGAACGATTATTTGGTTAAACCAAAACATGAGGTTTTGGTTTTATCCTCCATCCTATTCCTAGCCTAGAATATTTAGCCTCTCCTGGACTATTATTAACAAGAGCTACAATTGAAGCTCCGTTTTCTGTCTTCTTTGGCCGCAGCCGTCCGTGGTCTAAGATGTCACCCAGCCGAACTCTTCTGTTTGCTTTTATATATAACTAGTGTTAGCCCGTGCCTACGGTACTATGCATCCCTGTTGGAAGGGGATGACAGTAGTGTGATTAAGGTGAAAACCATAGGTATTTAACCGGAAAGTGGGAGGATGCACTACAGCCTTTGGATCAAATGAATCTAAACCGTTCCAACAACTTGTCCCCACACCTTTGTGTTTTATAATAGAGACTAGTGCTAACCCGTGCCTACGGTACTATGCATCTCAGTTGAAATGGGAAGGCAGTTGTGTGATTTAGGTAAAAACCGTGGGCACTTAACTGGAAAGTGGGAAGATGCACTACAGCCTTTAGATCAAATGAATCTAAGCCGTTCCAACAATTTATCCCCACATCCTTCTGTTTTATAATAGAGATGTGCTGAGTAATTCTCTAATGGAAAGAAAATTAAATCCTTTTCCCTTCAACTTTCCTAGCTAACACATTGAGCCCTTGATTTTCTTCCCATGTTGCTAGGACGGACTTGGCATTTTTAGTGCTTAATTACCAAAAGAGTTGTATGGTGACCAATATCCTCAATAGGGAATGTACGTAATATAGCATATACTACTAATTTCCCAGTTTGCTCTTGATCGACCAAATCTCCAGCCATGTTAGGACTGAAATTTGGTGCTCTTCTCTTGCTTTCCAATAACAACTTTGGCCCACCGTTTGAATTTGTTCCTTTATCATATCTTCCTGCAAATTCAATAATTAAAATGAATGAAGAAAAATATAACAATATTACCTAATTATATGCGATAAAGAATGGAGTAGAAAACATATGATATTGGGACTTCTATATTTCAATATTTTGCACTCATCAAGGTGCTGGTTCCCGCCCTGTTGTTGTGGACAGACCGGATCTTTTCTAACGGCTTGGTGTAGCGTTCGCGACAGGTTGGTGGCTGTGGTTGTTGGAGGAGCTTGATTGGTGGTGGCGGTGGTCCTGTCAAAACGGTACCTGGACTGCGACGTCTTGCTAGGGTTAGGCTTTGGATTTCTATGGGCTGAGCTTCATTGTTTTATTTGGTCTTTTTAGGCCTTTTGGGTTGATGTACTATATTTTGTTTATCTAGGCACTTTTGGCCCTCTAGTATTGTATTGGGCTTTATCTCTCTGGTTGTATGTTTCTAACTTTTTGTTGGATTTACTTTCCTTCCCCTAATAAAATATTACTTTTGTCGATAAATTAAAAAAAAAACTTATAGTATCAATTTTTTTTTTGAAAGGCAACTTAATTGACCTTGGTTGCATATGTTTAAACACCTACGAGTTCCTCCTTTCGTCTATTCTTCAAAGGGTATAGAAAAAAAAAATCAAAGATTGTCCGGCCCACGAAATGAGAATTTAAAAATAATGTAATCTTATTAAAAAAATCCTACAAAACATTTTTGCATAAATTAAAAAAAAAAAACTTGTTGATATCTACTAAACTAGTGAAAGAATTAATTTTTTGACACAATGCCTTTTTTTTTTTTTTTTTAAAGTCTTCAGTTTGCGGATGGGATAATCTTTTTGAGACCGAAGTAGCGCTTAAGCTTCCCTTGCACCGGCTGTTCAGGTTCTTTTTTTGCATATGATATATGTTTGTTAATTTGTAAACCAACTATAAAAAATTAAATCTTTTCTAGACAAAAATGCATTATTGTTTCTCTCTCCGTTCATTTTTAAGTTTCATGTTTCGTAACTCTAACTTATTAAGAAGACGTCATCATTACATATTTCACATCAACTTTTATTTCCACTTTCCCTACTTACCTCTATGGATATATCATCATTACACTTTTACTCACTAATTTTTCAAAATATAATCTACTTTTAGGGGCAAAATAGAAAATGCACCAACTTTTGTTCACTAACTTTACAAAATGGACACTTATTAAATGACAACCCAAAATGAAATACTGAACTCTAAAAAAGGGTTCAGAGGGAGTAATATTTTGGGCGTGACATTCTTTAACTTTTCCTTTTCTCAAACCAACAAAAAAGAAGGAGAAGAAAGATAGTAATCACATTATGCACAAGTTCTTTACCAAACGAGGCATTTGAAACATTAGAATATGGTTGTTATGCTTCATTTTTCCTAAGGGCAATAATTGAAATGTATACTTTAATTCCACTCCTAGCCCATAAGAAACAGACATGGTAATAACAATCCTATTTTTTATTCCGATGTAAAATAAACATGCAAATTATCAATCTCATCATATTATTAATCTCAATCATGATCTCATCTCATTATGAATCTCATTCATCTATAACTGTTATCAAATGAGACCTAACGTATGACAATTGACAACAGATACAAATAAAAGCTTATTGTATAAGTTTACATGAATAAAAACAACCTACGGTACAAATCCCTTAATAGGTATTTCTTTGAATTTGAGATAATCTAATTTTTTTTTTAAAAAGAATTTCGAACGGCAAAATATTATTAAAAAACTTGATAAGGTACATCAAGTGGGGAGAGAGAGAAGAAGAATCCAACCAAAAGTTGGACAAAACAAAACCCTACAACACCTTAGGGCGAAGTGTCCGAATACCTAAAGGACTAAAATGACCTATCAATCACATACAGCTCAAACAAAAAGGCCTGGAAAAATGCCCAGATATAAAATTATAAGCCCAAAAACAGCCAAAATCCATACATAGTATGAGCCAAGCCCATCCCAAGGCCCAAAACCAAACCCTAACACAACTCTACAGACACCACCACCCCTAAACGCCGGTCGGCACATCCGAGCTTCCAAACCGCCACCACCAGTGGACCACCCAACCATACCACGTAAAAGCATCCACCAGACGACGAAAAACGCCAGTTGTCTACAATTTAACTCCTCAAAAAAAAGGGAACATATATTAATCAAAAGAACAATAATATTGTCAAGGTAGTGGAGATACTCTATATCTAATTACTAAATTTTATGGAGATCAACAACTTAAAAGTACTCTCTAGTCTCTCTTACTAAAATATTCCCCAAAATGATGATGACGATGACTCGATGAGAAAGCCTGGAGTGCCTAAAAATGGGGGAAAAAAATAGTATCAAACCAGTATCTATAAGTGAAAGATTGGTTTGTAGAAAATCCGACCACTGGATGTTTTCGGTGGTAAAAAATTAAAAAAAATTTATTTGTAGTTGAGAAGTTATTAGGTGTTCACGGTAGCGAATAAGTTGTTGAGAAAATTCAAGTTGTTTCCGGTAGTGAATAAGTTGTTGATAAGTTTGTGAGTAGAGTTTGTAGTAAAAATAATTTTTATTGACAATTTTTTTGTTAGTGGAAATGAGATAGTAAAATGCTGAAATTTTTTATTAGTGAAAATGAGATGGTAAAATGAGTTAAGTTTTTAGTGTTTTTTGTTAGTGGAAACACCCCCTAAATTTGAAAATGAGAAACAACAAAGGATCGCTCCTCCTTGTCGCTTTGATAATAGTTTTTTTTTTTTTTTTTTCTTTTTTGTTTTTTTCAAGGAGAGATCATTACATTACATCATATATGAAGAAAAAAGTATAAACCATGGAACACTACATCTATTGAATGAGCCCACGAGATAACCAAGTCTAACAACTGAACCAACAGGAAAAATAAGCCAACCCAACTCAACTACAAGCCCCATTAAAGGAAGAAATAACTCCAACAAATACAAAGGAAAGAATACCCACATGCAGATGGGAAGACCTGAACTCCTGACCTCCTAGTAAGATGCAAGAGTGCTAACCAATTGAGATAGTCCAGTTGGTTCTTTGATGGTAATAGGTTGAAACTCCTTCAACTAAACCATTATCGTGTGGCTGAAACATAATTAAAGACAAAATTTGATTAGAACTTTGGGCAAATTATAGTTACCCTCCCTAACTATGCCTCGCGTACATTTATCCCCCTCTAACTTTTTTTTTTGGCATTTAACCCCCTCAAACTAACAGAAATTCACACGGTTGTAATTTCAAACGGTCATAACTTCTTCGTCCAAAGTCAAAAATATGCAAATTATATATCAATTTCGAGGTTTTGAAGTCAGCTTTTTAATGACACCAAAATCACATCACGATTCAAAGCACACAAAAAGTTATGATCAAAACGGTGTTTCTGTCTATCAGCCCTTACTCTTTTGATCATAACTTTCTGTGTGCTTTGAATCGTGATGTGATTTTGGTGTCATTAGAAAGCTGACTTCAAGAACTCGAAATCGATATATAATTTGCATATTTTCAACTTTGGACGAAGAAGTTATGACCGTTTGAAGTTATGACCGTGTGAATTTCCGTTAGTTTGAGGGGGTTAAGTGCCAAAAAAAAGTTAGAGGGGGATAAGTGTATGCGAGGCATAGTTAGAGAGGGGTAACTATAATTTGCCCTAGAACTTTCTTTCTCGAATAAAACAATCGAGTTAGAACTTATTGAAAATTCTCAATGCAATAGTCCCCAAATTCAGAGCCAATCAATTAAAATCGGAAAAATGAACCAGAAAATACCATCAAACGCGTATAATCATCATCGAAAGACAATGTAAAATCCAACCACCAAAGCTACAAATATTTTTTTCGTGACTTGAAACTAATTACACCTACTATATTTACAAAATAAAGTACAGCAGCAAAGAAAGAAAAAATCAATGCATGGAAATAAGGTGCATAATTGTTATTGATAAGCATCCAAAAGCAAGAGATACAAACAAACCAAATCGGACAAGTATATGTGAGCCTGGATCGAACATTATGGAGGAGGTGTTCTTCCGTTAATCAAAATGCCCAATTCTATCCAAATGATTAACGGATTTCGTTAAAGGCCCCGTTAAATAGTGTCATGTTCGAGTTTCGATAATCCGAGCCGCTTAATGTGATCATAACGTAATTTTAATACTAGCCCCACGAAATCAGCAAAAAAAATGCATGGGAAAGGCTTCATCCAAGCATTTTTTTTATTGAACAGTTCAATAAAAAACTATTCGGATGAAGCCTTTTCCGGTCATATTTTTTGTTGATTTCTGGTTGGTATCATTAAACTCACGTTCTGAACACATTAACGGTTTGGATCATCGAAATTCGATTGGAAAAGAGGAGGTGTGGACCGATCCGGATTTTGTTTAAGTTAAGGCTTTGGATTTTGCTTCGATCTGCACCTCCCTTTTTCCAATCAAATTTCGATAATTCAAGTCGTTCAATGTGTTCAGAACGTGATTTTAAGGATACCAGCTAGAAATAAGCAAAGAAAAAAATGATCGGGAAAGGCTTCATCCGAACAGTTTTTTTATTGCTCGGATGAAGCCCTTTCTGGTCATTTTTTTGGCTGATTTCTTGCAAGCACCATTAAAATCACGTTTTGATCACATTGAGCAGCTTAGATCATCGAAATTAGATTGGGACACCATTCAACGGAACCTTTAACGAAATCCGTTAGTCATTTGGACAGAAGGGGTCGTTTTGATTAACGGAAGATAATATTAGAAGTAAAATTGATTTTTTTGAAAGTTTGAGAGTCTAATTGAAATTTTGAGTAAAGGTTGTGGGTTATTTTGAAATTTTCACTTACTTCTTTTGTGGAATTTTCTAGTTTGTTCTTCAAAACAATACAGTAGAGGGAGAGAGAAAAAGGAAAGAAAGAGATGGTATAGGAAGGCGTA
Organism: Rhododendron simsii; assembly: GCA_014282245.1. Taxonomy (NCBI): domain Eukaryota; kingdom Viridiplantae; phylum Streptophyta; class Magnoliopsida; order Ericales; family Ericaceae; genus Rhododendron; species Rhododendron simsii. The sequence continues at coordinate 31,638,141 of CM024954.1, read as the reverse complement.
AAACTGTAAATTACAAATTTGAAACAGTCTTAGTAAATTTTTTTTTTTGTCAATAGATAGGAAAAATCATTTTTACATCAAATATGAAGTACATAGTACGAACCCAGAATACTATATTAATTGTGAGAGTCCACAAGACAATTAAGCCCAACAACTCAATTAATACAAGAAATAAGCCCGTATATTATAAGATAGAGAAACAAAAAAGAAAGAAAAAGCCCCTGAAGAAAGAAACTCGAACTTCTGACCTCGTAGTAAGATGCAAGAGTTCTGGCAAACTGAACTAGTCCCAATAGTTTAAGCTGTGTACTAATTTTGTGGAGGATTAACTGAGCATGAAGGGGTAAGCACGGGATTGATTATATGCTTTATCTTTTTTGATTCGATTCGAAATGGAAGGAGATGTTTTAGAAGATATGAATTCTAAAAGAGCTTACCCAGACAATTTAAAAATTGTGAGTAGTTTCCCTTTTGCGAAATATATTACAGAATGGAGTGATTTGCTTTTATATCCCTTTGACTTTATGCAAAAGTTCAGTTTGGTCCTTCATGTTCCATTTTAAACAAATATAACCTTCAATTTGTAATTTTGTTGCAATGTCATCCATCTGGTGGATGCCGTTACTAATTTAAACGGAAAATGGGCATGTGCCCATCATGTGTGCTCTCCCCAAGGGCATATTTGCCCATTCCCCTCTTCTTCCTTCTCCTTCTTCTTCTTCATCTTCTCTCTCTCTCTCTCTCTCTCTCTCTCTCTCTCTCTCTCCATAAAACCCAAGGAAAAGAGTGAGAGACCCAGAATTCTTCTGGGTTATGTTTCCTTAATTACTCTGGAACGAAAAAATGCAAATTATTCTCTCTCTCTCTCTCTCTCTTTCTCTCTCCCCTTCTGTTTTGGGAAATTGAAAATTTTATCCAGTTTGCTTTTGAGGATTTTTGGCAGTTTTTTTTGCTTTCGAAAATTTCTTTCATTCAGCCTTTCGGAACAACTCGTGGGTAACCCCCAAACCCAAGAAATTGGGTTTTTACCAGACAAATTTGTCCCCTCCAAATTCGCTCCCAAACTGCGTTTTTTTTCTTCTTCTTCTTTTTCCCTTTTGAATTCCGTTCTTCTTTTTCCCTTTTGAATTCCGTTCAAGTTATGATGTCGGCGTCGCCGACGTCAACAGTTCATAGCTCCCTAGAGGAAATGCTGGATTCGCTTCGGCGCAGGGACGACGACGACAAGCCGAAGGATTTGCTGCCAGCATTGCCGTCCCAACCGATCTCTTAGGCCCGCCTCCTGCCTGCCCGGAGGTTTTTGCTGAAGAATTTTGAACTCGACGCTGCTCCGGCAACGTTAGTGAGCCAACCAAGCAAGAAGAACACAATGCTGCTTTGCCTCTGGGTTTCTCCTTTGTTTCCTTTTTTTTGGGTTATATGGAGAGAGAGAGAGAGAGAGGAGATGAAGAAGAAGGAGAATGAGGGGAATGGGCAAATGTGCCCTTGGGGAGAGCACACGTGATGGGCACATGCTCATTTTCTGTTCAAATTAGTAACGGCATCCAACGGATGGATGACATTGGAACAAATTACAAATTGAAGGTTTTATTTGTTTAAATTGGAACTTAAGGGACCAAACTGAACTTTTGTGAAAAGTCAAAGGGATATAAAAGCAAATCACTCCAATTGACTGCTTTTTTATTGGATTTGAAAAGGAATGAGATAATTTAGCTTTGTATTCTTTAAAAATACCCAGACCACTTAACATTTTTAATTATGTAGTGAATCACAAATGTATCTCTCTCTAGATCTCCCTCCCTCTCAACCCTAGCCACCACAATTCTTCTTCTCCCTTCCCCTCCTCCTGGGGGGTTCCATATCCGTGTGCGGCGGCAGGAGGGGGAGGCCATACTACTGACTCCCTTTCTTTGTTTTTCCTTCCGTCTCTCCAAATTAACGACTTCTCATCGTTATTAGTTTAATCTTTAGACGAATTTTATCTACAGATTGGGTTCTCTCAATCGAGGTTGCTTCACAACGATATCTATGCTTCAGTGTTCTATCCCTACACGATGTCATTGGCGAGGTAACACGTGGCGGCTTGACATATCTGTAGTTCTTGGGAGTTTATTGAAGCGTACGTTCATACTTGGATGGAGTGCATCTGATCGTCTGGCCGGGTATTTGGTGTCTTTTGTCAACTTTGTATTTTTTCTCGTTTGAGACTTCTAATTAGATGTTAGGCAGTTTAAAAGTATCGCAATTGTTTCAGGCGATGTCTGAGTTAGGATGAAAGACATTGATTGCCTTGTGATTTACTTGTTTTGTATTTGTTAGGCGATTAGTTTGGCTTTATCCAAAATTCTTTGTAATGATCTTAGTTTTGTAAGTGCCGCTGGTCAATTATCAACACAATCTTCTCACTTTTGAAAAAAAAAAAAAGTGAATCACAAATGTTACGATTTGAACCATATAGGGAAATCTACATGCTTTCCTTCAAATTTTTTTTATCCAGAAATCCATACCATGTTTACGTTGGTAATAAGAAAGAAAGAGAGGAACAATTAGGCTATCCACAATGACATGATAAAAAATGGATAACAAAAAGTTATCACATCAGCTTTTAATTAATCATTTAAAAAATTGTTAATGTTACCAATGTCGAGGTCCACAATGCCATAATCAAAATTGAATAACCAAAACTTGATACATCACTTTTTCAAACTAAAAAAAAAGTATAAACTATAAACATAGAACATAGTTTTTCTAAAAATAATTTTGAAACTAATAAATAAAAAATAGTTTTTGAAAAATTTTCAATTTTTAAAAAAAAAGTAGTTTAAAAAGGCAACTGATTTTGCCACTCCCCTATTTGTTAAAGCCACTTCTCCTTTTATTTTTATTAGGTGAATTTACTAAAACACCCTTATATACTTTATGTTAGTTTTTTTTCACTTTCCAAATGACTCATGACTTTCTAAATAAAGTGCAATGGTGTTTTAGTAAATACAACTGATAAAAGTAAAAAGGGGAATGGTGTTAACAAATAGGGCAAAATCGGCTACCTTTAAAAAATAGTTTTTATAAGAAAAGGTTTTGAAAAAAACAGTTAAAAAACAAACAGTTTTACAAAAAATGAAAAGTTTTTTTTTTGTATAAAAAATATTTTTGAAAAATATTTAATCAAAGAATTTTGGGGAAACAAAACTATTTTTAAAGTGGGTTTTTAGTAAAAAATTTTTTTTTTGAAAACATTGTTGAAAAAGAAAGAGAAAGAGGGGAAAAGGGAAAAGAGAAGATTATTATGCAATGCTGGATGTATTGAATTGAGAATAAGTGAGATTCACTAAATTTGATTATTGGCAAAAGGTTGCTAGTCTTGGCTATATCCAAAATCCAAAATTTAATTATTTCTACTGCTCCGGAATCACACATGAAAAATGAAGGGTTGAGCTACACTAGCCCAGTAGAGAAATTTACACAATCATTATATACAAATAGGATGATAGGTAGAATAAATAGAGGAGGTAAAATACGATATCTCAAATGTCAAACAAGCATGACTAATAAATATCCCATCGTTGATTACGGAAGTAAAGTGCAACGGCTACACACCAAGATTTTAGTCTAACAACGATGACTTGCTATCTATAGGTTTGCTCACGACTACCATGGCTCCTCACCCTATCCCGCATAACCTATTCGGTATCTCAACTTCACAATAAACACAACAACACACGCTTGATGGAAACATGTACATTTCTATGATATCGTGTCTGAACAACCAATCACTCCACTCTTGGATTTATTCTATTAACCCTTCTTTCGTTTATATATAATCACCATTGCAAACCAACATCACATATCATGAGTGAAAGCTCTTTCTGGGCTATTCATGAAGTCCTGTTACTCCCCACAAGGATCTCTCCCACTAATAGAGTTAATTCAAGTCACATAACATAGGTCACCATATCACCTTGCCCCCAATACACTTTATAACTCAATCATTCATCTCAATCGCATATAGTGAATTCACAACTATAACTCATTCACATAGTAGTGGTAGGGATAATTCCACTTCAATCAACTCACTATCAGTTTCTCTTTAAACCTTACAAGCTACGCATGAGATGTGTCACGCATCAAACATAAGGGATGTGTCTCCCTTATCCAAGCGTTGTTTAGCTTAAAGGAGTGTCCTACGTGTCCGTTTCTTGTACCACATATCAACAAGTGTCACTTTTGTCCACCCATTCATTACGCTCTCTAAGTTCCCGTTTCGGTGTCATTAGACTTCTACAAATACCAACAACCACCACCAATTCTTAAACTTACAACCATATTCCCAAGCTCAAGAGCATACGTAAACTAACCCCTTACGAAGCTCAAACGACGTCTACAAAGTGAGTGGAAAGGAGTCTCAAAGCATATAAGATCAATGGGGGGTGATATAAGAAAAATCTGTCTTAAGGGTCTGAGTATCGATACCTCCACAATTATGGTATCGATACCGAAGGGCTTAGAAAAATTTCGGACGCAAAGGTATCAATACCTCCATAGCCAAGGTATGGATATCAACAGCTTTGGAGTAGCAATTTTTCAGATTTTGATAGAGCTCACTAGGCATGAATGGGACAATTAAGCACGAATTTAAGCACCAAATCAATGCATAAACATATAATAGAAGTGAGAAATCCCTAGCTCAAAGATCAAAGCCGAGCCGAGTGTTCCTAGCAAGCCCTAGCTCTCCAAGACTCGAAATCAACCAAATTCTCCTCTCCGAGTTCAACCCAACGAAATACAAGCCCAAGATCGCGCATAGGAGGTGAAATGGAGGTTGATCTGTGTGGGTTTCAAGTTTTTAGGTGTGATTTTGGGTGAGGGAGTAAGAGAGACGTAGAAAGCCGAGTGAGAGAAGAGAGTGGCGTGAGAGTAGAAAGAGAAAGAAAAGAGAATTGTGATTCTCTACACACACACACCTCTACATATATATACTCACACACATATATATTACAATTGCACCCTAAACTTCTAAATCTTCGCACAAGAAACCCTAAAACACATTCTCCACATTATTATTGCAATTCAAGCATTAATTAAACATTAAAATTATTAAAATTTATTATGGGCCTCCACAGTATGACTAAATCATGTAAACTCTAATTGACCTATAAAGAACCAAACATCTAGTTTTTGCGATTGGAAGAAAAAGAACCGAAGACTTCCCTCCTTTCTCTTTGAGGATCTATTTGAGGAAGAAGTCAATCATTCATTGCATTGGTAGAACGGGAAGGAGACTCTTTCTCAGGCGGGTAGGAGTCTAGAATTCAAACTATTAGTTTGTAGCGCCGTGCATAACATGGGTTGTTGCTAGTATAGATATATTATTGTGTTGACGTATTCACCATGTTGGGTTAGGAAATTCAAACTATTAACCTATAGCCCCATGCATAGAACGGGTTGTTGGTAGTACTATAAATACATTATAGTGTTGACGTCGTTGTCATGTTGGCTTGGCAAATTCAAACTATTAGCCCGTAGCGCCATGCATAGCATGGGCTGTTGCTAGTATAGATACATTATAGTGTTAACATTGTTGTCATGTTGGGTTAGCAAATTTAAACTATTAGCCTATAGTGCCATGCATAGCACGGGTTGTTGCTAGTATTAGGGCTGTCCACGGTCGGGTGTGGTCCGGTTCGGGTTGGGTTATACCCGACTGAATATTTGTCGGGTTGGTATTTTAGCCACCCGAAATCGACCGAATAAGTTATAGAAATCGCTCGATCAGGTTTTCCGTCTGGTTCGGTTGGGTTGGCCGGGTCCTGTCGAGTTTGCGGAACAAGAATAATAACTGTTGAGAACAAAAACAAGAAAAGTCAAGAACAAGAATAGATTTAAGCAAAATCTCTAAAATAATAAATGAATATTACAGATCCAAGCTAATGTCCAAAATAATGTTGACTATTATGAAGTTACGAACAACAAGAGCAACCCCAAGAATTCTTGCATCAATAATCTGATTTTCTTGACCCAAATTTAGATCTGAACCAAGCTTACCTGTGATCACCACCTCCATCTTCTTCAACATCTTCATTCTAATCGTACGTATGGACACTGATTTTCTTGACCCAAATTTAGATCTAAACCAAGCTTCATCTTCATCAATCAACTCTCAAAGTTTTTCTTCCACACACTCATCTCGGCTATGGATAAACACCCAGATGAAAAACATAGGTATGACTTACGAGAAACAAGCCCTACGTTTGGGTTTGGGTCAAGATCTACTCTCATAAGTTTTATCTTTTCAGGCGAAAGGAGAAGTATGTGTCTGGAGAGAGAGAGAGAGAGAGAAAGAGAGAGAGAGAGAGAGAGAGAGAGAGATTGATTTGGGGGAGGAGGCATGAGGATTGAGGAGGAAATTTGGAACTGGACAGCCGGGTAAGGATTTTTAGTCATGTAAATATATATGTCGGTCAGGTCAGGTCCATCCGATAAATTATATGCTACACCCGACACCCGACCGACAATTTCCAAAACCCAACCAAAAGGACCCGAACCCGATCGAAAAGAGTAATCATATCCATCCATTAGGTCTATTTTCGGGTCGGGTTGGGTCAGGTCCGATGGTCGGTCGGGTTAGGTATGTGGATAGCCCTAGCTAGTATAGATATAATACAGATGTCGTTATCATATTGGGCCTATCTCTCCTTGCCAGACGGGTTTGTGCTGGGTTGAAAACATTTTCTATGGAAGTGGACCACAGAATTCGCCTCTCTCTCTCTCTCTCTGCTTGTTTGATGAGTTATTAAAACTGGAACACAATTTTTAAACTTGTTAAGATGTCAAACCACTCTTTCTGCTTGTTTGATGAGTTATTAAAACTGGAACACAATTTTTAAACTTTTAAAATTACACAATTTTTAAACTTGTTAAGATTTCAAACCACCCTTTCTGCTTGTTTGATGAGTTATTAAAACTGGAACACAATGTTTAAATCTGTTAAGATTTCAAACCAAACTTAAATTTGTTTATTTAACTCAACTACGTCTATGGGTCCCAATATGTTAGTTGACCAGTTACATCACTCCAATTATGAAAGGGTGGCAATATTGCCGCCTCATTGCAATATATACTACATATATACAACATAAATAAATAATGCAAGGATATAATAATGAGAGGTTGTGCTATAGCCAATATTTAATATTGGATTACAACGAAGCTCTTCGTGCTGTCTTCTATGTATTATGAACTGAAAATGTAAAAACAAGGGTCTTAATTCATTGTGTCGGGGAGTAGTCAGACATGGTTTTTTTTTTTTTTCAATCGTCATACATCAGCGGGGTTTAGTAGGGGGTGTTAGATTTAGCACGGAGTCCAGAAGCTATTCATAGCTTGGGACCCTAAGGGTATTGCTCCAGTAGGAGTCGAACCCAGGACCTCTCTCATAGGGGAGAAATGACATACCAACTGTACTAGGCAGTGGTTGTCGTCAGACATGGGTTTGGATGGAAGTATTTCGTCCTTACGAAAAGTTGTTAAGTTTACCCATGAAGATATAGTCTTGTAAAAATTAATTAATTTTCAAATCCGCGCGACTGTTTCGGTAAAATAAAAAGTCCTTCCTGAATGAGTGCAAACTAATATAAACCTTACAATTCAGTTGAGTAATTAATACGTATAGGTAAGTTCCCGCTTCTGGTGGAAGACTCATCCACATTCTCCACTCATCTCACTCTCTCTCTCTCTCTCTCTCTCTCTCTCTCTCTCTCTCTCTCTCACACACACACACACACACACACACACACACACACACGGCAGTTCCCAACTTCCCACATAAACCTACCTATACAGGGCAGTTCAACTGCTTCCCACACCCCCCCCACCCCTCTCATTTCTGAAGCTGCCTTTTCTCTCCCTCTATCTCTCCCACATCCCACGAACCCACCACCACTACCATGAGGTAAAAAAAATCTCTCTCTTTTGCTCCAGCTGATTTTGATTTCTTTTTTCATTTTACGATTTTTCAATTCTTCTTCAGAAACGATTCTATGATTTTGTGGTGTCTTTTTCCATTCTAGATCTCACGTTGGGGGCCTATAAATCAGATATAGTATTCTTTGGTCTACATGATGCAATCCATGAAAGAGGTAATTCTCCGATTTGTTCCTTAGGCGTGATTTCGGTACCACCCCAGTTTTCTTTGCATAAGTTGGATAGGAATGTGCATGGGTGGATTTTATAGTTTTAGTAATTTGGGTGAACAGAAAAAAGGGAAGAATAAGAAAGGAAAAAGAAGAAGAAAGAGAGAAGTATGTGATTGAGTTTTGTTTGCTTTCTTTGTGCGCTTTGGATTCTATAGTTTCAGTGATTTGTGCTGTGTTTGAATGAGTTTTTGACAAATTTTTAAAATCTTTTTGGGTTATGAGTAGATAGAGAAATAAGAGTAATAATTAAAAGTAGAGATAATGAATGGAGAGGAATAAAAAGAGAAATGAGAATAATGATTAAAGATATAGATAATGAGTAGAGAGTAATGATTGAAAGTATGAGTAATGAATATTGTTTGAGTTAAATTTCTTTTTTTCAAAAAGGAAACCGAACAAGGCATTGGTTTTTCTCTAGAATTTTTCATATAAACTGCTAGCATAGGTGTGCGCAAAAACAGTAAAGCACAAGATAATTTCCCATTGTCCACAGTTTCATACAAGCTGACCTTGGCACATATTTGTTGTTTTACCAGTCCAATACTATGGGAGATGATGTGTTGGGATTCTCCCATGTCAGTGAAGCACAAGATAATTTCCAATGGTCCACAGTTTCTTTTTTTCGTTCTCTTCTGCCTTTATTTATATATATTATATTGAGAGGGCAGAGTGAGAAAAAGGTGTGGGTGTGCAGCCATGTGAGGAAGAGAGTGAGGAGAGAGGGAGAGGGTGGTCGGTTGTGGCCTCCCCGGAGAGTTTTTTTTAGGTAACTTTGTATATGTGATTTATATATAGTGAATTTTTTTTCTCTCGATTGTGTACGTACATGTGCCTGTTTTATGTGCGTAGAGGTGTGATTCCGGTTGGGTCTCGACCCAACAGTGGTATCTTAGCATGTGAGAGTAAATTGTGAGTTTGAGGATTTTGCTGATCATGTGAATGCATTTTGGAAAAATAAGAAAAATAAGCAAAAGCCAGCTGTGCCGTGGGCTTTGTGCTTTTCGGTGGAAGAGACAAAAAGAAAAATTGCTCTAAATCGATCTTCTCAGCACTTGAGGAGTCTATTGTACTAGTGCAAATACTAAGTGTAATTAGTAAATTGTTTGTCTTTTATTTGCTAATTCAGGTGAATCAGGTCAATAAATATGCTTGTGTTATTGTTTCTTACATGGTTTGAATCATTGACAGGGGTTGATATATTGAACATGAATTCAGTATTGCGTGTGCTGCGTGTTGCGTGTTTGAGCTGTGCTTTTAAGCACAGGCATGCATTAGTGGCTTTATGGGGAAGGCAACGTCAAGAGTACCACTTCTCTTCCGATCAAAGCTCCTCTGTTTCTCTCTCCTGTACCTCTCTTCCTCTTTGTTCCTCGCTCTCTATTCCTCTCTCTCCTCCACCAAATGCCTCTTCCGATCATCTCCCTTCGATCCAATCCAAACCCCTCTCTTTTCTTACCCTTCCGCCTATGGAGAACACAAATATGCCATACCAACCCTTCGCACCTCTTGTACTTCCCCTGTTTACTTCTCAGGTAGCAATTGTAAACAATTTTCCATTGAATTTACCCGAGTTTGTTTGTTAATCACTAAACCCTTTTCGTCCTTTTGTCAGATTATTGGATGGTTTTGAAGGAAATCCAAGAATTCTGCCGAAATTCCACGGCTTTTCGGCATCCGAAGTATATGCAGGGGAATGCTCAAAGTTTTGGAGGAAATTTCAGTACCCAGAAGAGGATTTCTTACTTTGACTGTTCAGATGTTAGTTTGGAAATTCCTTGTGGATTCTTTAAGGAATTCCCAATAAGAAACTCTGGTGAATTCCTTGTCGAAATTCTTGGGAAATAGTGCCGTTCCGATTTACCTACTTAAAAAAAAAATATTTATTTACAATTTTTAAGTTTAAAAATAATAGGCTTACTGAAATAAAAAAAAATATGCAATATGAATATTGTTTAATAGATTTCAATAAGAGCGATCAAACCCCGAAAAAAAATTATTTTCGTAAGCCCATTATTTTTTAGCTTGAAAATAGATTCTTATTTTTTAAATACTTATTTTAGAATGCTAAACGGGCTTTTCTATCCTCCTTTTTTTTCGTGGTATTTGTGCCAAATATCTTCGGATTTACCCAGTGGAAGATTATACCATACTCACTAATTTATAGTGGAATTGTCATAAATCTTGGTCATGGAAGGTTGGAAATATCTTTTATTTGTTCATGGAAATTGGGTAGTTTCATTGATTTCCTTTTACAATATTCGATGTTTGCCTTTCTTTTCTCTTAGTTTTATGTATATGTATATAATGCATGTTGAAATGTGACAAAAAAAGCCAAGTGTTGTGGATCAGTTGTTGCTAATATCATCTCTTTCCTTTCTTTTTTGGCGTGCTGCAGATCGAAATGCAATGGAAAAATGCAATGGGGTGGTCGTAGTCTCGGCTATATTCGGTGACCACGACAAAATCCGGCAGCCAAAGGGCCTCGGATCCAAAACCCTAGACCACGTTTGTTTTTTCATGTTCGTAGACAATTCCACGCTCAGAGGACTCCATTCCCACAACCTAATTCCCGAAAAGACTCGGGAGGGAAAAAAGATCGGTGTATGGAGAATCATCAGCGTCTCGACTGAGCATTTGTACGCAAACGCTGCTATGAACGGGGTGATACCAAAACACTTAGCGCACAGGCTTTTCCCAAACGCGATTTTTAGTGTGTGGATAGATGCAAAGCTTCAGCTGGTGGTGGATCCGTTGCTTTTAATCCACGCACTTGTGATATCAGAGAATGTGGATATGGCTATTTCTAGGCATCCGTATTATATACATACTATGGAAGAAGCAATGGCAACTGCAAGGTGGAAGAAATGGTGGGATGTGGATTCTTTAAAAAGGCAGATGGAGACTTATTGTGAGAATGGGTTGCTGCCTTGGATTCCCAATAAGCTTCCCTATCCTTCAGGTAATTCACACATCGCTATTACCCCTTTTTTTTTTTTTTTAAATTTCATTCCTCACAAGGTGGAAAAAAATATCAAAACAATAAGAAAAGAAATGCGTTGAGACTTGAGAGAGCTTCGGAGAGTGGATAATACCCTAGCTCCTTGCTACTTGCGATTTCTCAACCTGCCCCTCCGCCTCTCGAGGTTTTGAAAACTACTCAAAAAGCAATTCCGTTCAATTTTGTGATTCCCTACTTTTTTTTTTCGAATTAGAGTTAATTGCATGGGATCTTTCATACCATTTTGAAAGCAATAGTATTTGAAAACAAGAATATTAGGTGTGTTAAATGTGACAAAATAGGATGGAAAGAACTTGAAAATAAAATCATGATAACAAATAGAGGCATAATTCACAGCCTGTTTTTTATTTTTTATTTTGCTTGATTTTGAAATTCTTTGCATGTTGTACGCTTTTATTTGAAGTCACTTCCTTTGTCCCATTTAATTTGTTTGCTTTGTACATTGCAAGTACTTATAAAAATAACATGCAATTAGTGCATGTCTCCCTAAAAATCTTCATGGGATTTCCAACATTACCCGTTGTTCTATATCAATCAAATTGTTTTTAATCATTCGTGATGTTTAGTTATTGAAAATTTTCACTTTTTTTCTTTTTGACTTTTCAAAAAGAGCAAAAAATTGAGACATCTGAACGTAGAATACCAAGCAAATAAAATGGGATGAAAGGAGTACAATACATGCTTGTTTACATGCAACTTACAACACATGCTTGAAAAAGTGTGTTCTTTGAGGATTTGGTCATTTGCCTGTTTAAGCAATACTTTGGAAATTGGACTCATTTTGCCGTCTCTCTTGAAGCCTAGAGCGTCTCTAATAGTCTAATGGATGGCAAAATTCAAGCTATAATCATAATTTTATATGATCTCTGATGAATTCGACTCCATTGGCTAGATTCATAGCCAAATTATTGGTTTTCTAAATCTTGTGTGAAAATATGCACAAAATCTTGTGTCAAGCCACTCATTTTGGCTCCAACTAATAATATTTCCACCTAACCCTCATTTATCATATGAGAAACAATGCCAAACAATATGTTGTTTTGGCACTTTGGGCCCATTTGGCTTTAAAAATATACTCTAATAGTAGTAACTTATTTTTTGGCTGTATTCAATTTTTTTTTGCATTTGTTAGTTTTGTGTCAAATTTTTGTGACTTATTGACTTGTCTTTACGGAAAAATACTTTTTTTTTTTTAATCAAAACTCATACTCCCTCCGTCCTTTTTTAATTGTCCCAGGCTTTGTTTGATTGAAAATTTAGTTTAGTTTAGTTTTGGTAGTGGGTGGGAAGAGAAATATGGTAATGATTAAAGACAAGGATAATGATTGGAAAGAGATAGAGAGAGATGAAAAAGTAATAATTGAAGAAATAAGTTACTGATTGAAGAAAGAAGTAAGGTAATGATTGAAAAACTAAACTAAAATGTAAACCGAACACAACTGTAACTCCAATTTATTAAGAAAACATTATCATTACACGTTTCACATCAACTTTTACCTCCACTTTTCCTATTTACCCTCTATGGATACATCATTATTCACTTTTACTCACTGACTTTTCAAAATTGAATCTACTTTTAAGGGTAAAATAAAAAATGCACCAATTTTTACCCACTAACTTTACAAAATGGACACTTATTCACTAACTTTACAAAATGGACACTTATTAAAGGACAACCCAAAATGGAATACTAGACTTTAAAAACTATTTTATTGACTTATTTTTGTCTTTATTCAAAAAATTATGAGTTTTGATCAAATTTTTTTACATTTCCGATTTCTCTCAATGAGACAAATCAATAAGTTACAAAAGTTTTACACAAAACAAATAAATGCAAAAAAAAATTTAAATAAAGACAAAAACAAGTCACTTGACATATTAATCCAAACCTATCCTTCAAGTTGCTGAAAAATGAGAGTCTAAAATGTGCTCATTCGGTGGTTGGGCCCGATTTCATGACTCTTTTGTTGAGAAAACCAAATTATCACTGCTTGAGTGTTACTGAAGTTACACTCAAAGTTGACATCTTGTGGGGATTTTCCCTAATCACTTTATTAAGTTTTATTCTTTAACCTTCTCGAGTATGATCTTTGGGTCCCATTCCAAGGAATTAAGGACCTACAATTGCTTTGTTAAGTTTTATTCTTTAACCTTTTTTGTTTTCGTAATAATTAGCATGTTATTTGTTTCATGTGATAAGCTCACATCCAGTAACGTTAGGTATACCGTATACATACATTTGTTAGTATATGTTTACTATATCCACATAAGATTTCGAAATACCGTATACATACATTTGTTAGTATATGTTTCCTGTATCCGTGTAAGATTTTGAAAATTTACTGCATGTAGTCGTATTAGTATCTGATGATTCCAAATGAAATTGTGTTTATGGGCATGCAGATGTACCGGACAGTGCCCTAATAGTGAGGAAGCATAGTATAGCAAGCAACTGCTTCTCATGCCTCTTATTTAATGAATTGGAAGCCTTTAACCCAAGGGACCAACTGGCATTTGCGTATGTGAGGGACAAAATGAAGCCAACAAAGCAGCTGAGGGTGAACATGTTTGATGTACAGGTGTTTGAACAGGTGGCAGTGGAGTACAGACATAACCTTAAACAACAAGGTGGGCCAAGTTCCAGCAGCGCAACAGCACAAGTCCCCAAGACAACAAAGAGGGCAACCTCTGATTTGTTTGTTAATGGTAGTTGTAGCAGGTGTGATGGGTATCTTTTAACAATGTGGGGTGAATCCCATGATTGATTGCTTTTTCATTTCAAATGCTATAACCACACGTAAATATTTACATATACTTACGAAGGGGTGAGAGTTCATCCCTTTCGTAAGTGGAGAGTGCACACCACCTCGTAATTACTGTGTAAGTAGTTGTGTGCGGTTGTAAAATTATTGTTTTTATTTTTTGATTACGTTAGGAAAGATACTCCTATAAATTTGCACCCATTTTTTTTTGTACAAATACAACTTATTTCTTATTTTAGAATCTGAAATGAAAATTAGTTTTTTGCACCCATTTTTTTGTGCAAATATGCGTACTTTCTGTTTTATTATGGCTGCGTTCACTTGAACTTAACTTAAAATTTTGTCCTCATTCGAATTTTTTTCTCATTTGTTAATTTTGCTTCAAATTTTTGTGAATTATTAATTCGTCTCGACGAAAGATTGAAAAGTAAAAAAAAAATTAGTTTTACCCAAATATTTTGAGAAATAACCACTTTTTTTTGCTAAAAAAAAGGGTAAATTTCAAAAAATCACGTTCTGAACATATTAAGCGGCTTAGATCATCGAAATTCGATCGAAAAGGGAGGTCCGCATTTTATTAAAATGAGGTGGTCCTTATAGAAAGGGGACTATATATATATATATATATATATATATCAGTTTTTTGTAAAATTTATATTTTTAAAATCTACTCAAAGAAATCTATCAAACAAGACTCATATTGAATAGAAAATTATGTGCAAATTTTTTGTTTTTGTTTTTGAGAGTGAATTGTGAAATTTTTGGATGTGAATTATGTAGAATCTATGTGAATTATGCATTTAAGGGATGTGAATTGTTTCATTTTGGAGTGTGAATTCTTTCATTTTAGAGGGGGTGAATTATGTATTTAAGATGTGTGAATTCTTTCATTTTAGTTTGTGAATTGTGTATTTTGGAGAGTGAGTTGTGATGTGTGAATTCTGTATTTTGAGGGATGTGAATTCTGCATTTTGGAGAGTATGAATTGTTTAGAAGCGATGTGAATTCTTTCATTTTTGGGTGTGAATTGTGTATTTTGGAGAGTGTAGTGATGTGTGAATTCTGCATTTTCAGGGATGTGAATTATTGAAAAGGGGTGCAAATTCTTTAATTGTAGGTGTGAATTGTGTATTTTGGAGGGTGAGTAGTGATATGTGAATTCTGCATTTTGAGAGGGGTGAATTTTTTCATTTTGGATGATGTGAATTGTTCAAAAGGGGTGTGAATTGTGTATTTAAGGGGTGTAAATTCTTTAATTTTAGGGTATGAATTATGTATTTTGGGGAGTGTATTATGCATAGTATGTGTTCATTTTGCATTTGAATGGTGTAATTTTTTTATTGTTAAGGGTTGAATTATTTAGAAAAGGTATGAATTGTTTAATTTTGGAGGGTGTGAATTTTGCATTTGAGGAATGTGAATTCTTTCATTTTGGGATGTAAATTATGTATTTTGGGAAATGAGTTGAGTATAAGATGTGTGAATTTTGCATTTGAAGGATGTGAAATCTTTCATTTTGGAGGATGTGATTTATTTATAAGAGGTGTGAATTCTTTCATTTTGGAGGATGAAAATTCTGCATTTGAGGGGTGTGAATTTTTTCATTTTAGAATGTGAATTGCGTATTTTGGAAAGTGAATTGTGTAGATGAGGTATGAATTCTACATTTGAGAGGTGTGAATTTTTTTCATTTTGAATGGTCTGAATGTTCAAAAAAGATGTGAATTCTTAATAAAATGATACAAAAATAGCCTTTTTTATGTGTACATAATTTCATATTCAAAATGGATTTTATTTGAAAGATCTCATCGAGTAGATTTCAAAAAAGAAAAAAATTTCAACATTTGTTATGTAAAACAAAAGTTATAATTGTTTAAACTTTTAATCATATATATATGAGTTCTATATATTTATGTATGTATGTGTAAACATATGACAATTCTAGAGAGAGAAAAAAGTTATTAGAAGATATTATTTGGTGATTTTCAAACAACACTCCACCACTCATCAAATGCTAAATGTTAATGTAGAGACCTGAAAAATTTTTAATTTTTGAAATGTGTATTAAATGCCTAATTGGGAGAATATAGTTTATTATGTGATTACTTGAATTGAGGAGTAGAATGAAGGAATTGAGAATTGAGAGAGTATAGGTGTGATAAAAAGATATAGTAGTATAAATAGGTTGTGTGTGTGGTGTAGGAGATGATTTTATCTCCTTGTATCTCTCTCTCCCTCACGTTTCTCTCTCTCTCTCTCTCTCTCTCTCTCTCTCTCTCTCTCTCTCTCTCTCTCTTTCTCTCTCATACTTCCTCACACAAAACTCCACTTCATCTCTCAAATACTCCAAGAATCAACCACCCTCCGGCCTTCCGATCATGTCCTTGAGCTCGGAAATCCTCGGGTTAAGCTTGGATCGAAGTTTTAAAGTTCAAGGAAGTTAGGGCATGATCGAATCTCGTAGATATTGGTTATCGTCGCAAGGTAGGGACTTTTTTACCTCTTTTCTATGTTTATATGTTGATTTGGTGTAAGAATCGGGCTTTGATCGTCTCTCTTTGTTCATTTTGAAAGTTGTCAAAATCTGCAGAAAATCACTCAAAATCGCATAGGGATCGATCCCCCTTTTCATTTCTGGACCAACAAGCCCAGGGATCGATTCCTACTCTGGAAATTCTGCCCGTCTTCTGGGTTTCATCTCAACTTCAAACTGCCATATCTTCTTCATGCGATGTCAATTTCACGCAAATTTTATATCAATTTGAAGGTCTTGAAGTCAGCTTTCATTTGCCGCTAGAATCACCTTAAATCTCTTAGTACACAGAAAGTTATAACCATTTGAGTAGAGATGTGTCAGTCTACCGATGTCTATGGCTACTCCTAGGGTTATTTTTGTTTCGTGTTATGATTTCCTATATAATTAAAACATGTTTAAGCCACTCTTGAGCATGATTGCTTATATTCTAATAACTCGTTATTTGATCTTGTCTTTTAGCACTCATTAGAGTATAATATCAACGACGTTAGTTAGGGAAATGTACCGTAAGATCGATAGGAGTACCGTGGGCTATAAGGGATAAAGTGGTGAGTGTTATGAGGAGATATGCACTTGTCTAGTGATCCGATCGGTAGTGTTGTCACTCATATCCTCGTGCCTCGTCTTGTTGAGCTTCCAAAGTTCCTTTGGCACTCTTTCGGTAAGATTCTCGTTTAGAACCTAGCAGATGGTGTGTCGTGGAGTCATTTGTGGGTACGGCCCGTGATGAAGAACATCGTGATAGACTTAGGGGAATAACGTGATCTTAAGGTACTTATTAATGTACGATGTGACAACTTGACTAATGGTGCCGTATAGTACGAGGAGTGAGTTGAGATAATGAATTTGAGAATAAAATGGAAATACGAGTTGATATGTGAACCACCTACTTGATACCATTATCGCCTTTTTTTTTAATCTACATTTTTGCAATTAGAATCTTGGAAACACGTTGGATGAAATGTGAAATGGATGTACGGGGCCACGAGTACCCGGAATATGTATATTGTGGGTTTATGGGGCCTTGGTTTGACGTGCTTGGGACTTCTGTCATCTCAGGGTTGAAGGAAGTCACCTGCCTCAGGGCTCTTGGAGGGTCGTGGGGCTCGATGTAATCCACTGGTATCCGGTAAAAGGCTCGGGAGCGAATCTCCGCGAATATTTCCTCGAGGTCAGCAGAAGAAACCGAGCTACTGGAACTGCCCGAGGAGAGCTCAATGACCATTCGCCCCTACCTAACAAAGAAAGAAGTGCAAAAACCCGTTAGCTATGTGCCCAGGGAAAAGCAAGACCTAACGCTCGGGATAGAATGGTCATTACTCCTCGGAATCTATTGGTCTCGGTTACGTTCAGGGTACCCTCTTCGGGAAGGCCCCCTTTGGGATTGACACTAATCCTAGCGTCTCGGGATGAAGATAGGCCTCAGGTAGAATTTAGGCCTCGGGAAGAATTTAGGCCTCGGGCGAAGCATGAGCAGCGCTGGAGATTCCCAGCGCCGCCACGAACCAAAGGCAGCGAGCGGGGGTTCGACTCTAAAACGTGCTAAAAATGACGAAAAACTTGGAGAAAATCATCAAAGCATGAAGATTGAAGTAAGGATATCAACATACCACAGATCCGCGTGGTGACCAGCGCCCAAAACGTCCAAAATCTCGATTGGAAGGTGACGACAGACGGCGGTGGTGGTTGATCTTCGAAACAGGGGGGAGAGTGGCCGCTCTATCTCCTTCTCCACTATTTATATCGAGAAGGGCGAGGCGTTCCGCAGGAAGCGAAGCGTCGCGCACCAAGTTGTGGGATCACTGACACGTGGCCTCATCGGACGGCTACTATCGAGGGCTCAGTACCAAGGTCAGGGCGCCGTAAGCCGAACCATTAGCTTAGTGACACGTGTTCCTGAGGAGACGTTTCGTACCAATCAACTGACACGGCACGTGCCGAGACAGCTTTTGCCTTCTGGCATCTCAGTGGGCTTGACACGAGGATTTTGTTGTCAGAAGCAATTGAGGTGGAATCTACCGAAGTGTCCTTATTCCTGGGTAGCCCTTCTTGAAGAAGTTTCGAGACATGGAACCTCATGAAGGAGTCAAGACCCTGAAGCAAAAGCTTAGGGGAATGGGGGATAGATAGATTTCAATCTTGGTTCTGGCAATGGGATGATAGATTTCAATTTTTTCGTTTTTCCTCCGTGGGGCACTTTTCTAGTGCTAGGATTTTGAAAAAAAAAATTAAAAAAACTTAGGGGAATGGGGGAGACTCGAATAAACACACTCTTGTTTACAAAGCCACCACTTTACTATTGCACCAAACATTATTTTCTTGAACATATTCAACATAGATAATATATATACAAAATCGAAGAAAAAAATTAAAAGGGCATGAGGGCACGTGATCCCATGTGTCCCAAGGTGGGGCCGCTCCTACCCACATAGAACCTTATAATAAACACAAATTTTTACCCAAGTCTGCCAAATGTGTTTTTCTTGCTATGAAAGCAATCAATAAGCAGGGGCGGACCCACCTTGGGGCACGTGTAGTCACGTGCCCCACGCCTTCTTTTTAAAAAAAAAAATTCCCAATTTTATATGTATATATTATATATGCTCTCTTATGTAAGATGTTAAGTTTTGGTTCAGCGGTAAGAGACAAGCCATGGGAAACGATTTGCGGGAGTTCGAATCCCACTGGGCCACTCCCCTAACTTTTTTGGGTTTTTTTCAAAATTCAACTCTTTCACAACCAATATGAATCCAACTCTTTTTTTTCAAAATCCAACTCTTTTTTTTTTCAAAATCCCACTCCCCAACATCTCCACTCATTTGTGTAACATTCAATATGAATCCGCACATTGTATTTACACATTTTTGGTCTCTGAAACTTGTACTTATAATAGGAAAATAGATGATGAACATGTGATAATTTTGTTTTAATGCATATAGTTAAAGTGCGCAAGTTTGCCCAAATAACTTGTTATTAAAATACATATATACTTTAAAATTATTGCATTATCATGAATGCTAATTAAAATTATTTGGGTGTGAATGTGCTTAATTATAACTCATATATTACGACGTTACGAAGAAAATTGGTGCCCCCACTACATCGAATTCCTGGGTCCGCCACTGTCAATAAGGATACAGGTGCATGGACCTTGCAACAAGACATGTCTATGTATCGCGGAATGTTATTTCTGATGAATTAATCTAATTTTCTGTGCATGGACAATTGATGTTTTCCGGTGTCTTCACCAACAAACCCTCCCAGACCAGTATATGGTTGAAGAAGGCCAAGAGCATCACGTGGCGATGTCCACGGGCATGGAGTAAGATCTCTCCTCTGTGTGAAACTAATTCCTGGCCGGTGAAGCTGAAGAAAAGGGAGCACCGGAGTAGTAGATGAAACAGGGGAGTAGCTAGTCAAACAAGGGTGTGGAAATTATTTCGGAGATTTTACTATTTCATCCCTACAGTTGTTCACCCACGATAGTCAAAGTAATAAAACTTTCCTTCTACCACCACACCCATTTACACACCCACACTCACAACAAGGGTGGAGCCATGTAGTGTGTACGGGCTCCACTCTTGTTGTGAATGTGGGTGTGTGAATGGGTGTGTAAATGGGTGTGATGTTAGAATTATTGAAACTTAATTTTCAAACACGGCAGTTCCGGTAAATAGGAAGTCCTCTTTTTTTTTTTTGATTAACCGTCCTTGTTGAATAAGTGCCAACTAAGAGTAAGCAGTTATGGAACGTGGAGTCTCCATCAAGTGGTGGGGTTCTTTGGACCATGGGAACCTACAGGGCTGTATGGCGGCAATCTAACCGTCTATTTTGTAACGATTCGAATTTTAATCCGAACAATGAATAACTCGTATCAATGGGAGTTTGGAGGATTAATATTTCCCAATAAATATCAAGTAGTGTTGGGAGGATTTTTGTCTCGGTTGAAAAATTCATAGCTTCAACAAAGGGTGAGACCAAAATGGCCTTTTCATAAGCAAACAATAGTTAACAGTACTTAGAGCGGGCACCCACCAAATGTGTGCCTACGCATCATGTTTTGGCTCACTTTCAGTGCCGGCCCAAATATCGTATTTAGAGTAGGCATCCATAAAATGTGTGCCTGTGCATCATATTTCGATTCAATGACTCACTTTCAACAAGTCAACTATGCCGGATGAATTTCATTTGTAAAACCAACCAATAATTTATAGCAAAAAATCTCTTCCATATCGTTCAAAGATATCATTGCATTGCATTTAAATCAACTAGGGGGGTAGCTAGAGAGGCTCCATTATTCATAGAGAACAGAGCATTGCATTCACTTCTTAAAATCCATCACTTAACTTCACTACCATAACAAGTCAAGAGGGGACAAAGTACAAAATTGGGATATGGGTTCAGTGAGTGAATCGAGGGACCAGGTTCCACAAAAAACCTACTGGAGGTGGAGCAAACTAGATTTCTTTCCAGAAAAATCATTCCAAAATTGGGGAACATACCGTGATGCGCTATCACAAACGGGTCTCCGTTTCAAGGACTGTCTTTTAACCCGATCAGACGAGACCAGTGAGGTTATGGACCTCCAGAAACAAAGCAAAAACAAGATGAAACGGTGTTTGAATTGGTGGGACCTCACTTGGGTCAACTTCGGAGCAGTCATTGGTGCAGGCATCTTTGTGCTCACAGGCCAAGAAGCCCATTTTGATGCCGGCCCTGCTATCGTTGTATCCTACCTTGCTGCCGGTTTTTCGACCATGCTTGGTGTTTTCATCTACACGGAATTCGCTGTAGAAATTCCTGTAGCCGGTGGTTCATTTGCTTATCTGAGAGTCAAACTGGGAGATTTTGTAGCATTTGTAGCAGCTGCTAACATACTTCTAGACTACATGCTTGCAAATGCAGCAGTTGCCCGATCTTGGACTTCTTACTTGACAACTCTTCTCAATCGCCTGTCCAACTCGCTTGTTATCCATACAAATCTTAAACAATGATACAACCTCTTGGACCCAATTGCCATCATAGTTCTAGCAATCGCATCAGCAATCGCCATCGCTAGCACAAAGAAAACCTCACTCATCAATTGGATTGCATCTGCAGTAAACATGGTTGTGATATTTTTTGTTATAATTGCAGGTTTAAATCATGCCAAAACCTCGAATCTTACTCCCTTTATGCCTTTTGGCGTAAAAGGGTTATTCCAAGCAGCAGCGATTGTGGGCTTCGCGTACGAAGGATTCGACGCCATAACAACACTGGCGGAGGAAACGAAAAAGCCGTCAAGAGATATACCAATAGGGTTACTTGGGTCGATGTCGGTCATCACCGTCATATACTGTTTGATCGCACTTTCACTGAGTATGATGCAAAAGTACACAGATATAGACCCCAATGCAGCCTACTCTGTTGCATTTGAGAGTGTAGGGATGAATTGGGCAAAGTATTTGGTAGCATTTGGTGCTCTCAAGGGAATGACCACCGTTGTTCTTGTTGCGGTGCTTGCACAGGCTCGATACACGATGCATATCGCACGAGCCCACATGATCCCGCCTTGGTTTGTTCTGGTCCACCCAAAGACGAGAACCCCTATCTATGCTACACTAATGATGACCACCGGCAGTGCCGTGATTGCTTTCTTCTCAAGCTTGGATGTTTTGGCGGGTTTGTTAGCTGTAAGCAATTGTTTCCTCTCCACGCTACTGCCAGTCGCGCTTCTGGTGAGGAGATATTACGTAACAGGCATCACGCCCCGTGCGAACGTGTTAAAGTTCGTTGCATTGCTGCTTCTCGTTCTCCTTTCCTCCGCTGCGACATCAGCTTACTGGGCACTGACCTCCACCTGTTGGATCGGTTACACCATTACACTACCTCTTTGGTTCTTGGGGACTCTGGGGATGTCGGTGCTCTTGCCGCTGCAAAGGACGCCCAGAGTCTGGGGCGTTCCGCTTGTCCCGTGGTTTCCATCGTTGGCGATTGTGACGAATTTGTTTCTCATGGGATCTTTGGATGCCAGTGCTTTTATACGGTTCGGCATATGTACGGTCATGATTATGGTTTACTATTTCTTCTTTGGGCTCCATGCGACTTATGATATGGCACATGAGCCAAATAAGCCAGAATCCATGAAGATCGCTAATACAGACAGTGAGACACCATTCCAATTTCAGAACCTTGAAATTTAGAAGTCTGTCATCCCCTTGTTGGCAAGGATCCTTCTTGATTAGTGCCACTCAGCAATTCTGGAATAATAAACAGGATTGTCGTAAACCTTTCTAGAGTCTTCAAAACTTTTCTGAATTTCATTTATAGTACTCCGTAATATCTTATGCCACCCTGTTTTGTATCACATTTACACCCTTGTAATCTTGTTTAGTTAGTGTAATATATGTTGGAAATTTATTATTTTAAAATTAAATTTCTGTACATCTTTTGGTGCTAGATTTTTACAAGTCACGTGTATATCTGTCCGGAAGGCTCTTATCTTAGCATTTATTGGAATCCACTTGCAAGATCATATCTAATCTTGAGACCACATTCATTTATGGGGTGT
>CM024954.1:31359346-31614975 GCA_014282245.1 Rhododendron simsii | reverse complement strand
ATTACTTATCGCACACACTTCATATAGCATTACCATCTATTTTTAACTATTTAAAATTACTATACCGTAAATTTATGGGGTCCTTATAGTATGACACTTCCTAAAACATGTAAAAATTTCTGGTAACTCTGTATACTACAAAGCATCTCCCGAAAAATACTCGGTGTTATTGCCGATGGAAGAAAAAGAACTGAAGACTTCCCTCCTTTCTCTTTAAGGATCTATTTGAGGAAGAAGTCAATCAATCATTGCATTGGTAGGACAGGAAGGATGCTCTTTCTTAGGCGGCTAGGAGTCTAGAATTCAAACTATTAGTGTTGGAGATTTTTCAAAATAAAAGGATTGCGGGAGGTTATTTGTTAAAAGGTGCGACACCTTTTCACATGGGGTATGACTTTATGTGAATAGTTATAACACCTATTAACTTAGGGTGTGATTATTAGAATGGGGTGTGATTGTTAGGAAAGGACCACTGTAGACACCCCAATCTGGACCTTGAAAGTGCTTTAAATGTCCCGATGATGAAACAAAGGAAACAAATACCTCCGAGAGCTTGGATGAGGGACTCCCTTGACCCAAAAGCCCAAAGTAAACTCAAAGCCCAGAACTAGACCCTTAGTACCGTATGACACTACTCTACACCACACGGCATAATAGATTTCATTATGCCGCACGAGGTCATGCGGTCAACCGCACGGCATTTTGGATGAAGTTCTGACTGGCTCAGCTAGCGGTCAGTCACACCCACTTGAGCCACTGCTACAAGTCAGTTCAGTCAAAAAGACACTTCTGGCCCACCCAGAAAACACCTCCACCATTTGAAATTCAAAATCCTTGGCTTTTGCCTATAAATACAACCCTCCACTCAAGAGAAAAGGGCCCTGAATTCTCTTTCTCTCTCATCATGTTTTCATACCCATTCCTCACTCCAATGCCTTGAGAAAATGCCTCCCAAAACATTCTCAAGGTTCTTTCTTCCTCAAAGTCCTCCATTTTTCTCCTCATCATTGAGATGAGCCTTTCACTTCCATAAATATTTCAACTACCATTGCACCCATCCACCAATCACATCCACCACCTCCTCTTCTCAACCGGGTCCATTCGCATCCATCCATAGCTTGCCACTTCCATTCAAGCTTAAGGAACAAAGGTATAAGCTAGTTTCCTTAGGATAGGCTCCGTCCGTATCCCTGAAGGAACCTTTCTGTGGTCAGGACCAACCTCCTTTGGGTTGGATCTTGACTTAAAAATCATTTTCGAAACAAAAGCAAGCCTCTGTGCTGAGAAAGCTATACCGCGCAGCATTCTGATGCATCGCACGGTATAGCATTTTCAGAAGCACGGTGTTTCAGGTTTTCTGCTTTCTCATTCAAACCGTTTGGATCATAGCTATCCTCTGTTAGGCCTGCTTTCATTGCTAAAATATCTAGCATCATTGCTTTCAAAACAAGACCATATCTACAAGCCATGTTTGGTTTCAAAAAACAAAGTCTTCTTTAATCATTTCAAATGATCAAAAGCATGAAAAGTGATTTTCGTTCATGGGTTGCAAGAGTGGTACTTGTCAGATTGGTCCAGTGGTAAAAACATTGTTTGATGTCAGTTGAAAACCCCGTGCGTGTCATCCGAGATGCCGGGCGGCGTTCTGAAACTCTATAAAGGCTTGAAAGCAAAAGGGGATACCCAACACGGCATTCTGTAAAACCGTGCGCGGTATTACAAAACGTCGTGCAGAAGGATACTGAGACCCAGACAATTTCTGCTGAAAACTCCTTTCATTCTGCATCATTCTTGTCATCACTGCACAGTTAACACCACGTGCACGTCAATGTGATTTATTACCCATGTCCTTTCCCATTTATTTGTTTATTAAAGAGCTTGGTTTTCCAAGAGATATTTTAAATTCCCCCTTTGAAAGAGTTTAGTAGAGACCGGTTTTACTGGGCGAATGGGGTGCATTTTTCTCAACAAAACCTTCCCTATTCATAATGTGGCTTCCGAACCCAAAGTCTCAACGTTTTCCGCTAAGACCAAAAGGCCTTTTCCTTTCAAACGAACTCTCGGTTTCTCGGATCAACCATCTCAAAAAATCCGGGTGGCGACTCTTGTTTCGGGCCCTGTTGGGGAGCCCACAATGTGATACATGGGGGTGCATCCATGAGGCATGACCCTTCCTAATTAATTATTTTCATGAAAGGGTGCTTACTAAAAGGCATGATCCTTTCTATTGATTAATTGTCTTCAAAAGTCATACCCTTTCTAACGTGTTTACTAAAGACACAACCTTTCACGTAAGGGTGCCTATAAATAGGCCATTGGTTAAGTCATTCGACACACCAAAAAATATCCAAAAACTCTCCCTCTCTCTGACTCGTTATTTTCTGTGCTGTTATTCCGTTATTCTGTAGAAACGGAATTAACAGTCCTTGGTTCAATTGATTTTCTTAGGCTCGGTATTCTGTCTGTCTTTCGTTTGTGAGGACGCAGGCAGAAGATCATTGATCGGGCTTCATTTTTATCCTCAGAATAGATTCACTATTACCCGGTGCACACCAATTAGTGAGGGTGAATACTATTTTCGGAAAGCGACGACGTAACGTGACTCGAAGCGGTTTCTATCAGTTTGTTCAAGTGTCAGAAGGCTCCAGATTTTGAAGGTTCCAATTTTTTTTTGCACCAACAATCGAAAAGAGTATTTTACCATGGCTTCAAAATCATTGCGAGTGTTGACACAGGATTTTGTGAAATTGGACAAGTTTGATGGCGGTAACTTCAGGCGCTGGCAAAAGAAGATGCATTTTTTGCTTACGACTCTCAAAGTCGTGTATGTTCTCACCAACCCCTTCCCGGAGGAGAATGAAGATGAAACATTGGAGGAGGCTCGTGTGAGGAAGAAGTTCGAGAGTGATGACTACATTTGCAAGGGTCATATTCCGAATGCACTTTCGGACGCTCTGTTCGATGTGTATTCGAATACAGAGACTGCAAAAGAGATGTGGGATTCCTTGGAAGGGAGGTATTTGACTGAAGATGCAACAAGTAAGAAATTTCTAGTTAGTCAATTTATGAACTACAAAATGATTGATAACAAGTTTGTGGTTGATCAGTTGCATGATATTCAGCATATCTTAAATCAGTTCAAGGTTAAGAACATGAACATGGATGAATCAAACATAGTGTCGTCTGTGATTGATAAACTTCCACCCTCCTGGAAAGAGTATAAGAAAACTCTTAAACACAAAATTGAGGATCTTATACTGGAACAATTGGCTGTCCATCTTCGGGTGGAGCAAGAGTCAAAGCATCAAGAAAAGGAGGAATTTGGAGATAATATTTCCAAGATCCATGTGGTGGAGGGAGGAAAGAGTACCAACAAGGGTAAAGGTAAACAGAAGCAAAAGGGGTCGAGTTGCTAAGTCATTTAGTCCTGACTTCATAGTTTATCTAGTTGAAGGAACTAGAGAGACTGCAGATAATCTTCATGATTTCGCTTCATGTGAAATCGGATCCCTTGACCATTGGGGAGGCAATGAAATCACAAGATTATGCTTTCTATAAAGAAGCAATCCAGGGTGAAATGGATTCTATTATGGGTAATAATACCTGGGTTTTTGCTGATTTACCTCCGGGTTCCAAAGCCATTGGCTGCAATGGATTTTCAAGAAGAAAATGAAGGTCGATGGTACAATCGACAAGTTCAAGGCACGGTTGGTTGCCAAGAGCTTTACGCAAAAAGAAGGTATTGATTATTTCGATACCTATGCTCCAGTGGCAAGAATCTCTACAATTAGAGTTCTAATTGCATTGACTTCCATTTATAAACTTGAGATTCACCAAATGGATGTTAAGACTGCATTTCTAAATGGTAAGTTGGATGAAGAGATTTATATGGAGCAACCGGAGAGATTTGTTGTGCAAGGTCAAGAACACAAAGTATGCAAACTTGTTAAGTCTCTTTACGGACTTAAACAAGCACCTAAACAGTGACATGAAAAGTTTGATAAGGTGATTGTATCAAACGGGTTTAGGATACACCAGTCTGATAAATGTGTATATAGTAAATTTAGTGATAATCGAGGTATAATCATATGTTTGTACGTGGATGATATGCTTATCTTTGGGACTAATCTAGAAAGCATTCAAAGTACAAAGGATATCCTTTCATCTAGTTTTAGTATGAAGGATATGGGTGTTGCTGATGTAATTTTGGGAATCAGAATTAAGAGATGAGGAGGAAATTTAATCCTTAGTTAGTCTTATTACATTGAGAAAATTCTAAAGAAGTTTAATCACTTTGATAGCACACCGATTTCTACACCATTTGATCCACCTGTTAAGTTGTATCCTAATACTGGTAGAGCAGTTTCACAACTAGAACATTCTACAGTGATAGGAAGCTTAATGTATGCCATGATTTGCATGAGACTAGATATTGTATACCCTGTGGGGAAACTAAGTAGGTACACACATAATTTGAGTAATGTCCATTGGCTCGCAATTATCTGGTATTGAGGTATCTAAAGAAAACTATAGATTACGGGATAGTTTATAGTGGTTCGGTTCTAGAAGGATATATTGATGCTAGTTGGATAGCTGAGAATGAAGATCACTTCTCAACAAGTGGATGGATCTTCACACTTGGTGGAGGAGCAGTTTCTTGGGGATCTAAGAAACAAAGTCTCATTACTGACTCAATTATGGCAGTTGAGTTTGTAGCACTAGCAGCAGGAAGCAAAGAGGCAGAGTGGCTCAGAAGTATGTTGTGGGGGATACCCATGTGGCCAAAACCCATGCCACCTATATCTTTGCATTGTGATAATCAGTCGACTCCATCACGGGCATATAGCCAGGTGTATAATGGAAAGTCCAGGCATATAGGACTTCAACATAGCTATGTGAGGAACTTGATTACAGATGGGGTGATAACCATTGATTATGTAAAATCAAGTCAAAACGTGGCTGATCCTTTAACAAAAGGTCTTGCAAGGGATTTAATGTGGAGAACCTCACAGGGGATGGGACTCAAGCCCATTGAAATCTAATCACTCTTGGTGGAAACTCGACTCAACGCTTGAATAACTTCAAGTCTTGGGTTCAATGAGCAAAGTACACCATAAGTTGTGGTTGCAAGCATTTTCCGATTTTATCCATCCCATGGTAAAATGCTTGGTACCTGTAATGTAAACATGGAGGTTAAGCTATTTAACTTTTAATAGGCTTCTAATGATTTGTTAGGTTTCAAGTGTTGTAGTTACAGGGGCACTTTCAAAGTCTACCTATATGAGTGTGAAGGTGGTGCCGCCTTCTATGGGTTCAAGGGCTAGGACTCTAGAGCTCTCATGAAATTCAGGATAAAGACATACAGCCAAACCACGCGTCGACAAATTTGAATACCTGAGTCAGCCAAGATGCATACGTGAGACGTGTCCGGTTGGTCATTTAAGGATCGCTAGTTCAAAGACAAATCTACTATGCTTTCCGACTAACTTTGATGTGTTTTCATTGGGTGAATGGTTCAAGTCATGAGACACCTTCATTGATGCACAAGTCTTTTCAAAAGAACTAAGAAAACTTTTTCTTTATTTCGAAAATGGTGGGGGATTGTTGGAGATTTTTCAAAATAAAAGGATTACATGAGGTTATCTGTGAAAATGTGTGACACCTTTTCATGTGGGGTATGACTTTATGTGAATAGTTATAACACCTATTAACTTAGGGTGTGATTATTAGAATAGGATGTGATTGTTAGGAAGGGATGTGATACATGGGGGTGCCTCCAAGAGGCATGACCCTTCCTAATTAATTACTTTTCATGAAAGGGTTCCTACTAAAAAGCATGATCCTTTCTACTGATTAATTGTCTTCAAAAGACATACCCTTTCTAATGTGTGTTTACTAAAGACACGACCTTTCACGTAAGGGTGCCTAGCTATAAGTATATAAATAGGCCATTGGTTAAGTCATTCGACACACCAAAAAATATCCATAAACTCTCCCTTTCTCTGACTTGTTATTTTTTGTGTTGTTATTCCGTTATTCTGCAAAAACGGAATTAGCAGTCCTTGGTTCAATTGATTCTTTTAGGCTCGGTATTCTGTTTATTCTTCGTTTGTGCGGACGCAGGCAGAAGATCATTGATCAGGCTTCGTTTTTATCCTCAGAACAGATTCTTTGTTACCCAGTGTACACCAATTGGTGGGGCCGAATACTGTTTTCGGAAAGCGACGATGTAACGTGACTCGAAGCGGTTTCCATCAATTTGTACAAGTTTCAGAAGGCTCCAGATTTTGAAGGTTCTAGTTTTTTTTGCACCAACAATTAGTCCGTAGCGCCGTGCATAACATGGGTTGTTGCTAGTATAGATATATTATTGTGTTGACGTCTTCATCATGTTGGGTTTGGAAATTCAAACTATTAACCTATAGCCCCATGCATAGAACGGGTTGTTGGTAGTACTACAGATACATTATAGTGTTGACGTCGTCGTCATGTTGGCTTAGCAAATTCAAACTATTAGCCCGTAGCGCCATGCATAGCACGGGCTGTTGCTAGTATAGATACATTATAGTGTTGACATTGTTGTCATGTTGGGTTAGCAAATTCAAACTATTAGCCTATAGCACCATTCATAGCAGGGGTTGTTGCTAGTATTAGGGCTGTCCACGGGTCGGGTGTGGTCCGGTTCGGTTCGGGTGTAATATTTGTCGGGTTGGTATTTTAGCCACCCGAAACCGACCGAATAAGTTATAGAAATCGCTCGATTGGGTTTTCCGTTGGGTCCAGTTGGGTTGGTCGGGTCCTGTCGGGTTTGCGGAACAAGAACAATAACTGATGAGAACAAAAACAAGAAAAGTCAAGAACAAGAATAGATTTAAGCAAAATCTCTAAAATAATAAATGAATATTAAGATCCAAGCTAATCTCTAAAATAATGTTGACTATTACGAATTACAAACAACAAGAGCAGCCCCAAGAATTCTTGCATCAATAATCTGATTTTCTTGACCTAAATTTAGATCTGAACCTAGCTTACCTGTGACCACCACCTCCATCTTCTTCAACATTTTCATTCCAATCATACGTATGGACGCGGATTTTCTTGACCCAAATTTAGATCTAAACCAAGCTTCATCTTCGTCAATCAACTCTCAAAGTTTTTCGTCCACGTACACACTCGTCTCGGCTATGGATAAACACCCAGATGAAAAACATAGGTATGACTTATGAGAAACAAGCCCTACGTTTGGGTTTGGGTCTGGGTCATGGGCAGAGCCATTAAGAGTCGAGGGGGGGGGGGGGGGGGGGGGGGGGGGGGGGGGGGGGGGGGGGGGGGCGGCCACCCCACTGTCTCCCAATTTTTTTAAGAGATTGGTATAATTTTCATCCAATTTTTACTCATTTGACTTCCCTTTAAAATTCATTTTTGCTCCAACCTATACGAGTAGAATTCATTTTTACTCATTCGACCCCACTTAAAAAAAAAAATCCTGACTCCGCCCTTGGTTTGGGTCAAGATCTACTCTCATAAGTTTTATCTTTTCAGGCGAAAGGAGAAGTATGTGTCTGGAGAGAGAGAGAGAGAGAGAGAGAGAGAGAGATTGATTTGGAGGAGGAGGCATGAGGATTGAGGATGAAATTTGGAACTGGACAGCCGGGTAGGGATTTTTAGTCGTGTAAATATATATGTCGGTTAGGTCAGGTCCATCCGATAAATTATATGCTACACCCGACAACCGACTGACAATTTCCAAAACGCGACCAAAAGGACCCGAACCCGATCGAAAAGAGTAATCAGATCCATCCATTAGGTCTATTTTCGGGTCAGGTCGGGTCAGGTGGTCGGTCGGGTCAGGTATGTGGACAGCCCTAGCTAGTATAGATATATTACAGATGTCGTTATCATATTGGGGCTCTCTCTCCTTGCCAGACGGGTTTGTGCTGGGTTGAAAACATTTTCTATAGAAGTGGACCACAGAATTCGCCTCTCTCTCTCTCTCTCTCTCTCTCTCTCTCTCTCTCTCTCTCTCTCTCTCTCTCTCTCTCTCTCTCTCTCTCTCTCTCTCTCTCTCTCTCTCTCTCTCTCTCTCTCTCTTCTTGTTTGATGAGTCATTAAAACTGGAACACAATTTCTAAACTTGTTAAGATTCCAAACCACTCTTTCTGCTTGTTTGATGAGTTACTAAAACTGGAACACAATTTTTAAACTTATTAAGATTTCAAACCACTCTTTCTGCTTGTTTGATGAGTTAATAAAAACCAAACTTAAATTTGTTTATTTAACTCCAATACGTATATGGGTCCCAAGATGTTAGTTGACCAGTTACATCACTCCAATTATGAAAGGGTGGCAATATTGCCGCCTCATTGCAATATATACTACACATATACAACATAAATAAATAATGCAAGGATATAATAATGAGAGGTTGTGTTATAGCCAATATTTAATATTGGATTACAACGAAGCTCTTCGTGCTGTCTTCTATGTATTATGAACTGAAAATGAAAAAACAAGGTTCTTAATTCATTGTGTCGGGGGGTAGTCAGACATGGGTTTGGATGGAAGTATTTCGTACTTGCGTACAGTTGTTAAGTTTACCCATGAAGATATATATAGTCTTGTAAAAAATAATTAATTTTGCAAATCCGCGCGACTGTTTCGGTAAAATAAAAAGTCCTTCCTGAATGAGTGCAAACTAATATAAACCTTACAATTCAGTTGAGTAATTAATACGTATAGGTAAGTTCCCGCTTCTGGTGGAAGACTCATCCACATTCTCCACTCATCTCTCTCTCTCTCTCTCTCTCTCTCTCTCTCTCTCTCTCTCTCTCTCCCTCACACACACACACACACACACACACACACACACACACACACGGCAGTTCCCAACTTCCCACATAAACCTACCTACACAGGGCAGTTCAACTGCTTCCCACACCCCCCCACCCCTCTCATTTCTAACGCTGCCTTTTCTCTCCCTCTATCTCTCCCACATCCTACGAACCCACCACCACTACCATGAGGTAAAAAAATCTCTTTCTCTTCTGCTCCCGCTGATTTTGATTTCTTTTTTCATTTTACGATTTTCAATTCTTCTTCGGAAATGATTCTATGATTTTGTGGCGTCTTTTTCCATTCTAGATCTCACGTTGGGGGCCTATAAATCAGATATAGTATTCTTTGGTCTACATGATGCAATCCATGAAAGAGGTAATTCTCCGATTTGTTCCTTAGCCGTGATTTCGGTACCACCCCAGTTTTCTTTGCATAAGTTGGATAGGAATGTGCATGGGTGGATTTTATAGTTTTAGTAATTTGGGTGAACAGAAAAAAGGGAAGAATAAGAAAGGAAAAAGAAGAAGAAAGAGAGAAGTATGTGATTGAGTTTTGTTTGCTTTCTTTGTGCGCTTTGGATTCTATAGTTTCAGTGATTTGTGCTGTGTTTGAATGAGTTTTTAACAAATTTTTGAAATCTTTTTGGGTTATGAGTAGATAGAGAAATAAGAGTAATAATTAGAAGTAGAGACAATGAATGGAGAGGAATAAAAAGAGAAATGAGATACTGATTTAAGATATTGATAATGAGTAGAGAGTAATAATTGAAAGTATGAGTAATGAATATTTTTTGAGAGTTAAATTTTTTTTTTCAAAAAGGAAACCGAGCAAGACATTGATTTTTCTTTAGAATTTTTCATATAAACTGCTAGCATAGGTGTGTGCAAAAACAGTAAAGCACAAGATAATTTCCCATTGTCCACAGTTTCATACAAGCTGACCTTGGCACATATTTGTTGTTTTACCAGTCCAATACTATGGGAGATGATGTGTTGGGATTCTCCCATGTCAGTGAAGCACAAGATAATTTCCAATGGTCCACAGTTTCTTTTTTTCGTTCTCTTCTGCCTTTATTTATATATATTATATTGAGAGGGCAGAGTGAGAAAAAGGTGTGGGTGTGCAGCCATGTGAAGAACAGAGTGAGTAGAGAGGGAGAGGGTGGTCGGTTGTGGCCTCCCCGGAGAGTTTTTTTTAGGTAACTTTGTATATGTATTTATATATAGTGAATTTTTTTCTCTCGGATGTATACATGTGCTTGTTTTATCTGCATAGAGGTGTGATTCAGGTATCTTAGCATGTGAGAGTAAATTTTGAGTTTGAGGATTTTGCTGATCATGTGAATGCATTTTGGAAAAATAAAAAGAATAAGCAAAACGAAAGCAAAAGCCAGCTGTGCCGTGGGCTTTGTGCTTTTCGGTGGAAGAGACAAAAAGAAAAATTGCTCTAAATGGATCTTCTCAGTACTTGAGGAGTCTATTGTACCAGTGCAATTAGTATGTGTAATTAGTAAATTGTTTGTCTTTTATATGCTAATTCAAGTAAATCAGGTCAATAAATATGCTTGCGCTATTGTTTCTCACGTAGTTTGAATCATTAACAGGGGTTGACATATTGAACATGAATTTAGTATTGCGTGTGCTACGTGTTGCGTGTTTGAGCTGTGCTTTCAAGCACAGGCATGTGTTAGTGGCTTTATGGGGAAGGCAACGTCAAGAGTACCACTCCTCTTCCGATCAAAGCTCCTCTGTTTCTCTCTCCTGTACCTCTCTTCCTCTCTGTTCCTCGCTCTCTATTCCTCTCTCTCCTCCACCAAATGTCTCTTCCGATCATCTCCCTTCGATCCAATCCAAACCCCTCTCTTTTCTTACCCTTCCACCTATGGAGAACACAAATATGCCATACCAACCCTTCGCTCCTCTTGTACTTCCCCTGTTTACTTCTCAGGTAGCAATTGTAAACAATTTTCCATTGAATTTACCCGAGTTTGTTTGTTAATCACTAAACCCTTTTCGTCCTTTTGTCAGATTATTGGATGGTTTTGAAGGAAATCCAAGAATTCTGCCGAAATTCCTCGGCTTTACGGCATCCGAAGTACATGCAGGGGAAAGCTCAAAGTTTTGGAGGAAATTTCAGTACCCAGAAGAGGATTTCTTACTTTGACTGTTCAGATGTTAGATCGGAAATTCCTTGTGGATTCTTTAAGGAATTCCCAATAAGAAGCTCTGGTGAATTCCTTGTCGAAATTCTCGGGAAATAGTGCCATTCTGATTTACCTACTTAAAAAATAAGTATTTATTTACAATTTTTAATTTTAAAAATAATAGGCTTATTGAAATAAAAAAATATGCAATATGGATATTGTTTAATAGATTTCAATAAGATCGATCAAACCCTGCAAAAAAAACAATTGAAAAATTATTTTCGTAAGCCCATTATTTTTTAGCTTGAAAATAGGTACTTATTTTTTAAATACTTATTTTGGAATGCTAAACGGGCTTTTCTATCCTCCTTTTTTTTTCGTGGTATTTGTGCCAAATATCTTCGGATTTGCCCAGCGGAAGATTATACCGTACTCAATAATTTATAGTGGAATCGTTGTAAATCTTAGTTGTGAAAGGTTGGAAATAACTTTTATTTGTTCATGGAAATTGGGTAGTTTTCATTGACTTTTCTTTGTAATCTCCCATGGTTTTTCAAACTTAATGTCACATGTTTGTGGTGATTTCTAATAATTTGGCTTCTTATAGATATTATATCCGATCTTTGATTGGTTTTTCTTTTTTATCCCTTAGTTTCAAGCCTGATCCTATCCATTTGATTTGAAAAAAGAATTTAGGATAAAAAATCGTGCCACAGATTGTGTGTTGATAATATATCTTCTCCCTCTCTTTTGTGCTTACAAAGTAATGGAGATCGAACTGCAATGTATATTAATTTCAAATACAGTTATTTTCCCAACAATTTTTCCTTTCACAATATTCGATGTTTGTTTTTCTTTTCTCTTAGTTTTATGTATATGATGCATGTTGAAATGTGACAAAAAAGCCAAGTGTGGTGGATCGATTGTTGCTAATATCGTCTCTTTCCTTGCTGTTTTGGCGTGCTGCAGATCGAAATGCAATGGAAAAATGCAATGGGGTGGTCGTAGTCTCGGCTATATTCGGTGACCACGACAAAATCCGGCAGCCAAAGGGCCTCGGATCCAAAACCCTAGACCACGTTTGTTTCTTCATGTTCGTAGACAATTCCACGCTCAGAGGACTCCATTCCCACAACCTAATTCCCGAAAAGACTCGAGAGGGAAAAAAGATCGGTGTATGGAGAATCATCAGCGTCTCGACTGAGCATTTGTACGCAAACGCTGCTATGAACGGGGTGATACCAAAACACTTAGTGCACAGGCTTTTCCCAAACGCGATTTTTAGTATGTGGATAGATGCAAAGCTTCAGCTGGTGGTGGATCCGTTGCTTTTAATCCACGCACTTGTGATATCAGAGAATGTGGATATGGCGATTTCTAGGCATCCGTATTATATACATACTATGGAAGAAGCAATGGCAACTGCAAGGTGGAAGAAATGGTGGGATGTGGATTCTTTAAAAACGCAGATGGAGACTTATTGTGAGAATGGGTTGCTGCCTTGGACTCCCAATAAGCTTCCCTATCCTTCAGGTAATTCACACATCGCTATTACCTTCTCCCCCTTTTTTCTTTTTTTTTTTAAATTTCATTCCTCAAAAGGTGGGAAAAAATATCAAAACAATAAGAAAAGAAACGCCTTGAGAGCAAGGATGGGATCAGGGTAGTTTAGTGGCGACGACCGCTACGACAAGAATTTTAGAAAATGCAATTATTATATGTAAAAAAAAAATTATGCCCAACTTATATAGTCTCGCCACTAGTAGATTTTTTTAGAATACATTTCGCCACTATTAGAGTAAAATTCTGATTCCGTCCTTGGTTGAGAGAGCTTTGGAGAGTGCATAATACCCTAGCTCCTGCTACTCGCAATTTCTCAACCTGCCCCTCCGCCTCTCGAGGTTTTGGAAACTACTCAAAAAGCAATTCCGTTCAATTTTGTGATTCCCTACTTTTTTTCGAATTAGAGTTAATTGCATGGGATCTTTCAAACCATTTTGAAAGCAATCGTATTTGAAAACAAGAATATTTGATGTGTTAAATGTGACAAAATAGGATGGAAAGAACTTGAAAATAAAATCATGATAACAAATAGAGGCATAATTCACAACCTGTTTTTTATTTTTTATTTTGCTTGATTTTGAAATTCATTGCATGTTGTACGCTTTTATTTGAAGTTACTTCCTGTAGGAAAGGTCAATAGGCGCGACCGTTGACCGTTTGACTATCCAATGAGCAGCTGACACGTGTACTCGTCCTCGCGGGGTTGACGATTTGACCAACGAACCCTAGCTCGCCACGTGGCGCCTCAGTCGCGCGACACGTGGCCTTGCGCGTGGGAGCCTCGCGCTACCCATAGCTTTGCAGCGCCCATGTAAGGGTCGCGAGCTCAAATTCCTCCCTTAAGGAGAGAGTTATATTTATCCCGGTGGACGCTTGGCGCGATTAATGCGGTTTAACCAAGGCACCAGGGAAATTGCCCAGACTCTTATGTCTGCTCCGGCCTTCCGCACCCCTCTCGGAAATTTCTACTATGTGGTGATGACTTTCGGTCTGAAAAATGCAGGCGCCACTTACCAGCGCGTCATGACTGCAATTTTTCATGACTTAATGCACCACATAGTGGAAGACTATGTTGATGATTTGGTGGTCAAGTCAAAGGAGAGCGTTGATCATTTGAAACACCTAGAAGAAGTGTTCGAAAGATGCCGAAAGTTCAACATGAAGATGAACCCGCTGAAATGCGCCTTTGGTGTGACAGCAGGGAAGTTTTTGGGGTTCTTGGTGCACAGGCATGGGATCGACGCGGATGAGACGAAGATAAGGTCCATCGCGGAGATGCCCGCGCCACACTCGCAACGGTCCCTTAAGCGTTTCCTCGGGAAGGTCTCTTACTTGCGGCGATTCATTCCAGCGCTAGCAGAGATAACAGCGCCATTCAGTGACCTGTTGAAAGGAAAAGCAGAGTTCAAATGGAGTAGCGAGCATCAGAAAGCCTTCGACAGTGTCAAGGCTGCCTTAGCCTCACCTCAAACCATGATTGCACCGCAACCAGGGAAGCCTCTCATCCTGTACCTGACATCGACGCAAAAATCCATCGGAGCGCTCCTCGCTCAAGAAATAGAGGGAGTGGAGCGACCGGTGTACTACATAAGCCGTAAGGTTCAAGGAGCAGAGGAGAGATACACCCCAGCGGAACGACACTGCTTGGCTCTCGTGTTCACCGCTCAGAAGTTGAGGCATTACTTCCTATCATTTCCAGTGCAGCTCGTCACTAAGAGCGACCCTGTGCGATACTTACTATCGCGACCAGCCTTGTCAGGGAGGATCGCGAGATGGCTCCTGGCCTTGGCAGAATTTGAGATCACATGCGTCACTCCACGGGCTATCAAGTGTCAGGCCCTGGCGGATCTCCTTGCACAATTTCCAAGCGGGCAGTGCGAACCATTGGAAGAGGCGTTGCCGGGAGATGGTTTCGAAGCTCTCGCGGCCAGTCCAAGCGAGGCGTCCTGGACGCTAAGCTTCGACGGGGCAGCAGGAGGAGCCCATGGCGGTGCAGGAATTGTCCTTCAAAGTGATGAAGGAGAAAGGGAGTACTTGTCCTACAAACTCGGCTTCGCATGCTCCAACAACGAAGCGGAATATGAGGCCCTAATCCTTGGTCTCCTGGCAGCAAATTTCAGAGGAATTTCACGGCTGAAAATCGTGGGGGATTCAAAACTTATCATCCTCCAGACATCCGGGGAGTTCGCGCTTAAGGAACCCACCCTCGCGCCCTACAGGGCGACAGTTCAGAAGTTAATGGGAAGATTTGAGGCAGTGGACATAATCCACAGGCCAAGGTCAGACAACAGATTCCCGGATGCCCTCGCGACGCTGGGGGCAAAGACAGAATTCGACGAAGAAAAAGTGACGATCGAGATCATTAGAAGGTCGGAACCATCAATCATAGATGAGCTCGGGGCACGTCGCGAGGAAGACTGGCGTGACCCCATTCTAAAGCAGTTGGTTTCTGGAAAAGGGAACCTGCCCATCGCGGAGGTGGCCCAGTTTACTGTCCTACGCGGTGAGCTTTACTATCGCGGACCTCAAGGGTGGCTAGCAAGATGTGTAGGACCCGGCGAAGCGAAGACCAAGTTGCGTCAGATCCATGACAAAACTTGTGGCGAAAACGAGATCTCCCTATACCGCAGGGTTCAAAGGCAGGGCTATTATTGGCCCAGCATGAAAGAAGATGCCGCAAAAGTCCTCCGTGCCTGCCAAAACTGCATGTTATACGCAGTAGAGGCAGAGTGTTGCCTCATGGAAGAGCTAGACTGGAGGCAAGAGTACATCGACTTCCTTCGTGAAGGAGCGTTGCCCTTGGATCCGAAAGAGGCCCGGAGGGTTCAGCGCTGCTCTCAGCGTTACTTCTTGGAAGGGGGGCAACTTTATCGTCGCGCCCTAGACGGAATTCCCTTGCGTTGTCTGTCTCGCGAGAAAGCTGAAGAAGTTTTACAGAAGGTCCACGAGGTGGAACATCAGGGATGGAGGAAACTGTAGAGCACTTGATCCATCTTGGGTATTTCTGGCCTACGATGGAAGCAGATTCGAAGCGACATGTACGCAGGTGCGCGGCTTGTCAGAAATTCGGGAACTTAGTCCACGCACCATCCGTGGAACTACACTCCATTCGCGCCCCTTACCCGTTCCACACTTGGGCAATGGATCTGATTGGGCCCATACACCCGTCATCCAGAGGAAACCAGTGGATCTTAGTCGCTACTGAGATAAGCACGAAGTGGGTAGAGGCAGTAAGCTTGCGCAGAGCTACTGGCGCGGCAGTCGCGAACTTCATTAAAGAGAACATCATTTGCCGCTTTGGTATACCCAAAGTCATTCTTTCAGATAATGGCACCCCTTTTATCAACAAGAATGTGAAAAAGTTTCTGAAGTCCTACCCAGTGAGTCACCTCACGTCGACTCCATACTATCCCCAAGGCAACGGTCAAGCCGAGGCGACCAACAAAACCCTCATCCGCATCATCAGCAAGTTGCTGGACGAAAAAGGAGGAACATGGGCTGACCACTTGGCAGTGGCATTATGGGCGTACAGGACCTCTCATCGCAAGGCTACGCGTGCTAGCCCATTCAGCCTGGTCTATGGGGCAGAAACTGTTCTCCCCGCAGAGCTAAGCGTGCCCTCCGCGAGACTAGCCCTCGCGGCGGAGGTGACACAAGAAGAAAGAAGGGCAGACCTCGAGGCCCTGGAAGAAAGAAGGAACACTGCTGCAAGGAATCAAGAAAAGTACTGGGAATCAGTAGCCAAGTATTACAACAAAGGTGTGGTGCCGCGAGCATTCCAAGTTGGAGACTTAGTATGGAAGTCTACAACCGCAGTCATGAGGGACCTGGAGCAGCCAAAGTTCACTCCAAGGTGGGAAGGTCCGTATGAAGTAATCAAGGCCAGCAGCAGCGGTCACTACGAATTAGCACGGGTCAGTGATGGTTTTAAAACTGGTCCCGTTAATGCTAAGTTTATTAAAATGTATTACCCATGATGTAAGGGTACTCTGTATGTTTTCAATTTCAAAGAAGGCTTCATGCCATGCTGTCTTTAGTTCATTTTTGAACAGTTTTCATGTAAAGGTGGCAAGCAATATGTAGGGGCAATTAGCAGAAAGTAGGGCATGCAGTTGTAATATCACTTACCTATGTTCTTGAAATATAGGCTTATTACTCTTAAAAAACTACTGCAATTACCCGACGTTGTCATTACATCTCAAAAAACCACCACAAAGTTACTTCAGGAAGTCTTCCAAAGTCATTGTGTTACAACACCAAAAAAAAAAGAGAACAAAAAAGGGGGGAAGTTTGTCAACCAAAGATGTTCTTCAAAAAGGGATCGGCCTCGCAGAGAGGCACGTCGATGAGTCTGTCACCAAGGCGGGCTTCCTCAGCCATGCGCTCGTAAGCCTGCCTGCGCTCTTCCACCACCGCCTCGGCCGCAGCCACCGCATCCCGCGCTTTGGCAAGAGCTGCCTGAGCCTCTTCCAGGGCCGCCTTCGCTCCCTCGCAATGCCTCCACAGCTTATCGTTCTCGCGCATGATCTTCGCGGCGTCAAGCTCCTTGTATACCCACCAAATGTCAAGCCCCAACTTGTCAAAGTCTTGGACAGTCTGCCCGATCTCCTCGATCTGACTGAGGTCCAAATCGCACACCCTTATCTCCTTGATGCTCATCAAAAAGTGGTGAAGGCATTGAAGCTGCATCCGGCCCATGGTCAGACTGTAGAGGCCGCGGACCTTGAAAAACGTGTGGGGGAAGCGGTCTCGGATGAAGGAAAGGAAAGAGGTCTCGTCGCGAGTGAGGCGGAATTGTCCGAAGAAGGCCTCGTTTGAAAGTATCTCCTCCTCCTCAGTCGCAGGCGGCTCCACCACTCGCGCATCAGAGTCGTCTCCAACAACCTCTTGCCCATGACTGGTACTGGCCTCAGTATGTTGTTGCAGTATAACTCCCCCAGCAAGCGAAGAACTCCCTACAGCAAGGTTACCAGCAGCGAGCCCCACCTGTGGGGTCTCGAGAGATATCAGAGTATCATCTTGCAGGTCCGCAAAGACCTCCGCGGAAGTCAGATTTGTAAGCGCCACTGCCGCATCATGTGCTTGAAAGTGCGCGGCAAGGTCATAAGCGGGAGGGACGTTGACACGCCTGTGGAAGAGCTCAAAGGCAGACTTTACTGCCTCTCGTCGGGGTAGCTGTGGGACAACAGCCTCCGGCGCTAGCTGGTTGATGTCTGGGATTGAAAGGAACCCCTCTATTGGAACCCTCCGACGAGGTATCAGACTTGACTCTTCATTCTCCTCTTCATCCTCCTCAACTACAGGGTGCGTTGTGTCAACACCCAAGTTCTCACCATCACCTCCGCCACCATCGCGACCTTCGTCGCCATCTCCATCCTCATCATTTTCATCCTCGGCGTCATTTCCTTCTTCACCATCATTCGGTTCTTCATCACCGATGCCACCACCACTATGATCATCACCACCATCCCCGTCACTTTGACCTCCCTCGCTACCGTCAGCGTCGCTGTTCTCAACTCCCTCACTATCGCCACCACCGCCACCCTCGGAGTCGCTATCATTCCCAGCGGATTCCTCCTCAGCCAGATCAACAACCACCTGCTTACCTGCAGCGACAGACGTGCCGCCTGGACTAGACTGTGTGGCACGGGGCAGTTTAAAGAATCGGCTAAGAGGAGCAGTATCATCCATGCTACTGTCAGAATCACCCTCGCGGGCCTCCTCATCCTCCCTCTTTCTCTTAAGTTTACTCGAGGGGGTATGGTCTTTCCCTTCTCGCCTGGGTGAGGAGCCTACAAAGCAGGGATGGACAGATGAGAAAACGGCAACGGGAAAGCTAATAAAAGGTGGGGAGAGAAGCAAATCTCACCGACAGACGCGACGCTCGCAGGGATCTCTTCAGGGCTAAGGGCCCTTGCCGCTCGAGTAGGGGCACCCTGGAGAAAAGAATGAATTTAAGAGCTGCAACAGGCGCGAATGGCAAGTATCATGAAAAAGGAGACGAAAAGGTGTCATTACGGAGGTGTACCTTCTGTAGTCGCTTCAGCTGAGGGCCTTGTTCCTGCAGAGATGTCTTTTCCTTCGCCTTCGCACGGGTCACCCTCGACGGAATCACAGTCGAAATGGGCTCCGCGATGGTGATGCCTCTGCTAGCCGCAAGGGTAGCGGTTGGCGGAGCCCAGTAACTCTTCTTACCCCTCCATCCAGGCTGTCTTGCCTTTGGAGACCGTAGAGACACGTCGCGATGGTAGACTTCTGAAAAGGGCGGAATCTCAGGGACGCCGCGGACATAGTTTATGAAAGAGTCAAGGTTGCGGCGCCAAGCCAAGCGGCTGTTGGCTGTAAAGGATGTCTCTCTATCGTTCCGCGGAAGCACCACAACAGTAAAACCCTCTGTCAGTTCACCCACAAAAGCCCTAGTGAAGCGGCGGAGACTTTCAACATAGCTCTTCAGCGGTGGTGCCTGGCCCGGCGCACCCTGGTCATAGCCGAATTGCCGCGCTACCCTGTCAGGACGATACAGCACGGAGCGTGCCCCTTCTGCACATAACGCAGGAAGAGAACACGGGCAAGCAGCAGCAAAGGCAGCAAGAGCAGAAGCAGAGACACTAACACCTTCAGTCTGGAAATCTACAACACGGTCATCCTCTGAAAAGAAGCTAGTGGGAAGCGCACCTTCGACGGGCTCAGCGTAAGGTCGCGGGAGAAATGCATCGGCACCATCAATCCGTTTCCCCCAAGGCTTCGTTGAACTGACCCCACTCCATCTCATGATCCGGGGCCTCGGCTCTTCACCCTCGCTAATGTCCGCGGGTGAGGGCGCGAGACTCGGGAAGTGCTCAAAGCAGAAAGCCATCAGGAACTGGGTATGTACCACCGAAACCATGTCATAGCGCCCCATAGATCTCTCAGTATCAGCATGAACCTGATCCAAGCGGTGGAACAAGGAGCCCAGGAAGAGAGGCCCAAGCGGAACAAAGTCACCCCTCGCGAGGCTTACCGCGAGGGGGAAAACAGTGTAGTTTGGCCCTTCGTAGGGAAACTCAGGAATCACAAAGAAAGACAACCAATAAACAAGGAAACCAGCCAGATGGAGATCGGAATCGTACATCTTCCCATGAAACTCAGATGCCTGTCCCGCGGGAGGCACAGTCCCGGGAGGAGG
The DNA here is from genome assembly GCA_014282245.1 of Rhododendron simsii. Classification (NCBI taxonomy): domain Eukaryota; kingdom Viridiplantae; phylum Streptophyta; class Magnoliopsida; order Ericales; family Ericaceae; genus Rhododendron; species Rhododendron simsii. The sequence goes on along the minus strand of CM024954.1, from coordinate 31,595,269 downwards.
CAAGTCTTTGAAGAAGTACCGTAGCCAGCAGCCCCAAGATGTCTTGCCCGACTTCGGAGGGGCTCGTACACGTCCCTCTCGGTCAAAGCGGGACCCGTACTTCCCCGCCGCTGTGTACGCCTTCCTCAACCGCTCCACCAGTTTCGCATCTGCCGGAGAAAGATTCGAGGGGTCGAGAGCCACCGACCCCCTCGTACTCAGCCTCATCAACACGGCTGTATCTTGCAAGGTGGGACCACCATCTCCCCACGGGAACACAAACGTATGGGTGTCTTTGCTCCAACGAGAAATCATGAGATCAAGGTTCGTATTGTTCTTACGGATGCTCAACTCCGTAGACAAGCGAACGGGCTCGAGGGCACGAGAGGCCCTAAGTGTATGCACGAAATCGATATTGCTCAGAACCGACTCTACCCAGTCGCCCCAATGGGCCGGAGCCTGAGACACGGCTTCATAGTTGACAAAGCAGCAGGGGATATCCCCTCTCTCCACGCGGAATCTCAAAACAGAAGAGGGAATGATCAAATCAGCCTCCTCATGAGTTACCTCAGGGGTCAGAAGGAGCGGATCCTCCGAGATATCTGTCTCCGGAACGAAGGCCTCCGCCCTCCGCCAGAACGAGTCGCTTGAACCGCCGAGATATGGCGCCCGACGCCACTCGTCCGCCGGAAGTGCTCGGATGGAAGTTTGCAAGATAGCCTTGCTCCCTTGCTCCATGTCGTCCCTCACCATCTCGGACCAAAGAAGTGGGTTTGTGAGAAAGAGGGAGAAGAAAGACAGAGTTGCAGTCGGGAGAGAGGAAGAAGAAAGTTTGAAGTTTTGATGGAAGAAAGAGAAGAGAAAGATGGGATCTTTGGAAAGTAACTGGGTTTTATGGCTAACTGTGGTCATTTATACTCAGGGAGGGTCCCCCGAATCTCGAGAAAGTGACGCCATAAAGTCAAGAGGCGTGGTGGTTGCAGAGATCCGAACAGTCCCGACCGTTGCACGCGCGCATGACAGCGCGTGAGTCACACGCGCGTGGGGGGCAATTGTAGGAAAGGTCAATAGGCGCGACCGTTGACCGTTTGACTATCCAATGAGCAGCTGACACGTGTACTCGTCCTCGCGGGGTTGACGATTTGACCAACGAACCCTAGCTCGCCACGTGGCGCCTCAGTCGCGCGACACGTGGTCTTGCGCGTGGGAGCCTCGCGCTACCCATAGCTTTGCAGCGCCCATGTAAGGGTCGCGAGCTCAAATTCCTCCCTTAAGGAGAGAGTTATATTTATCCCGGTGGACGCTTGGCGCGATTAATGCGGTTTAACCAAGGCACCAGGGAAATTGCCCAGACTCTTATGTCTGCTCCGGCCTTTAGGCAGGACCCGAGGGGCCCCTTGAGGCTTGGCAAGCGGTATTGGCGCGACCGAGTAGGTCACGACCTTGCCCTACGGGAAGGAAGGGGATCTAGTGGCTTGGTGGCTGTAAAAGAAGAAGAGGATCTCCGCGAATAAGAGGATACGCATACCGTCATACTCGCGGTCATCGCGAGGGTAGCGACACCTCGGCGGTCAGGGGGTACAGAAGGGACACGTGTCATTTTATCAACGCGCCACTTGGCGTCCGAGCATTAGCTCGTGTGGGCTATAAAAATGAACGTTTTCTTCATTGAACCTCAGCAACAGAGCACTTTGTGAACAGTTCCTAGAGAGAGAAAGTTGGTGAGCACTGATTTCAAAGGAGGTCTTATCCTCTTTCAGGGGCTCTATTGTCTTTCCTCCTAGGGATCTCTTGGGTTTGGGTCTCCACTGCCTACCCTCTCTGTTCACCCCTGCTCTTCTTCTTCACCCTTCTAGATCACTCCTTTCATCCCCTTTCCATGGCTATTACAACCTCTCCGGCACATCTATTCTCTTAAGGATATTTGTCCACTCAGAAATCGGACCGATCCTACACTTCCTTTGTCCCATTTAATTTGTTTGCTTTGTACATTGCAAGTAGTTATAAAAATAACATGCAATTAGTGCATGTCTCCCTGAAAATCTTCATGGAATTTCCAAAATTATCCGTTGTTCTATTTCAGTCAAATTGTTTTCAATCATTCGTGATGTTAAGTTATTGAAAATTTTCACTTTTTTTCTTTTTGACTTTACAAAAAGAGCAAAAAATTGAGACATCTGAACGTAGAATACCAAGCAAATAAAATGGGATGAAAGGAGTACAATACATGCTTGTTTACATGCAACTTACAACACATGCTTGAAAAAGTGTGTTCTTCGAGGATTTGGTCATTTGCCTGTTTGAGCAATACTTTGGAAATTGGACTCATTTTGCCTTCTCTCTTGAAGCCTAGAGCGTCTCTAACGGATGGTGAAATTCATTATCAAAGCTATAATTACAATTTTGTATGATCGCTGATGAATTCGACTCCATTGGCTAGATTCATAGCCAAATTATTGGTTTTCTAAATTTTGTGTCAAGCCACTCATTTTGGCTCCAACTAATTAAATATTTCCACCTAACCCTCATTTATCATATGAGAAACAATGCCAAACAAAATGTTGTTTTGGCATTTGGGCTCATTTGGCTTTAAAAATATACTCTAATAGTAGTAACTTATTTTTTAGGCTGTATACAAAATTTTTTCGCATTTGTTAGTTTTGCATTAAATTTTTGTGACTTATTGACTCGTCTCAGTGGTAAAGTACAATTTATTTATTTTTATCGAAACTCATACTCCATCTATCCCTTTTTAAGTGTCCCGCTTCGTAACTCCAACTTATTAAGAAAACATCATCATTACACCTTTCACATCAACTTTTACCTCAACTTTTCCTACTTGCTCTCTATGGAGACATCATCATTACACTTTTACTTACTAACTTTTCAAAATGGAATATACTTTTAGCGGGAAAATGAAAAATGTACCAACTTTTACCCACTAACTTCACAAAATAGACACTTATTAAGGGACAGTTCAAAATGGAATACTGGATTTTAAAAAAGGGACAAAGAGAGTAATTTTTTTCAAAAAAATAAGAATAAGTAAAAAAAACTGTCATATTAACTTATTTTTGTCTTTATTCAAAAAATTATGAGTTTTGATCATATTTTTTTACTTTTTCGATTCCGCTCAATGAGACGAATCAATAAGGTTACAAAAGTTAAACGCAAAACAAACGAATGCAAAAAAAATTTAAATAAACAAAAATAAGTCACTTGACTTATTAATCCAAACCTATCCTTCAAGAAATGTGCTCATTCGGTGGTTGGGCCCGATTTCATGACTCTTTTGTTGAGAAAACCAAATTATCACTGCTTGAGTGTTACTGAAGTTACACTCAAAGTTGACATCTTGTGGGGATTTTCCCAAATCACTTTATTAAGTTTTATTCTTTAACCATTTTCGAGTATGATCTTCGGGTCCCATTCCAAGGAATTAAGGACCTACAATTGCTTTGTTAAGTTTTATTCTTTAACCTTTTTTGTTTTCGTAATAATTAGTATGTTATTTGTTTCATGTGATAAGCTCGCATCTAGTGACGTTAGGTATACCGTATACATACATTTGTTAGTATATGTTTACTATATCCGCATAAGATTTCGAAATACCGTATACATACATTTGTTAGTATATGTTTCCTGTATCCGTATAAGATTTTGAAAATTTACTGCATGTAGTCGTATTAGTATCTGATGATTCCAAATGAAATTGTGTTTATGGGCATGCAGATGTACCGGACAGTGCCCTAATAGTGAGAAAGCATAGTATGTCAAGCAACTGCTTCTCATGCCTCTTATTTAATGAATTGGAAGCATTTAACCCAAGAGACCAATTGGCATTTGCGTATGTGAGGGACAAAATGAAGCCAACAAAGCAGCTGAGGGTGAACATGTTTGATGTACAGGTGTTTGAACAGGTGGCAGTGGAGTACAGACATAACCTTAAACAAAAAGGTGGGCCAAGTTCCAGCAGCGCAACAGCACAAGTCCCCAAGACAACAAAGAGGGCAAACTCTGATTTGTTTGTTAATGGTAGTTTTAGCAGGTGTGATGGATACCTTTTAACAACGTGGGGTGAATCCCATGATTGATTGTTTTTTCATTTCAACAATGTTATAACCACACACAAATACTTACATATACTTACGAAAGCGGTGAGGGCTCATTCCCTTCGTGAGTGTGTGTGTGTGTAGGGACGGAACCAGGATGTCATAAACGCGGGGGCCAAACTATGAGCAACAAAATTTTAAAATTTCAAGTTTCAGAATTCTAATAGTTTGTTTGGTTTAAGTTTGGATGGAGGTTTTTTGGGTAATGAGTGGAGAGGGAGAGAAAGAAAAATGAGACAATGGAAGAAAAACTTACGAGAGACCGTATGCACAAAGTGAAATTGAGTTTTGGGATCCAAAACGAACACATTCTTAAAGTATTTAAATGTCTAAACAACACTCCACACAAAATACAATATCTAGGTGCTCTTAACAAATAAAAAAATAACTCATATTAAAATTTATTTATTTTTTTGAAAAAAAAAAACCCCGAAACAATGCGGGGGCCGTGGCCCCTATATGACCATTAGTAGATCCGTCTATGTGTGTGTGTGTGTGTGTGTGTGTGGGGGGGGGGGGGGGGGGCCGGGGCCAGGGTGACACCCCCTTCGTAAGTACTGTGTGTAAGTGGTTGTGTGTGGTTGTAAAATTATTGTTTTCATTTTTTGATTACGTTAGGAAAAATACTCCTATAAATTTGCACCCATTTTTTTTGTACAAATACAACTTATTTCTTATTTTACTATCTGAAATGAAAATTAGTTTTTTGCACCCATTTTTTGTGCAAATACGCGTACTTTCTGTTTTATTATGACTGCATTCTCTTGAACTTAACTTAAATCTAAAAATTTTGTCCTTATTCAAATTTTTTTCTCATTTTTTAATTTTGTGTCAAATTTTTGTGAATTATTGATTTGTCTCGATGGGAGAAGGAAAAGTAAAATTATTTAGTTTTACCCAAATATTTTGAGAAATAACCACTTTTTTTGCTTAAAAAATATTATTTCTCAAAATAGTTGGGCAAAAAAAAAAATTACTTTTCTTTATCATTCTTGATCTCTCTAATCGTATAAGGGCTCATTTGGCTTTAAAAGTGGAACAGTACTTTTTTTGTCTTTGTTCAAAAAAATTTTTGCATTTGTTAATTTTGCATCAAACTTTTGTGACTTATTGATTCATCTGGGCGAGAGGAATTGAAAAAGTAAATTTTTTTTTATCAAAACTCATAATTTTCTTTAAAAAGATAAGAATAAGTATAAAAAAAATATAAAAAAAAAAGCTGACTTATTGCCTTATAAGTCTTTATTAAAAAAATTATGAGTTTCGATCAAAATTTTTTACTTTTCCAATTCCTCTCGTCGAGACGAATCAATAAGTCACAAAAGATTGACGCAAAACAAACAAGTGCAAAAAAAATTGAATAAGGATAAAAGATAAGTTACTCAACTTTTTAATCTAAACCCATCCTAAGAGCATCCACAACATAATAATTAAAATTGGATAACCAAAAATTGCCACATCATCTTTTGATTATCTATTTAGAAGTTGTTAAAATTAGCAGTGTCAAGTCTCACATTGTTTACTTTTTGCCCATAATAAAAATGGGTTGGCAAAAATTTAAATTTAACAGTCAGTTTTTTTTCTTCTCAATCTAATGGTCTACATTGAATGGTATTCTAGTAAAACAAGTGAAAGTGAAGGGCATTTGTTAAAATTCATAAAGTGATCAATATTGTTAAATGCACAACCACTTGCCAAAGTGATGAATGAGTTTCACCTTCCACTAAAGCATTTGCTTTATGTAGAATGAGTTTTATTCTCCTATGATGGATGTACTTGATTGAGTAGATGTGAGGTCCAATAATTTGGTTATTGGCAAAAAATTGCTAGTTTTGATTATCCAAATGCCAAAATTTGATGAGTTGTTAGATTTCTTAGAGGTTTCCAACTTAAAATCAATTGGCTATAGGTGGAGTAGCCAATAAAATTTATTAACCAAGCTTGGGTGGCTTCGATAAGCGATGTGGGACAAGTCTAACACTCTCCCTCACTTGCAGCCCAGATGCCTGTGGAGGTGACTGACCAGGAGCTTACTGACTGATTCGGGCGACAGAGAGGACAGAGACTTTCCCACGGGAGGTGAGGCCACCCAAAACCTAGCTCTGATATCATGTTAAATATGATAGAAAAAATATTTTATTGAATTCGATTATTGAAACCATACAATGATCGAGGCCTCTATTTATATAAGAGAAGAGCCTAACTATGGAAAGAAAATTATACTCATTAACTATGGAAGAAAATCATCCTAATGACAATAAAATCACAATCTCAAGATCACGATATTATCTTGTATATGCATTTTTTCTAACATCTCCCCACAAACACAAGTAGATCTACCAACTTGAGTTTGAAAAATTAAAGAGAAACTAGGAACATCCAAGCAAAAACAAACCAGGAGCCACCACGCCAGGCCAAGCCAAGCCAAGCCAAATTCAAGCAGGTTTACCAACTTGAGTTTGAAAGAAAAGAAACGAAGAAGCCATGAATCGAAAATCCACAAGCACTGGTTGTGAAGAGGCGCGCTGGTGATGAAGGTGTTCGGTGGGGGAAAGCAACCGAAAAACGTGAAAAAGTTTGACAAAGTAACTAAGTGACCGGTAGACAATCGTAAGGCTTAGGCCGCCCACAAAGAGCGAATATCCACAGGGCCTAGATCTTATAGCTCTGATACCATGCTAAATACCTTGGAGGTTTCCAACTTAAAAGCAATTGGCTATAGGTGGAGTAGCCACTTGAATTTATTAACCAAACTTGGTGGCTTAGATAAGCAATGTGGGACAAGTCTAACAGTTGATAAGAGGTTGCTAAGTTTGGTTATTATAATTTGAGCATTTGTTTGAGCATATATTGCTAACTTTAGCATCCTTTTGGTTTTGATTATTACATTGTGGATGCTCTAAGTTGAAAATCTTATTGTTACTTAATCACTCATGATTGATCTCATGCAGTTTCACGCATAACCATACTTTAATCAAGTCTTTCAATGGTTTTTTTTTTCAAAAGTGAGAAGATTGTATTGATAAACGTTTAGCAGCACTTACAAAATGGATATTGTTGTGCCAAAATCTGGACGGTCAATCCGAGTTTTGTCTTCTAGATGGTTCCTGCAAAAAGTCCAATGAACGGAGGTGCTTCCAGTCGTGGACCCTCCGAAGGTTAAGTTAGTATGTCAGGAGAGAAACTATTTGCTCTGCAATTTAAAGATGAAAACTGAGAGCGTACCTTCTCTGCTATTTATATACTACCTTACATGGCTGCCAATCGTCATGGTGATCGTGGAGGAGGTTGACAACGGTTATCTTCAGTAATGGGCCGCAGGATCCGGGGGAATCAGGCATACTTAAGGTCATGGTCATCCCACAACTTTGTCCTGGGATTATCGAGAGGCATTACCCGATACATGCGGTCGTGGGACGACCCCTATGCTCGGATTGGCTTGGTCTGCCCTTTGTGAGCCGACCGTCACCCTGGGACGGATCTCCATCGTTTGTTACTCGGCATTGGTGTTCTAAAATTCCCCTCATCAGTAGCCCCCCCCCCCCATTCCCAAGCTGAAAAGCAACCGCTCGGTGATGGGAGTTCAGAATAACCGCCATTGCACGGGCCACAAGGTCATTAAATGCTCAAGCGTGCGCCTGCCGCCAAAACATTACCTCCCTTTCTCGAACAAAGTGCTAAATGAAACCATCCATTGATTCGGCCAAAGTAAGCTTGACGGCCCAGATCAATCATCGGAATGATTTTATCTGGGCCATCCAATCGGACCCACGTCAAACGGCCCAGATGACTTACGGCTCCTCGCTCTTCGCGCTTGCTAAGGTATAAAGAGGAGAAAACCATTTGTTGTCACTATCACTTTCAAATTGCCTCGCTTTCTCTTCTCCTTTGCTTTCGTTGTACTTACGCTGGATCATCCGATATTCCCCACTCTAGGAGTCAACATCCCATTTGCGTCTCTTCCTCCCTTCTCACCGGAAGCCAACCTTCCCCTCGCAACCTTTCCTTCGATCTCCCAATATCCCTCATTTAGGGAGATATTTTGCGTGTACAGGCTGTGGTTTGGTTTCAGCAACATCGCTAAACGCCAAGAGCCTTTTCCCCCATTGCACAAGTACATCGGTCAACAACATTTCTTGGACGGCTCTCTGAACTTCTTCAACCTCCTTCGATACGTGGTTTTAACGCCGTTTTGGAAAAGTTCATCCGGTACCCGCTCTCAACCAATCGACCTAGAAACCACTTCCTCAAGCGGAGAGATGGCCGATCTGGAAGTTGGAGACCACCTAATTGCTGACGTCGACCAAATCATCTGCTCTCAACCTTTCAAGGCTGAAGGGATACATGGGCTCATAAATGAAGCAGACCTATCGCTTTAGAAAGCCGCGTACCAAATCCCGAAGACCGTTGTTCTTCGAGCGCCAAGCGCAGAAGATAGGGCGTGTGCCTTTTCAGAGAACGAGGTCTGCCTGTATGAGGAGGCCTTCCATGCCGGTCTGCGACTTCCTTTTCCTAGGATAGTGCACGACCTCTTGGCCCATCTTCATTTGGCGCCGAGTCAGTTGATGCTGAACGCTTGGAAGATTTTTTATGGGGCTATAATGGCATTCGAGGAGATAGGAGAGTGAAGTCGACAGATGATGGTAAACAACTTCCTCTATTGCTGTTCTGTAAAAATGTCAGAGCTGGGGTTTTGGTTCTCTCAAGCCCGAGACGATCGCCAAATCGTCTTTAAACTGCCACTTCAGTAAAGTGTTGGAAAGAGAAATTTTTCCTCATCTCTGGTGAAGGGTGGGAGTATCAAGAGATAAAGATCGTGGGTTCTGTAACCCCAGGAATCAATCTGGTTTGGGGCGACCCACATCTAAACAAAATTGCAAACATTCAACCAGAGGCCGATGATCTTGAAGACATCGTCAAGGCAATAAAGAAGAAGTCGACTGGGTACAGCAAGCTGGTGACCCTGAAGAAGCTCTTTTCTTTTCTTCTGGGCTTAACCCGAAAGGTAACTTCCAACTTTACCCTAACAGTTTCGATCTGATCTCCTAGCTGGCAAATGCCCTGATTGTATCTTTTTGCAAATGGTGTGGAGATCGATGAAACCACCTTGAACCATCTTAGGGGTTGCCAGACCATTGGCGCGGGCAAATCGAGTGCCCCAAAGTTGAAGATTGATAAGAACGTCCTCGCCTAAGCTGTCCAGGCTGGGCCTCTGCTGTGGCAAAAACTTTGGGCAAGAGGAAGAGAAAAACAGACCAAACAGGTGGTCCAACGACTAAGGTGGCAAGCGAGGTGTTGATCGGTTCAATAGGTTGAACCTTGAGCTGATTGTTGAGCCTCTCGGCCGGTCTCACCGATCCCGTTAAAACAGAGGTGGTCAAATCCAAAGGCCCCACCGAAAAGGTGTCAGGTCAGGAAGTAGGCGACGTAGGACCGAAGACAGACCCATCGGAGTGGTCACAACAAGACTGGGTGGACATGTCTGGGCTGATATACCCCGGAGGAAGCGAGTTTCCACGAGTGCCTATCCCTGGAAACATCCTGTACGACCCTAAAGCCTGTGTGAACTCTCTCAATGCATTCTCCATGCCAGTCTTCGATAACCTGAGTGCGTTGACGACGGATCATTTGTGCAGGAATTTGCACGTGGGCATGGGCCGAGTAAGTTCCTAGTCTTGTTTTCCTTCAATTTTGGATGTTCATCTGCGTCTTTGGTTTACTCATTTCTTCATTTCTCCGGTTGACTTCTAGTCGATTGCCGAAACTGTGACTTTGACAAACCGACTGTCAAGTCGAGAGAAGTTAGTCTACTCAACAACTGACAGTGCCAAGGCCGAGCGCCTGAGGAGAGAGAACGTGGAAAAAGATCATGCTAAGTGTGCTGATGTGTTGAAGCTAGCCACAGAGGAAGCAACGAGAGCTGTTAAGGAGGCGCAAGCCAGTCGGTCGACAACTAAGTAGGCCCAAAAAGTGGCAGAGGACAAGCTAGTAGTGGCCGAGAGAATGTTGGTGGAGGAAAGGAAGAAAGTCGAGGAGATGAAGGGTCAGTTGGAGGCTCCCAAAAAGCTTCCGAGAATGCGTTGGAGCGAAATACCCAGACGATTCTTGCAATACAAAAAGACTTGGGTAAAGCAAAACCGCAATGGAAGACTTCAAGGCTTCAGTTAAGTTTTGCCAAAAAAAACTCTACTTTGTGGGTGGCTTCGAACAAGCGAAGAAGGCTTTTCAAAAGAACTTTCTTGAAGCTAATCTGCAAGGCATTGAACTCAAGCCCTCGTCAAAGGGAGAAACCACGACTAAGGCCAAGCAGAACGGCAGTGAAGAGGACTAAGATGAAGCCCAGAGCTAATCATGCAGATGGTTGTTAAATATGCTTTGAACTATCCCTGTTCCAGTGTCTTTTTGTTTTGTTGTTTTTAAGAACTAGGTTAAAATTCAGCAAGTTCAGTTGTTTGATTTGAAGTTGTATATCACGTGCTTTATGACTCTATTAAATTATTAATGGCTTATCCCATCTCTCTTGTGCAATATGTTTACATCGACCAACCTCGGCTGCCAGAAAGAAATTGAGCGCTTGGCCATGCACCGATGATTGCTCGGTCATCAGCCTACTGCTTCAAATGTACAGTCATTCCTGGGGAAGTGGAAAGGATAAGCATTATCTGTATCCTTTGATAATGTCCGTCAAATCAGTGTTTATGATAGGAATGCAGAGAGATAGTGATGCTTTGGTTTCTGTTCCTAATTAAATACGATAATAATTAACTCCTAGTTAATTACGTCATTTAATTGCAATGCAAAGCGTACTTACCTCCTACCAAGCATCTTTAGCTTGGTTATAAAAGCAACCAATAGGCTAACCTGTTGTTAGCACTTCACAACAAAAAGAGAAAAAGTATGGCTAGCAGTAGTCAAACGAACCTGACCATTCACCAGGTGGAGGTGATCGCGAACACCGCCGGGGCGAAGGCCATGGAGACCCTTCAGGAGGACATTTGTGGGCTGAAGAGTGCAGTGGAAAGGCTGGCGGAGAAGGTGGACGCCATGACCAACACCATGTCGGACGTGGAGCACACCATCCGCATGATGCTCGTCGCTAACTGGGATAGGCTCCAGGGTCCTCCTCTGGTGCTCCCCTCCCCTCCCCGCGAAGCCAAAGGTGGCTGAAGGAGTGGGTCCAAGTAATGGACTCACTCTTGCCACCAGTAAGGGTTGCCATTTTGTTCCTTGGCAACCTTCATTTTTAGGTAAGGGGGGGGGGGGGGGGGGGTGTGGAAGGGGGGAGAGACATGCGGCATGGTCGTCTAGCTATGGACTTTATAATTTTCTCTTCTTTTTTTTTTTGTAAGTTCGTACCCCCACCAAGGGGTAAAAACAAAGTATAAAAAAACAAACTTTTATCCATCTTCGTGCTTTTCGTAACGTGTTTCTGCATTGTGACAAAGCTTAGCCCTTAAGCCAAAATAACGTAATAGGTACTACATTTTGCAAAAAAGAGAAACTGAATCTGATGATTGCTTACTTGACCTAGATTGGTGACGTTTATCAGTTGATCCGAGTACAAGTGAGGTCAATCGAAAAGTGTACTTGACCGATCGTGAGGTACGTTAGTTCAATCGATCGTAAAGTGTGAGATGGGAGTGCCAGTTAGATCGACCATCGGACCGGGAGTGCATGCTAGCTCGACCGATTGTAAAGTGTGAGATGGGAGTGCCAGTTAGCTTGACTATCAGACCGGGAGTGCATGTTAGCTCGACCGATCATAAAGTTTGAGATGGGAGTGTGATTTATCTAGACCATCGGACCGGGAGTGCAAGTTAGCTCAACAGATCATTCATAAAGTTTGAGATGTTGAGTGAAAGAAGACATGATCAGTTTTTAGAAAAGAAAAGTCACTACCATTTCCATTAACAAACTCCTGATACAAGGGTCGTCGGAATGACTTCTTTTTGGAAAAATGAAAATGACATGGAAATAGGACATTGCAGACTGTTCTGTCCTCCCAGCAAGGGTAAACGACAACACCTAATTTAAAAATCTAAAAATTTGAAAGCAAACAATAACAGAAACAGAATAAAAAATTATTGATAGTGGGCCCTTGGGTGCTCTACATTCCAAGAATGCGAAAGCTTCCAACCGGTCATGGTGACTAACTGATATACTCCAGGCTTGATGACGTTCTGGACCTGAAAAGGTCCTTCCCACTTTGGATCCAGCTTCTTCAGCTTCTTTTTCTCTAAAATTCTCTTCAGCGCGAGATCTCTGACTTGAAACGCTCGGCCCTGGACTTTCTCATCAAAATAGAGTTTGGTTCTCTACTGACAGGACGCAACTCGAATGGTTGCTTTTTCCCTGACTTCCTCGAGCAGGTCGAGATTCTATCGTTGTGCTTCTTCATTCCGCTTGGGCTCATAGAACTGGACTCTGTAACTTGGCAGACCGACCTCGACTAGGATGACCACCTCACTACCAAATGCCAACTGGAATGGATTCAGACGGTAGTATGGTATGCCCAAAGAGTACTTGGTAGCATATTGGCCCACACCCCTTTAGCGTCGTCAAGCCAAGCCTTAATGATCACGAGTAAGGTTCGGTTCGGTTCGTCACTTCCACTTGTCCATTTGCTTGAGGGTGACCAAGTGTGGCATACTTGCACTTAGTAATGAACTGTTCCCAGAATTCCCTTATCCTTTCGTTGTCGAACTGTTTCCCATTGTCAGAGATAATGGCATGAGGAATCCCAAACCTGCAGACGATCTGCTTCCAAACAAAACTCCAAGCAGCTTCCTGAGTAATTTTGGCAAATGGCTTCGCCTCAACCCATTTTGTGAAGTAGTCAATGGCCACAATCGCGATTTTATTTTGACCCACACTTAGTGTAAATGGACCGATAATGTCTATTCCCCATTATGCAAACGGCCATGGACTTTCTAAAGGAATGATTGGCTCTGGAGGCTGATGGAGTATGTCAGCAAACCTCTGACATTTATCACATCGCCGAGCGAATTGCGTCTTGTCTGCTCTCATAGTGGGCCAGTAGTATCCTCCTCGAAGGGCTTTGAAGGCCAGTGCTCTCCCTCCAGAGCGGTTTTTGCAGATACCCTTGTGGATTTCCCTAAGGACGAATTGCCCCTCGACATCCAAGACGCACCTGAGGTAGGGATAAATGTATCCTCGTTTGTAGAGAGTGCCACCCCTAAGGAGATATCTTGCTGCTTGGTACCTGATTTTCTTCACTTTTCCCCGGTCTGTTGGAAGGCTACCATCAAGCAGGAAAGCAATGATTGCTCGGTCCAAACGGCGTTGACTTGGATGACCTGCACTGCACTCGGTTCACCTTCCTGAATTCTCGGGCTCTCCAAGTACTCAATCGGGACCGTTGGAATCAATTGACCTTCTATTTCACTAGCTAAGCATGCTAAAGTGTCGGCCTTTGGGTTTTCTTCACGTGGGAACCGCTTAAACTCCACACGTGTAAATGTGTCTCGGAGCTTTGCTACTAGAGCGGCGTATTTCTTCATCTGCCCATTTTTGGTATCCGTGTCCCCCTTGCATTGATTAATAACTAGCTGGGAGTCATTGCACAGTTGGAGACTAATGACAATCGCCTCGTATTCTGCTTCATTGTTTGTGGCCTTAAACACAAACCGTAGTGCATATTCTACCAAATCCCCCTATGGAGAAACCATACAATTTCGGCCCCACTGGTTGATTGTTTTGACGACCCATCGGCAAAGACAGTCCACCAGCCCCCTTGTGGCTCATTTGAAAGCTGCTCTTGTCGGCCCTCTGTGAGCATTTCCTGTGCTTTGTGCATGAATTCTACCAAAAAAATCAGACATAACCTGACCCTTCATTGCTCGGTGTGACTTATATTGTATGTCGACCTCCCCCAACTCAATTGACCACTGAACAAGCCGACCAGAGATCTCTGGCTTCTGAAGCACTTGTCGCAACGGTTGATCAGTTAGCACAACGATTGCATGCAAGCAGAAGTACGGGCGAAGACGTTGAGCAGAGATCATCAGAGCAAATGCCAACTGTTCAATAAGTGGGTACCGGACCCCTGTAAGCCCTGCTGACATAGAAAATGGGCTTCTGGATCTCAGAAAAGGACCGAGCTGATAGCGTGAGGCGAGGCTGAGAAATACAGGTACAGGGTCTCTCCAGGGGTTGCCCAGGATATCAGTGGTGGAGAACTAAGATTAGCTTTTAACTGGCAAAATGCCTCCCCACACTTTGAGGTTCACTGGAAAGCTTTCCTCAGAGTTTTGAAGAAAGGAAGACATTTGTGAGTCGATTGGCTGATGAAATGGTTCAGCGCTGCCACTCGTCTTATCAGGCATTATTGAACCTCCTTGATGGTTGTTGGTGGTTGCATATCCAGGATTGCTCTAACTTTCTCTAGGTTGGCTTCGATTCCCCTATGGCTGACCAGGAAATCGAGGAATTTGCACGCCGCAACCCCAAATGCACACTTAGCCGGATTGAGTTTCATGTTAAACTGCCGGAGGACCTGAAAGGTTTCTTCGTGGTCGACCAGGTGGTTAGAGGCCACCTTACTCTTGGTGAGTATGTCGTCAACATAAACCTCCATGTTTTGGCCAATCTGGTTGGCAAACATATGATTGACCAACCTCTGGTATGTTGCCCCTGCATTTTTTAGACCAAATGGCATAACTATATAACAAAATAGACCTCGTTCAGTGAAAAGACGTACCTTCCTGATCAGCTGGATTCATTAGGATTTGGTTGTACCCTGAGAAAGCGTCCATGAAACTTATCAGCTCGTGCCCGGGTGTAGAGTCCACCAGTTGATCAATCCGAGGAAACGGATAACTGTCCTTTGAGCATGCTTTATTTAGGTCCTTGAAATTGAAGCATAAACGCCATTTCCCGTTCGACTTTTTAACCAACATGACATTGGCCAACCAGTTGAGATATTGAATCTCCCATATGAAGTTGGCCGCTATTAACTTTTGCACTTCTTCCAGCACCGCGTCGCTCCTCTCATTTCCAAATACTCTAGGCTTTTGCTTGACCGATCGGAAACTCGGGTTGACATTTAGGTGGTGGGACATTATGCTTCGGTCGATGCCGGTCCGCTCAGCATGCGACTAAGCAAAGATGTCCTCATTCCACTTCAAAAAGTCAATTAGTTTATCCTTCATGTTGCCTCCAAGTGACGAACCGATGCTGACCGTTCGATCAGTTAGCAAGTTATTTATCTGTACCTTTTCCAACTTCTCTGTTGGTTTCGCCCACTTCTCTTTGTTGTCATCCTGCACCTCAAGTGCGTCAATCCCGAAGGTTTCCCAAGGTCGCTTCTCTTTCAAAGTTGCCACATAACAGTCCCTCGTCGTTGCTTGATCCCTCTTCTACTCTCCAATCCCCGTACTGGTCAGAAATTTGATCATCAAATGGTATGTGGAGGTGAAAGCCCTCATGCTATTCAGAGTTGTTCAGTCTAGGATGGCATTATGAGTGGAGGGACAATCAACTACCAAAAATCGTGCAAGCTTGATCACTTGATTTGAGGTGCTTCCGAGAGTGACTGACAGATCAATAGCCCCTAACAGTTGGACCTTTTCCCTTGAAAATCCAACAAGCGGTGATCGGATCAGTTGCAACTTCTATTTCAGTATACCCATTTGGTGAAAGGCTTCCGTGAATAAGATGTCCGCAGAACTTCCGTTTATCAACAAGAACGCGACTAGTCTTGTAGTTGCCTACCACCACAGTTAGGGGTGTTATTTGATCGGTTCGGGGTGGATTTGCGGCACCCCGATCGGGTTCGGGGTATATCATCTGGAGACCGATCCCGACCAGTATTACTTTCGGTTCGGTTCGGTTCAGTTCCGGGTGAGTTCGGGGCTTTCGGTCCACCCCGAATGGGCCTATTAGGCCGTTTGGGCCCATTTCGAAAACCTAAGTTTCTAATGATTGTTTGGCCTTTTTCCACCCTCATTTGGGCCATTTTATGCCATTTTCACCTATTTTTATATGAGCCATTTTTGGGCATTTTTTCCACCTAGTTTTGGGCCATTTTTATATGGGCAATTTTTTCCAAATCAAACAATTGATTCACATACATGAGAGAAAATTTACAGTGAAAAAAAAACCAAAGCTCCAATGTTTTCTTTGTAAAGGAAAAAAAATAAACAGAACCAAGAGTTCAGAACCACCTACTAACATTTCACCTATTCACATACATGAGAATGAAAATTTTCCAAATCAAACAGTGCAACTATTAACAGATCAAGAAAAGAAAAAAAAAAACCAAAGTTCAGAGAGTTCCCAAACAGTCCATACAGTAGCTTAAAGCCTTCAACCATAAGCAACAACTTAGTACCAGTTAAACCTAAAATAGTCCTCAATAAAACAGTTAATACCAACGGCCCCTTTTTCACTTAGGGGCCCCTTAGTAAAACAGATAATACAATCATCCAAAATTCCAAATGCCCAGATAAACAATTCAAGGAAAAAAAATATAAAGTTCAGAGAGTTTCCAAAATGCTGAGATAGAGTCACCCTTCCATACAGCTACTTAAAGCCTTCAACCCTTGCAAAAAGTTATTCCACAGCCCTACATTGTCACAAAGCAACAAAATTAAGCCACTAAAAAATAGTCCATGACAACTTCCAACAAAAAAATGTAAACATTACACATTTGTGTACCCATGATAGAACTCTTCAATCCCAGCACCAACCACTTAGTCCTTATCACTTGATTCCAAGACAACTAAAAACATAAAGAAAAAGACAGAGAAAACACACAAGTAAGACATTCAACATAAAACATATTTAAGAACCATAAAATATTTGTCAATAAAAACTAAAAGTGAAAGTCGTACCCGAATCTAATGTCTCCAATTCATCAAGTTGTTCTCTTATATTGATCTTGGTTGGTTTCTTAATCCATTGTTGTGTGCAAATTAGTGCTTCCACGATCTTCGGAGAGAGAGAAATTCGATAAGGATCAAAGACACGTCCGCCCGTGCTAAAAGCGGATTTGGAGGCAACCGTGGACACGGGAATTGCTAGCACATCTCGTGCCATTTGAGAGACAATTGGATACTTTGAAGAGTTTAACTTTCACCAACGAAGTACATCAAAGTTGTTACAATCATCCTCACTAGTTTCCGCAAGATACTTTTCCAATTCCGTTTTGCTTGCCTTGTTGCCCTCCTTTTGTTTGTGCATCTTAAATTGTGATTTCAAAGATTTATTGATTACCAATGTCCGTTTCAAGTCCATCCAAATCTACAGTGTCCGATGATCCCCTAACCTCTTTGTTACACACATTCACGCTATCATTATGCTTCATATACCATCAAAATAAACGGGTAATTTCACTTTTTAACTTATCCATGAACTCACCAACTATTGCCTTATCATAGCCCAAGGTATTTTGCAAGCAATACTCAAAAAATGCAACTTTGCATCGAGGATCAAGAATAACCGCAAACATCATCATTTGATTAATCTTATCAAAATCACCCCAATACTTGTCAAACTTGATACGCATACTCATTGCCAAATCATACAAATCACTATCCTCGTTTTCACACAACTTCATAATGTCTTGTTGAATCAACACCAATTCATCAAAAAAATATATTACAAGTGACGTACAAAGAACCCGAAAATTTCAAATTTGCAACGTAAAACACTCGAAAAAACTTTACATACAACTTAATCTTCTCCTAATCCCTTGAACTTGGAGGCCCAACGTACTCCTACCACCCTTCCCCCCCCCCCCCCCCCCCCCCCCATCCTCTTTTTCTTTCTCTTCTCAATTTCAATTACCCTATTTATACTCTCAAAACTATCAACATCATCAAAATCCTCGTCCATCTCTTCCTTTCTTACATTTAATTTAAAGCTCAGGTCATCACACAATCGATCAAAGGCCTTTTGATAAGTTAAAGCTCTCTCCATGAAATATGAATAGTTTCACCGAGTAGATACATCCAAACAAGGTTTAAGCCTACACACAATTTTCTCCTTCTCAACACATGACCAAAACTCTGTCATTCTAGATGGAGAAGACCTCACATATCTCACCAAATTGAGCACCCTTGCAATTGGGACATCAATCTCTTGCAATCGTTCACGTACAATTAGATTTAAGATGCGTGCCGAACATCTCACATGCAAGAACTCGTGATTTAAAATAGTGGTCTTCCTATCTTTGGTCTTTCTCTCCAAGTATTTAATCAAAAGATTATTTAAGGATGCATTATCAACTGTGACGGTTAGAAACTTGTCAATTCCCCAATCCAATAAGCATTCTTCAACCATTCTACCAAAAGTATCACCTTTGTGATTAGGAACAACACAAAAATTTAGAATTTTCTTTTGGTACCTCCAATTCTCATCAATAAAATGACCCATAAGACATATGTAATTCAGATTTTGGACAGAAGTCCAAGTGTCCATTGTAAGACAAACCCTTTGATGCTTAAGTGTTTGTTTCAATGTTTTTTCTCCTCCTCATACATGACCATGATTTGTTTTGCCATCGCAAGCCTACGAGGAGGATTTCACATTGGTTGAGCAACACTAATAAAATCTTTGAATCCTTCACCCTCAACAAATGAAAAAGGCAACTCATCAATTATTATCATCCTCGCTAGTGTCCTTTTACACGTGTCAACACTAAAGGCCATAGGAACAAGGTTTGCACTTGTTTCACCATTGTGTTCTTTCTTTTGAAAACTAAGGAGCTTTTGCCTAGAGCCCATAAATTTCTTACTTGGTGGATATTTGGTACACTGATACGCTAGATGATGAGTTTGTGATTTAGTACAATTTAACTTTGAGTGACAAGCATAATCTGTCCCACACCAATTGCATGCAGCCCTAGGTTTTGGATGACCTTTTGGTGTAATAAGTGTAAAATGCTTCCAACATGGAGCCCTTTTTTTTAGACCAACAACCTTCTTTCTTTCAGACTCGTCATTAATTTCAGGCATGAGCTCATCATTTAGTTCAGCATTTTGAGGGGTATCAAACTCAGCACCTTCATCCATAATGTCATCATCCATATCATCCATCTAACACAGCAGAAAATTAAAACCAACATAATCACAATCTGATTTTCTTGTTGTTCGTGCACTAATCTAATTTTCAGTCCATCACCTCATGTTCATGCGAAAATTAAGCAGTTGTAAATTGTAAACACTAAACCCATTAAACTCGTGAACTATATTCAACAAAGATCTTATTTTCAAGCCAATATAGGGTTTTGAGATTGAATACCTCATGCTCATGGTCAGACATTTCACCGGCGTTGTCGATTCTGATAGCGATTTCCCCCTTCCTCACGCTAGCCTTTCTGCATACACATAAACAAGACAGAGATAAACCACATTTAATTACACACAGTAATCAAGCAAAAAAAAACAGTAAGGAATTATTTTACTTAAAAAAATGACATATAAATGGAATCATGATTTGTCAACGTAAGTAAATGGTCAGTCTCTTAGAAGGCCAAGGAATTGTTTTACTATAATGTTAACTTGTGTTTTTGGGAAAATGGAAGGAATTATTCCTTAAAGAACTACAATGTAAAAATGCCCTATTTGTTTTTTGGTACTAGTAAAAGGAAGGAATAATCAGAAGAAAGAAAGAAAGCTGATTTTTCAGCCCAATCTCTCTTTTCTTTTTCCTTTACGTTTTTGTTTGTGTCATTTTTTGAAGTAGGTAATAAAGCAGGAAAAAAAAAATTCACAGTCCACACCCTTAAAAACTAAACCACACAAACTGAAAACAAAACTCATAAAAGGAAAAAGAAATCAAGCAACCGTTTTCATATGCATGGTCATAATTTTTGGATACGGAACCCTTTGACACAACACAAGCATCGAGTATTTTGAATCAGGTCCCATTCCACTCCTCTCGAAAAAAATTCAAATTTCAAATTTCCAAAAAAAATACAAAGTCGTTACACAGTCACACACACACCCAGAGACAGAGAGAGAATAGATCTGAGGGCGGCGGCGAAATGGAGAGTGAAATCCGCTTACTGATGTGGTGGGGGAATGGAGATCGATTGTTGTGCCGATGTTGATAATCGGGGATGGTGGACAAGGCGGCGTACGTGGTGGGGGCGACGGAGGCGAGGACAGTGCTGGTGGAGGATGGCGGTGCAGATCATGGAGGTTTCGTGGAGGTTAGAGAGTAGGGAGACTGGGAGAGAACTGAGGGGAAAATGGAAATAGGGAATGGTTGCACGTCTGGAGGAGTGGGAAGAGTAAAAGACAGATAGGGTAAGGTTTATGAGTGGACGGTCAAGACTAAAACGATTTATATAAATATATATAATATATGGTTCAGTCGGTTCGGTTTGGTTCGGTCCGTATAAATTTTAAGAAAACTGAGACCGAACTGACCTAGGTTCGGTTCGATTCGGTCCACTCCAAACCTCCAAAAAAATGCCCCTGGACTGACTAAAGACCGAACCGATTGGTCAATCTTTCGGTCTTTTTCGATCCGGTCGGGTTTGTAACAAACCTAACCACAATGATTACCAAGGGGTCATCGTGAGGTTGTTGTACCCCCTCGGCATCTAATTCACTGAAGCTGATTGGCTGTTCCATCATTTGCCCCACTTTGGATGGTCGGTCGATCGCCACCGTTTCGAAGGATTTAAGCCTTCAAGCATATGCTTGACGTGATGATCCTGATTCGCCGCCACCCACGAAACCGCCAGAAATGACATGGATCTCCCCTACTGGCGGTCGAGGTTGCTCTTTTGGTTGAGCTTGCCGATTGGCCTGCTAGGCCAATTGTCACGCTCAGTCGGTTGGTCGCGGACACTGCTCGTCTTATCGAGCAGGTCGTCCTTGGACAAAATGCTGCAGTTAACCACGCTGAATAAGCGCCTCGATCTGCTTCTTGAGCTCGATACAGTCTAAGGTCTTATGGCCGTGATCTCGATGGAAATGACAGTACTTGCTCTGATCCCTTAGAACTCCTAGCTTCATTGCTAGAGGCCACTTTAGCTCGGGATGATTTACAAAGTGCACCAGGACGTGTTCAGGTGTGGTATTGAGCGGTGTGAATCGCTCAAACCGCTCTCAAAAATGCAGTTGGTCATTCTGCCTGGGCTTCTTTTCGCTCCTGCTATCCCTGGATGGTTTTGGTGAATCAGCCTCTGCTATCTTCTTGCTTGGCTCTAGAGTTTCCTTCCCGCATGCGGCCATTGCCTCATCGGCGTTCGTGTGTTTCTATGCCTTGTGCATCAACTCTGCCATAGTGTTAGTGGCTTTTCCGAGAGCGAGTAAAAGAAGTTGGTCAACTAAAGACCGCCAATGAAAGTACTAAGAACAACCTTGTCGTCCGCCTTGTCAA
Source organism: Rhododendron simsii (assembly GCA_014282245.1). NCBI lineage: Eukaryota > Viridiplantae > Streptophyta > Magnoliopsida > Ericales > Ericaceae > Rhododendron > Rhododendron simsii. Next base: position 31,573,820 of record CM024954.1, on the reverse strand, counting down.
CAAGCAGTGCTTCGTTGTTGAAGCGTTTAAGGTAGGCACGTAGAGTTTCACCTTCCCTTTGCTTGATGTTCAACAAATAAGTCGCCGGTCGATGTTGGCAGCGGCCCCTGTAGAAGTGCTCCATGAATAGTTGGCTCAGCCTTGAGAAGGTCTCGATTGAGCCATTCGTCAATTTTCCAAATCAAACCCAAGCAGTGCCTTTCAAAGTGATGGGAAAGGCCTGACACATGATCTGGTCTGGGATTCCGTGAAGCAGCATGAACGCTTTGTAAGTCTCCAGATGGTCAAGTGGATCACCTGCCGCATCGAAGGGTTCAAACGTAGGAAGTTTGAACTTCAAAGAAAGTGGGTAAGCCATGACCGCGGCAGTAAAAGGAAGGTCTGTTTTATGCACCAGGGTCAGCACAACCTTGGCTCCTCGATCATTGACCTATTGAAGAACAAGGTTCATATTCGCTTACAAATCTCAGAACGCAACCCCCTAAACAACCTCGTGTTCAGGGTTAATGACATTCCTTGGACGCAAGGCCGCGACACTACCATTTTCCCTATCGTGTTCGGTGGGTTGATGGTAGCTGGGCATGTGCTGAGTGGTGTCATGTGGGTGATCGCTTTTTCTCCTCTTCCTCCCAATGTGACTCGGACGGAGGAGGAGGAAAACGAGCTAGAAGATCCTGGTTTTGGGCTTGTAACTGGTCGACCACTTCAGTGAGGTGGTGGACCTATTGTTGCAAAGGGTTGGGCTGAATGGAGCGTTGGCTTTGTCTCGTATTAAGCATGACCTTGGCTCCACAGATAAATTTTTGAACTAGGAAACGTCGTTTCCCACAGACGGCGCCAAATTGTTGATGCCAAAATCTGGACGGTCAATCCGAGCTTCGTCTTCTAGATGGTTCCTACAAGAAGTCTAATGACTAAAGGTGCTTCCAGTCGTGGACCCTCTGAAGGTTAAGTTAGTAGGTCAGGAGAGAAACTTTTTGCTCTGCAATTTAAAGAGGAAAACTAAGAGCGTACCTTCTCTGCACCTCGTCTGCTATTTATATACTACCTTACACGACTGCCAACCATCGTGGTGATCATGGAGGAAGTTGGCAGCGGTTATCTTCAATAATGGGCCGCAGGATCTGGGGGAATCAAGCATACTCAGGGCTGTGGTTGTCCCACAACTTTGTAACAGGATTATTGAGAGGCATTACCTGATATGTGCAGTTGTGGGACGACCCCTACGATAGGATTGGCTCGGTCGGCCCTTTGTGAGCCAACCGTCATCCCGGGACAGATGTCCATCTTCTGTTAGTCGGCATTGGTGTTCTAAAAATCCCCTCATCAAAGATCATTACAAAGAACTTGGACAAAGCCAAATGAATTGGCTAACAAATACAAAACGAGTAAATCACAAGGCAATCGATGTCTTTCATTCTAACCCAGGCATGGCCTGATGCAACGACGATACTTTTGAACTGCCTAACATCTAATTAAGAGTCTCAAATGAGAAAAAGTGCAAAGTTAAAGACAAAAGACACCAAATACCCAAACGATCAAATGCACTCCAACCAACGATGAACGCACCAATAAACTCCCAAAAACTACAAATCTATCAAGCTGCCAAAAGTTGTCCCGCCAAGAACATAGTTCACTCCCAAAAACTGCAGATCTTTCAACTGTTTACAAGTGTTTATTCGGTTGCTAATTTACTTTTTTCATTTTTTTAATAAGGACGGACTCCTCTTGAAGGCAAGGTTACGCATTGGGTAAATCCATGGAGCTTAAAATCCCTAAATATCTACTACTATAAACAAGCCATAGGTGATAGGAATGGATCAATAATAGAAATTGCAACCTTAGTTTGACATGTACAAGATATTTAAGTTTAGTAATGGTTCATGCAGTGCTTTAAACTGCTGGGTTGCACTAATAATCGAATATTATTTGATCTCCTCTTATTATCGGACTCGGATGGACTTCGCCATTTTTTTCCAACTAAACTAGAAAAGGCTGTATCACATCGAGATGTCGATTCGTTTTCCGCCCCCAATGAGATGGGAACTTGAAACCCCCTATTTAGACTTTTGGGCCCTTCATCTTTGTGAATCAAGGTTGATTGTCCAAGAATTCTGAAAAGTGCATTTCGATCGATTTACTTAATTAATTTGTTACTAGGCAAGAAATTGAATTTACTTTAAAGTTCGTAGCTACAATGTGAAGTTGGTGAACATTGTTCTTTTTTTAATATGGGGGAAATGTTTGTCCTACTCTTTCTTTTCTTTTTTTTGGTAAGTAAATTTTATTAAACCACCAAAAGCGCAAAAGCTACAAAAGAACAAAGGGGCATTCCCCCGAAACAACAGAAGCAATAAAGCCTACAGCCGGCCTAAGAAAACTAGACAACATGCACAGAATTGTTAAGTGCAAAAATACTAGAGTCCAACAACCAAGTATCACAAATCTGACAATTTTGAGCAGAAAACTTGACGGTAGACCAAGAGCTAGCTTTAGCTCTAACCGAGTAGGTGACTTCCGAAATTTTCCTACTCTTTCTTTTGTTTCCTTTTCTTCTTCTTTTGGCTATGGATTTTATTCACTTAATACTTTTGGCATAAAAATAATAGAACTTCAATAGATCATAAATGGCATTTCTTTGGGTAGTTATGTTATCACATACTGTCAAGCTATTATATATATATATATATACGGGGCGGTTCCGTCCGGTATATATATATATATATATATATATATATATATATATATATATTAAGTGCATAGCACGAGTGTAATGCTAGTCAATAAATTATTCAGATGTTGCCATAACAATGTACGTATTAGATTCCATGTAATTGAACGTTACATCGTAACCATGGCAATACAACTGTTAATATTTTATATTGTGTATATATGTGTGTGTGTATGTGTGTGTTACTATGTTGATGATGATGTCGTCATGTTGGGTCTCTCTTTCTTCCCTCGCCGAACGGGTTTGTGTTGGGTTGAAAAATATATACGTGGAATTGGAGTGCAAAATTTGCATCTTTCTCTCCTCGCCGAGCGGGTTTGTGTCGGGTTAGGAAATTAGTTTATAAAACCTCTCTCTCTCTCTCTCACTCTCTCTGAAATGTTAGATTTTTTAAAGGGTTCTAACCTACAATAAATTGGCAATAAATGGAGTAAGTAGCTTCTAAATTATATTAATTAAACTTGGCTGGCCATGGCCATGTATCATGTTTTGACTCACTTTCAGTGTCAGCCCAATCAAACATGTGCCCATGCATCATGTTTTGACTCAATAAGTCACTTTCGACAAGTCAACTATGCTGGATGAATTTCAAATGTAAAACCAACCAATAATTCATAGCAAAAAATCTCTTCCATATCTCTCAAAGATATCATCATTTCATTGCATTTAAATCAACTAGGGGGGTAGCTAGAGAGGCTCCATTATTCATAGAGAACAGAGCATTTCATTCACTTCTTAAAATCCATCACTTATCTTCACTACCATAACAAGTCAAGAGGGGACAAAGTACAAAATTGGGATATGGGTTCAGTGAGTGAATCGAGGGACCAGGTTCCACAAAAAACCTACTGGAGGTGGAGCAAACTAGATTTCTTTCCAGAAAAATCATTCCAAAATTGGGGAACATACCGTGATGTGCTATCACAAACGGGTCTCCGTTTCAAGGACCGTCTTTTAACCCGATCGGACGAGACCAGTGAGGTTATGGACCTCCAGAAACAAAGCGAAAACAAGATGAAACGGTGTTTGAATTGGTGGGACCTCACTTGGGTCGGCTTCGGAGCAGTCATTGGTGCAGGCATCTTTATGCTCACAGGCCAAGAAGCCCATTTTGATGCCGGCCCTGCTATCGTTGTATCCTACCTTGCTGCCGGTTTTTCGACCATGCTTGGTGTTTTCATCTACATGGAATTCGCTGCAGAAATTCCTGTAGCCGGTGGTTCATTTGCTTATCTGAGAGTCGAACTGGGAGATTTTGTAGCATTTGTAGCAGCTGCTAACATACTTCTCGACTACATGCTTGCAAATGCAGCAGTTGCCCGATCTTGGACTTCTTACTTGACAACTCTTCTCAATCGCCCGTCCAACTCGCTTGTTATCCATACAAATCTTAAACAATGATACAACCTCTTGGACCCAATTGCCGTCATAGTTCTAGCAATCGCATCAGCAATCGCCATCGCTAGCTCAAAGAAAACCTCACTCATCAATTGGATTGCATCTGCAGTAAACATGGTTGTGATATTTTTTGTTATAATTGCAGGTTTAAATCATGCCAAAACCTCGAATCTTACTCCCTTTATGCCTTTTGGCGTAAAAGGGTAATTCCAAGCAGCAGCGATTGTGGGCTTCGCGTACGGAGGATTCGACGCCATAACAACACTGGCGGAGGAAACGAAAAAGCCGTCAAGAGATATACCAATAGGGTTACTTGGGTCGATGTCGGTCATCACCGTCATATACTGTTTGATGGCACTTTCACTGAGTATGATGCAAAAGTTCACAGATATAGACCCCAATGCAGCCTACTCTGTTGCATTTGAGAGTGTAGGGATGAATTGGGCAAAGTATTTGGTAGCGTTTGGTGCTCTCAAGGGAATGACCACCGTTCTTCTTGTTGCGGCGCTTGCACAGGCTCGATACGCGATGCATATCGCACGAGCCCACATGATCCCGCCTTGGTTTGCTCTGGTCCACCCAAAGACGGGAACCCCTATCTATGCTACACTAATGATGACCACCGGCAGTGCCGTGATTGCTTTCTTCTCAAGCTTGGATGTTTTGGCGGGTTTGTTAGCCGTAAGCAGTTGTTTCCTCTCCACGCTACTGCCGGTCGCGCTTCTGGTGAGGAGATATTACGTAACAGGCATCACGCCCCGTGCGAACGTGTTAAAGTTCGTTGCATTGCTGCTTCTCATTCTCCTTTCCTCCGCTGCGACATCAGCTTACTGGGCACCGACCTCCACCTGTTGGATCGGTTACACCATTACACTACCTCTTTGGTTCTTGGGGACTCTGGGGATGTCGGTGCTCTTGCCGCTGCAAAGGACGCCCAGAGTCTGGGGCGTTCCGCTTGTCCCGTGGTTTCCATCGTTGGCGATTGTGACGAATTTGTTTCTCATGAGATCTTTGGATGCCAGTGCTTTTATACGGTTCGGCATATGTACGGTCGTGATTATGGTTTACTATTTCTTCTTTGGGCTCCATGCGACTTATGATATGGCACATGAGCCAAATAAGCCAGAATCCATGAAGATCGCTGATACAGACAGTGAGACACCATTCCAATTTCAGAACCTTGAAATTTAGAAGTCTGTCATCCCCTTGTTGGCAAGGATCCTTCTTGATTAGTGCCACTCAGCAATTCTGGAATAATAAACAGGATTGTCGTAAACCTTTCTAGAGTCTTCAAAACTTTTCTGAATTTCATTTATAGTAATATCTTATGCCACCCTGTTTTGTATAACATTTACACCCTTGTAATCTTGTTTAGTTAGTGTAATATATGTTGGAAATTTATTATTTTAAAATTAAATTTCTGTACATCTTTTGGTGCTAGATTTTTACAAGTCACGTGTATATCTGTCCGGAAGGCTCTTATCTTAGCATTTATTTGGATATCCACTTGCAAGATCATATCTAATCTTGAGACCACATCATTTAATTGGGTGTTTGGATATCTATGAGCAAATCTAGAAAGAATTGTTGGGTGGATCCCTCCTAGTTGGTGGGTCCACAAGCGGGCTTATTAATTAAGTCCAAAATGCTATGGGGTTATCTTATTAATCTTTGAATGACAGAGGGAGAACTTGTAATTTCCACCGTGGGATTACAAAAGAATTAGGAGACTTTTTAGTCTCTAAAGTGCTGCTGCTGTAACTTTTTCGAGAGATACAGAGAGTTCCAGAGAGCTGCCGAGAAAAAAGTGAGGGTTTGGCTTCTTAGTTCAAGCCAAGATCGGACCACTATTGCTACTCCGATTTTGATGGGTTTTCAATATGTTCCATAGTTCGACGAGCTCTACGCACTGATCGGAGCAGATCGGCAAGGTTCTCTCGGTTTCTTGGAGTTTGGGAAATCCACTTGGTGAGACCTAAACTTGTACTCTTTGTTGATTTTGTTGAAATCCACCTTAGGGTGATGTTTGTATGCCTCTAATAGCTTGCTAGGGAGTAGCTTGCTAGGGAAGAACTCTTGTAACCCCATTATTTTTATAGTGAAAGATTTGGTAGCGATTACGCTCCCGTGAACGTACCTCTAATTTAGGGGGAACCACGTAAAAATTCCGGTGTCTTGTGATTTGCTTACTTGTTGCTATTTACTTTTCAGCTCCTAGGTTGCTTGTTGTTGGTTATTGTGGTTGCAATAATTTAGCCTATTCTCTATTTGCACAAGGAGGCACTACAAGAAAAAAGGGCATACCCGACACTTAGTTTCCCGCAGTTGTGAAAAACCTCGGTAAATATCCAAAAGTTACTGTAGCAGAGCACAACAAAATTACACTATCCCCTCTTTTATCCAGAGCCCTCATCTACAATAAAAAGAACAACGCTCCACAAACCCTCCATCAGAAAAACTCTCTCGCCACAATCCCCCCATAACGCGACCTTCGTTTAGCGTTGGGGGAGGCTGCCGCCTCCTCCCCCGCCCCCCCCTCCCTCTCTCCCTTCCCCACCGACATGATCTGAGCCCCCCTTCCATCTTCATTCTGAGTGCCCCGTGGCCCTTCTCCCTTGCATCGTTCCTGCTCCAGTCATCCGCCGTTCGTCGCCGTTTTCCTCTTCAACAATTTCTGTCTGGTTTTTCTCCGTCAATCAGAGCCCCCATGTAGAGGCCCGTATTTTCGTTAATTATTGAAATGTTTATTAAATGACTAATTGGAAGATTATGGTTTAATTGGTGATTATTTGATTTGAGGATTTAAGTGAAATTATAGAGATTAAAGGGGGTGAGAGTGTGGTTTACTTGTGTGTGAGTATATATAGGGGAATATGTGTTGTATGAGATAATTTATCTCCCCTTTTCTCTCCCTCTCATCCAGCTCCCCCTCTCCCACCAATACCTCTCTCTCTCTCTCTCTCTCTCTTGCTCTCTCTTAAAAACTTCTCCAAAATTTCAAGAATCAACCTCCCTCAAGCCCTTCAATCTCGTTATTGAGCTCAAATTTCGTGGGTCAAGTTCGGGGGAGAGTATTTCGGTTGATTTCAAAGGGTTCGAGGCTAAGGTTGGTTCAAATCTCTTGGGTTTTGCTTCTTGACTTGAGGTAGGGATTTATTGGCTTCTTTTGTATGTAAATATGTTGATTTGGTGTGAAATCGTGCCTATAATTATTGTTGTTGAAGTTGTAGTCGAATTCTTGAAATTCTGCAGAAATTCTGCTCGAACTGGCATTGTATCAATACAACTCAAATCAGTATCGATACAGAATTCTCTGTTGTGTTTTTAAACCCATCTGTATCGATACTAGAATCGATAGTATCGATACAAACAGGCCTAAAATCAGATTTTTGCTATTTTCCTCAAACTCCTTTGTTTTGACCCCCGATCACTTCTAAACCCTTTTGGACACCTTCTAAGCTATCTCAAGCATGTCTAATTGATTTTCTATGATGGTTTGATGAATTCCTTGGTCCGTTAGCTTTCCGTTAGCTAGAATCGAATAAGGATTTTCTTAATTAGAACTTTGTTAAAAATATATGTTATTGATAAATTGATTTTTCTTGGTTATGTTTGTGACATATTTATAGCATTGTTAGAACACTGTATGATGTTTCATGTGAACGTGTGATTAAGGTAGAGTCTTAGTTGGTTTGTAAAGTACAAGGGTAAGTGAATGAGTCGAGGAATGGATTAGGAAATCCCGTAACGCAAGTGGTGATAATACGGAGACTTAGACGGATCCCGTAACGCAAGTGGTGGTAATACGGTGAACCGAGTTGTTAGGGATCACCATGACGCATGGGTGGTAACATGGTAATCCTCGTAGTGTATACGGTAACACATGGGGTGGAAATACCGAAGGTGGGGATTTTGGGGTAGCAAGTTGGTTTGCGATTGGGGTATTGTTCGAGTCTTATGAAATGTGATGTTATCTTCTGCTTGAACCTTGTCTCCTTGCCCTCTTATTCCATACTTTTTATCCTATGTGCATACAAAACTGGAAAAGATTTTTCTACTGGGCTAGTGTAGCTCAATAAAATCCTTCTTTTCAGGTTCGAATGTCGGACAATAGACTGCATGCAATGGTGTGACAAAACATGAAGATTTTTGAAAGCTAATTTTATTTAGTTACTTATTCATCTTTGTAATAGACTTACTTTTGGCCAAATATGGCTTTGTAACTAATTTGCTCTTGAATTATCTTTTGACCAACGTTTGTAACATTCTGAATATGTTGTATCTGTATTTAAGTTAATTTGGGCCGTGGTGCCAATGTTGTATTTCTTTAAACAGGGGGACTTGTTTGTAAATTAAACATGTGGGAAATCTTTTTGGGTAATATGTATGACACGCGAGGTTCTTTTATTAAAATGTATTATTTATTTATGTTGAAAATCGAGGACATGACACCCTATCACCGTTGGTCTACCATCACCATGACTCTCAGCATGGATCTTCACCTATAGCCGTTGCCGTTCACACCTCAGATATGGTTCCTGAGCAGTCGGTCGGAGTACCAGTGGGTCTCCCATGATTTGGGTTTAGGTTTTTTCTCTCTATGGCGTTGTTGTTTCCGGTTGTGTGTCCGTCTTCTTTTGCTTGCATATGCTTTTATCATTTGATCTTAGTTTTTGAATTTTCAGTAGATTCGCATAGCTCTTATGCATGATTTCTTTTGTGTATTGCCGAAATTCTTAGCGTGTTCTTATTTTGGGTTGCGACAGCCCTAATCTGTTAGGGTAGGGTCAGTTAGGGCTGCGATGGGTTATTTTCAATTTGTGTTGGTGGCGGCAGGTGTTGGGCTTTGGTTATATGTTGTTGGCTGACCGATCCGTGTTGGCCACCGTTAATATGGTTGCGATCCAGTCGACAGTCTAGTCCTGGTTTACAATATTTTGGTTATTGTATGCACACACAGTTACACTTTCACACACACCCACTGGTCTTTGGAGGTTTGATCTGTATCAGCAGGATCTGAACAACAGCTATCTACACTAGTGTTCCCTTTATCAGGTAGTGTTAGTCTATTTTAGCGTTTACTGATCGGCCAAGTGTACTTTTGTTTTTACTTCTTGGTCTCTTGAATGTGATTAGGGGTTGGACAAGTTAGGGTTGGTGGTTAGGGATTGGAAAGATTTAGGGATTTTTTGATATATTGTGATTAAATTTGGGACTTTTGTAGACATTGATTAACAGTTTTACACTCGACATTGGAGCTCTTAAATAAGGCCGCTAGATTTTCTATTTCCTTCCTGTTCTTACTCTGTTTTGTTTCCGCAAGGTTTTTTCCCCCTCCTTCTTTATGTGCATTCCCAGATTAACGGATATGTGAATTAAAAGAATATTGTCTATTTTTGAAAAACAAAAAAATACTATCCTTTTCACTCGAGTTCTTAATCTTAGGCCCAATGTTTTTTCATTACTGCGAATCTTTAGAGAAGTTTATTAGTGCTCGGTAATGGGGGATTGTCTCTGTTGTTGTGAATGCCAAGGAATTGGTCGTGTGTTTTTCTATTTTTTCATACGTATCTTAATTATCAGGAAAAAAAAAAGGTTTTCTAGATGTATCCTTGGGGCAACAGTTTGTTTTTGTAGGATTTGAAGTTTATCTATCTGATTTAGAGCATAAAGCTTGGTTGAATTTTCTCTGGTGGTTGAGATGTCTGAGACTAGTAGACTAAAGTGTATCAAGGTATTGTGTTTCTTCAATATGCAGATTGTCTATCCTTTTCATTCTATTTTCCTGTTGGGGAAATTAGTAGTGGGTTTTATCTCAATTTCTATGTGTTTGGTAGAAATTGTTGGTTGGTAGAAAGGCGTAAGGAAGAGAATTTTGTTAGTGCTGCTCTCATTCTGCCTTTGATAATGGAAAGGATTTTGAAGAAACCTTCTATCATAAAGCATTGCAGGTTTAATTGAGTACACGTATTGTATTTCTCCCTTTTTCGGTGGTGATCATTCCATGTTCTTCACTTGACATAGGATTATAGAAAGCTATAAATGTTTGGTTTCTGTGCAAAGTCTTAATTATTGACCTATTGACCATATTGATTTGGTGCTCCTGCTCTTTTATTGTAGCAGTATCGTAATTATATCTTTTCAAAAATGGTAATTTGAACTCGACGGTGTCTCTTTGTGAATGTGATGACAATAGGACTACCTGCCAACTGTTTTTGACAATTTTAGGGCAAATGTGGTTGTGGATGGGAGCACGATTAACTTAGGGCTATGGGATACTGCAGGTAAGCTTGTTGTATGTATCATTTAAGGTTCCCTCCTATTGCATAATTTGGTCAAATTTGATGGTAGATCTATATATTGCATTTGGATGTTTGAAATTGAAATATATGAAAGATTTATGCGAAAGGAGGCAGCCATGGCTCAAGCATCACATTGAAGTCGAGGACACGAAATAGATGTGTGCTGAAACTCTTTTAAGCAATAGGTAAATTGGGCTCTTTTTGAGTTTTTTGGCTCTTTTGTGGGTGAACCGAGAAATCTATTTACTCATAGGTTGCACATTCACTACCCTATCCACATGCAGCCCTCAAGGTTGAATCCACATCACTATTTATGCATATATACACATTGCAGGTACTTGGAAGATTATAAACTCAAATATCTGTTTCTCTCATTCTCTTCCTTTGAGATTTTTTGTTTGTAATAGAACCTGATTTTGGCTTTTAGATCTACATAAGAACCTTGCCAAGCATTCTTTGCTAATAGGAAGAGCAAGTTAGTTTATTTTGTTTGTCATTCGAATAAATGATTGCAGTAGCTAGTGATATTGTTCTATTTGCATAGTCATAAAAGGTTGATATGTTTTGTTTGCTATCTATTTCAGGTTTGGTTGGCATGTTACTTGTACGTGCCACTGAAGCTTTCTTCTTGATAGGTAAAGGTCTTTTTTTCCAGTCTGGTGTTTCTTTTATGTAAGGCCTTTACCATGATCTTCTCTCTATGATCCTGCTGCTGTTGTGCTACCTTTCCTCTACTCATCCTAGAAGTGGAATATCTCTTTTGCTCAATTATTGAAGTTGGTTCTTCTACTCCTTTGGAAAGCTTAACTTTAGGAGTTGCTTCTGTTGTCCTTATCCAATATTATGCCTTGGATTGCTGTCCTTGATACTGTTGCTGATTTCATCTTGTTTGATGATATTTTTGGTTAGATCTATTGCTGCTCTGTCTTCTTGTTGCTGCTTGATGCTGAATATGTAAGGATCTGTGGCTGCTCTATCTTTGTTGCTGCAATGTGGCTGCACTATCTTTGTTGATGAAAATGATTTTGATTTCCTTGTTAGCTGCTCTAATGCTAAACTCTTGTAAGCTTCTACTGCTGCTTTGTGATATTTGCGACTAGATGTTATAGGGAAAAATATTCGTGGTGTTTCGGGTAGTTTTTCCTAACAAGTGATATCAAAGCTACTGGTTTGGTGGGTGTGATCATTTGATTCTTATGTGAATTTAGAATGGAGGAAAATTTTGGGGGATATGATTAGATTGACTTCCACTAATTACTCTATATGAAAACCACGAACGGAGGATGTCCTTTACACTAAGGACTTGTATTTGCCGATCTATGGTGATACAAAGAAACTGCAGGGTACAAGCGATGAGGATTGAAAGGTGACGAATAGAAAAGCCGTTGCCTTAATTCATACTTGGGTTGATCAAAGTGTGTTCTATCATGTGGCTCAAGAAACTAATGCGTATGAGTTGTGGATGAAACTTGAGGCTATGTATAAGAGGAAAACGGCACAAAACAAAGCTTCTTTGATTCGAAGGTTTGTTAATTTGAAGTACAAAGATGGTCGTAGTGTTGCGGAGCACATGAGTGACTTCTAAGGTTTGATAAACCAATTGACTTTGATGAAACTAGTGCTAGATGAGGAGTTGCAAGCACTGTTGTTGTTGTTGAGCTCTTTGCCTGATAGTTGGGAAATGCTGGTTGTTGCAATCAGCAATTCGGCTCCACGTGGGATGGTAACCATAGACATGGTGAAAGATGGCATGTTCAATGAAGAGGCAAGAAGAAAAGAGCAGAGTACTTCGGTTGACACTGAGGCTCTTATTGTTCAGAACAGGGGCAGGAGCAAAACTAGAAATTCTGGTGGTGACCGTAACAAGTACAAAGACCGATCAAGAAGCAAGTCAAGAGGAACATCCAAGCCGAGGAGTGAAATCGAATACTTCCATTATCATAAAATGGGGCATATGAGCAAGGAGTGTCGAATACTTCAAAAGGAGCTAAATAAAGGAAAATGTGTCGAAAGTAGTGGTGTAAAAGTACAGCCACAGTTGCCTCCGATGGAGAAGTTATCATTGTTTGCGATGATGGTTTTGTTGGGCTCACGGGGCAAGACTTAAGTAGGGTGATTGACTCTGATGCTTCCTTCCATGTTACTTCACAAAGGGACTTTTTCGCATCCTATACACATGGAGATTTTGGCCATGTCCGGATGGGTAATGAAGGTGTGTCCAAGATTGTAGGGATGAAAAATGTTTGCTTAAAGACCAACTCGGGTTGTAAACTTGTGCTCAAGGATGTTCGACATGTTCCCGATATTCGGCTCAATTTGATCTCCGCCGGCAAGCTTGATGATGAAGGGTACAAGAACCAATTTGGTGATGGAAAATGGAAGCTTTCCAAGGGTTCTTTGGTTGTTGCTAGAGGAAAGAAGAGTTCTACTCTTTGTTTGATGCAATCTAAGCTAAGCAAAGGGAAGGTGAATGCAATTGGGGATGAAGCCTCCACTATACCGAGCTATGGCACAAGCGGCTCGGTCACATGAGCGAGAAAGGATTGCAAATTCTAGCCCAGAAAGCACTTCTTCCGGAGGTGAAAGGTACATGTTTAAAGCATTGTGTTCATTTCTTACCCGGTAAACAACATAGAGTTACATTCAATAGAACTCTTGCATCTAGAAAGCCTAATGTTCTAGATTCGGTGCACTCTGATGTTTGCGGGCCAATGCAAGTTAGAACACATAGTGGTGCACGTTACTTTGTTACTTTCATTGGTAATCATTCTAGAAAAATTTGGGCTTATGCTTTGAAAACTAAAGATGTTGTGTTGGAAGCATTTAAACTTTTTCAGATGAACGCTGAAAGGGAAACCGGAAGGACTTTAAAATGTATCCGAATTGATAATAAGGGTGAATACAGAGGCCCGTTTCACCGATATTGCATGGAAAATGGCATCCAGCATAAAAGAATCGTTCCCAAGACACCTTGACAAAAGGGCGTGGCAGAGAGAATGAATAGAACAATTGTGGAAAGAGTGAGATGTATGCTCTCACATGCGAACCTGCCTTAATCTTTTTGGGGTAAGGCAATGAGGACAGCAGTTGCTCTAATCAATCTTTCTCTTTTAGCTCCACTGAATGGCGATGTGACGGAAAGGTTTTGGTCAGGAAAGGAAGTTTCCTATGGGCATTTGAGGGTGTTTGGGTGCAGGACATTTGTGCATATTCCGAAAGATGAAAGGTCAAAGCTTGATGGCAAGACAAAGCAATATATATTTCTGGGGTATGGCGATGAAGAGTTCGGTTACAGGTTATGGGATCTAGTTGACAGGAAACTTGTGAGAAGCAATGATGTCGTCTTCTTTGAGGATCAAGCCATTGAAGATTTGGACAAAAATGAGAAGCCAACACCATCGCATGAGTACCCAGTGAATCTTGATCTGATTCCTCCACTCATGGTGCATGATGATTATGGGGGGGATGTGCAAAATGATGATAATGTTGAGGAAACTCATGCAGCTGGGGAAATAGAACAAGAAGTGCAACAAGAACAAATTCCTTCCGAACCACCTGAAGAAGAGTAGTTGAAAAGGTCAACTAGAGAAAGGCAACCTTCAAAAAGGTATCCCATTGATGAGTATGTGATGCTTACAGATTGTGGAGAACCTGAGTGCTACAAAGAAGCTCTAACTCATAAGCATAAGGGGGAGTGGATGAAAGCCATGCAAGAGGAGTTGAAATCCTTACATGAGAACCACACTTATAACTTGGTGAAACTACCTAACGATAAGAGAGCTCTTAAAACAAGTGGGTGTATCGCTTGAAGACTGAAGAGAAGCTCATAGCCACGGTACAAGGCAAGTTTGGTTGTAAAGGGTTTTGGCCAGAAAAAGGGTATTGACTTTGAAGAAATTTTCTCACCGGTGTTGAAAATACCGTCTATACGGGTTGTTCTTGGGTTGGCCGCTAGCTTGAATCTTGAGATTGAGCAGCTTGATGTAAAAACCGTTTTCCTTCATGGTGATTTGAAGGAAGAAATTTACATGGAACAACCGGAGCGGTTCAAAGTCAAAGGCAAGGAAAACCTAGTTTGTAAATTAAAGAAGAGCTTGTATGGGCTAAAGCAAGCGCTGCGACAATGGTACAAGAAGTTTGATTCGTTCATGGTTGAACATGGGTATAATAAGACTTCTTCGGATCATTGTGTGTTCATAAAGAAATTCTCCTACGGCGACTTCATCATTTTATTGCTCTATGTGGACGATATGTTGATCATTGGCCATGATGCAGAAAAAATTGAGAAGTTGAAAAAGGAGCTTGGCAAATCCTTTGCAATGAAGGATTTAAGGATTTGGGTCCCGCGAAGCAAATTCTTGGCATGAAGATCACTCGCAATAGGAAGAATGGCAAGCTTTGGCAATCGCAAGAAAGGTACATTGAGAAGGTACTTGAAAGGTTTACCATGAATAAGGCTAATCGGTTGGCACTCCACTTGCTAATCATTTCAAACTTAACTCCAAGCAAAGTCTGGCAAGTGAGAAGGAAAAAATTGAAATGAAGAATGTTCCATATGCATCGGCAGTTGACTCGTTGATGTATGCAATGGTATGTACTAGGCCCGACATTGCCTATGCTGTTAGTGTGCTAAGTCGATTTTTGTCTAATTCGGGAAAAGATCATTGGTCTGCAGTAAAATGGATTTTGCGTTATCTTCGCGGTACTTCCAAAATGTTTTTATGTTTTGGAAATGGTAAGCCTTTGCTTGAAGGCTATACGGATGCAGATATGGCGAAAGATGTTGACTCTAGAAAATCCACTTCGGGCTACTTGCTGACTTATTCAGGGGGAGCCATATCTTGGCAGTCCAAGTTGCAGAAATGTGTTGCATTATCTACCACCGAGGCTGAGTACATTGCAGTAGCAGAGGGTTCCAAGGATATGCTATGGGTGTAAAAGTTTCTTCAAAAATTGGGCTTTGAACAAGAAAGGTATGTTCTCAATTGTGACAATCAAAGTGCTATCATTTGAGCAAGAATCCAACTTTTCATTCACGGTCAAAACATATTGATTTGCGTTATCAATGGATTCGTGAGATGTTGGATGAAAAATTGTTACAGCTTGAGAAAATCCGTACAGACAAGAATGGTTCCGATATGATGACTAAATCTTTGCCTAAGGAGAAGCATGTATTTTGTTGTTCCCAAGCGGGGTTGGTTGAACCCCCCACCTAAGTCGGGAGGGGGAGATTTGTTGGGTGGGTCCACAAGGGGGCTTATTAATTAAGTCCAAAATATTATGGGGTTATCTTGTTATTCTTTGAATGACAAAGGGAGAACTTGTAATTTCCACCATGGGATTACAAAAGAATCAGGAGACTTTTTAGTCTCTGAAGTGATGTTGTAGTAACTTTTTCGAGAGATACAGAGAGTTTCAGAGAGCTGCCGAGAAAAAGTGAGGGTTTTGCTTCTTAGTTCAAGTCAAGATCGGACCACTGTTGCTACTCAGATTTTGATGGGTTTTCAATATGTTCCATAGTTCGACGAGCTCTACGCACTGATCGGAGCAAATCGGCAAGGTTCTCTCGGGTTCTTGGAGTTTGGGAAATCCACTTGGTGAGACCTAAACTTGTACTCTTTGTTGATTTTGTTGAAATCCACCTTAGGGTGATGTTTGTATGCCTCTAGTAGCTTGCTAGGGAAGAACTCTTGTAACTCCATTATCATTATAGTGGAAGATTTGGTAGCGATTACGCTCCCATGGACATACCTCTAATTTAGGGGGAACCACGTAAAAATTCTGATATCTTGTGGTTTGCTTACTTATTGCTATTTACTTTTCAGTTCCTAGATTACTTGTTGTTGGTTATTGTGGTTGCGATAATTCAGCCTATTCTCTATTTGCACAAGGAGGGAAAATATTCATGGTGTTTCGGGTAGTTTTTCCCAACAAGAATCTAGAGCATATCTATCCATATCTAGCAAATCTTGCGCGTATCTATCCATATCCAAGTGGATTTAGTCATTAATGAAAAAATATGATTTGGATTCTTTCTTGCATATATATATATATATATATATATATATATATATGTGTGTGTGTGTGTGTGTGTGTGTGTGTGTGTGTGTATGTATAGCTTGCATAAGTGGTTTTGTAAGCACATAGTAATACTAAGACTTCTCCAAAACACTTAGCCTTTTCATACTTAATTCTCTCTTCCATCTTTGTTCTCTAAAAAACTAGTCGGTGAGTTTTTAATATGTACGTGAGAGTCTTGGGCAAAATGTAAAGGTGTTTTATTTGTGGAGCTTTGGGTTCTCCTGCTTATGCAGAGTAGGTCCGAACCATACGATAAATTATCGGGCTGTTTATATCTTGGAGGGGACAAATCAGAGATTTTCTACTACACCGGTTTGTTACCGTAAAGGGCTTGAATCTCCTTAAATAGAGCGAGATTTCCGCGACACAACCAATTAATTTGTCCATTATAATATTTATTTTTGGTATAAACTTTTGTAATATCACCAACAATATATTTTTGTCTTCATTTTCAAAAGAAGAACTGTCAAACTTTAGCTCCTCTCTAGGTTCTTATTTTCGTACTTCCACTCTTTGACCGAAATTAAGAATTTCCCTTGCATAAGTTCAAAATTCACTAACCTACCACTAAGCTCTATTATTTGTCAAAAAATTTCACTAGCTATGTATTAAGCCAAAAATTCACTAACCTTCCTTTCGACTCCTAGGGTTTGGAGGGGAGGTGCCTCCCACCTGCCTGCCTGCCTCTCTCTCTCAAAATTTTTTTGATTTAAAATTGTGACCCTTATGAATAAAATTGTCGAGAATAAAAAAAAAAAATTTTAATATAGAGTTGTAGCATCTCGCACCTAGCGTGCTAAGAGTTCTCATCACAAAAAATCATTCTGCAAATTTATATCGAATCTGTATCCATGCCCATGTTCACACAACAACCCATAGTACCTCATCAAATAGAAAAGTCGGATATCTTCAATTTGTTTATGGCAATTAATCACTATTCAAACGAAAACGAACAGTAGCAATAACTGGAGTCTGCCCCACCAGGCCCACAGCTAACCTAACCAAACCCATACCTAAGCATCATATTTTGTCTTACTCACTTTAAACAAGTAACCATGCCGAATGATTTTCAAACGTAAATTTCACTATCCAATGGAGTAATAGAGAGCACAAAATATAGAGATTCGGCTTCAATAGAAACAAGTGGGTAGAGAGAGGTCACAAAACATTAGTAAATTAGGGCATTAAACTAGATGTGGATTACTTGAATGCAGCTTGGAAAAATCTGGAAAGGGGCCTTCCTAGGGCCAACCAGGCGGAGAGGTGGTCACCACCTCCTCTGTCTGCTATAAAAATGAACCGTGATGGAGCATTTAAATCCTTCCGCAGCTTAGTTGCCTTTGACATTATTGCTCGAAATAGTGGTGCATCGGCTCAAGTGTGGCGGTGTGGTCGTTCTATGGTCTCTTCAGTGCTTTCCATTAAAGCATGGGCTTTAAGAATTGCTTGCATGGTGGCTATACAAGAAGGATTCCCGTGTGTTATCTTTGAATCTGACTGCAAATCTCTAGTCAATTACATCACTAATTCCAAATTACAATGCCCCTGGGAAATCGAAGCAATGATAAATGACATTAAAGAATGGGCTAGAACAAGGGAATGGTCTTTTGTTTGGGGCAAGAGGTTTCAGAACAGAGCATCAGATTGGATAGCGTCTAATTGTCTTGATAGAAAAGTTTTATTTCATTCGGGTTGTATTCCGTCAGGGCTAAATTCCATCTTGTGTAAAGAAGTTTCTTGAGTTTAATGGAATACTTGACATCTTCAAAAAAAGAAAACTAGATTTGGATTTCGGCTCTTGAATCCAATCATTTTGGCGACAGACTTTTGGGCTCAATGACACACCGTTGGGGGCGTCTTACGGCAGTAATGGGGCTGGAACGCGCTTCAGCTGGATGCAGATCAAGGTTTATTCAACCACCTATCCAAGAGAATCGGTAGGTTCCAACACCGAAACTGTTTTTTCTACGACTTTTCTTTGGACTTCATTTTTCTTTTTCTTTTTTCCTTGGGACCAGTGAGTCCCTCTGTAGTTTGTACTTTTTAGTTGATAGTATATGTTTCAATTCATTTAAAAAAATAAAATAGAGCATTGTGTTCACTTCATATCCATCGATGCCTTATCTTCACTAGCTATATACCAAAAAGTAAAGAGAGGGGACAAGGAAGATAAATATGGATACGGGTTCCTTGAATGAATTGAGTGATGAAAGTTCAACCAAAACCCTATTGGAGGTGGTGCAAGCAAGACTTTTCCAAGAAGAGTCCATTCCAAAACAGGGTACGTGCCGTCACCGAGACCACTAACACAAACTCTGTTTCAATCACTTTCAAATGAAAACCAAAAAAGTTAAGGGGGTGTTTGGTTAGTCACTTATTGCATTTTCAGATTTTCATTTTTGCATTTTGAGTGTTTGGTCTTTCATTTCTATAACTCACTTTCGAAAAACTCATTTATTGATTTTCACTTTAGAGGCAACAACCCAAAATGAGAGGTCCTTTTCGAGATATTGCATTTTCCCACTTTACGTCCAATTACCAAAATACCCTAATGATTCTTAGGTATTTACTAGTTTTACCATTTTAAATAAATAAAAAACATTGAATGTGATTAATGAGCCTAATTTTGACCCTACACCACATATGAAAAAAAAAAAAAAAGGAAAACATAAATATTCATACATCTTTTAACACAATAATAAAGGCTAAGGGCAACCTGGTAAAAAATCAACCCATAATTCATTTTCATCATTCATCTACCAAACACTATTATTGTTCCAAAATATATTTTGCACATATCTTTCAAACACTTCTATCATATTCAAAACACATTCTGACTATAATTCAAAAAGTCAAGAAGATGAAAAGTCAAAAAGTAGGCTCTCAAAACCCGCCAACCCCCCCAAGTCACGTCTCAATTAGATTCGACATCTAATCCCGCATGGTCATAACTGTATCATAAGATCCCCCCCCCGTCCCGTCACGTCTCAATTAGATTCGACATCTAATCTGGGATGGTCATAACTGTATCATAAGATCCCCCCCCCCCCCCGGTCACGTCTCAATTAGATTCAACATCTAATCTGGCATGGTCATAACTGTATCATAAGATCTCAGGTTTGATTCTCTTTAGTAACAACTCTTGGAATCACCTCGCCCCGTAAGCGTGTTAATCGGTTGCGGAAGGGGGCTGTAGTGATTAATCCGAGATGAACGCAAGCAAACTCAAAAAACACCATGCGTTAACAAAAAACAAAAAACCACGGTATCCTACTTTTTTAAAATTTTCTTGTATCGTAACCGTACCCCCCATGGGTGTGTATTTGGTTGAAAATGTTAAAATTTTCTTGTATCGTAACCGTACCCCCATTTTTTTTTATCATTAACCGTACCCCCTTTGATATCCATGATTCATAGGCCACAACTCTTACTGCCTCATCATGTAGAAAAGTTGGATATTTAATTATTTTAATTGCCACTAATCACTTTTTTTTATAAGCGCATGTTCAGATCAATTTGCACTCATCTCAACTAAATTTGGAGTCTTTAAGTTAATGATCAGACAAATCCTCGTAATCTAGGATTTGGAATCTTAGTCATTCATGAAATTCAAATATACAATCTCACATAGAACAAGCGCGCACTTATTGCTTTAGTCATTTTCTCTCGGCGAACTCATCCATTTCAGAGCAAAACGAATCTAATCTGACAATATCGCAACGGTAACTACATTATGCACCCACCAAACATATCAGCATCATATTTTTTGTCCTACTCACTCACTCTAAACAAGTCTACCATGAACAGATAAACTTCAAACGTAGAATTCACCAACCAATAATTGAGAGCAAAAATCTGGTATATGTAAGTTTTCAAATGGGGCATTGCATATATGTCAACAAGTGGGTAGAGAGGCTCACAAAAACATCATTTATAGAACAGACGATTGCATTCACCTCATATATCCATCACTTTATCTTCACTAGTCAAGGAAGAAAAACTGGGATATGGGTTCAGCGGGGGGGTGGAGTGATGAGGTTCCACAAAAAGCCTATTGGAGGTGGAGCAAACAAGATTTCTTCCCGGAAGAATCATTCCAAAACTGGGGAACCTACCGTGACGCGCTATCGCAAGCACATCTCCGTTTCGTAGACCGCCTCTTAAGCCGGTCAGACGACGCCAATGAGGTTGTTGAGCTCCGGAAACAAAGCGAGAACGACATGAAACGGTGCCTGAACTGGTGGGACCTCACTTGGTTCGGGTTCGGCTCGGTCATTGGCGCGGGCATCTTTGTGCTCACGGGCCAAGAAGCTCATTTCCACGCCGGACCCGCGATCGTCTTGTCCTACCTCGCTTCGGGTCTTTCGGCAATGCTTTCTGTTTTCTGCTACACGGAATTCGCGATAGAAATCCCGGTAGCGGGCGGGTCGTTTGCTTATCTGAGAGTAGAACTGGGAGACTTCGCAGCATTCATCACGGCTGGGAACATACTTCTCGAAAGCATACTCGGAAGTGCGGCAGTTGCCAGAGCATGGACTTCTTACTTCACTAGTCTCCTCAACCGCCCGTCCGACTCTCTCCGTATCCATACCAATCTTAAAGAAGGATACAACCTCTTGGACCCGATCGCGGTTGCGGTTCTAGCAATCGCATCATCGATTGCCATGGCTAGCGCGAGGAAAACCTCACTACTCAATTGGATTGCATCCGCAGTGAATACTGTCGTGATCTTGTTCGTTATAATTGCAGGTTTTGCTCATGCCGAAACCGCGAATTTGAAGCCCTTTCTTCCCTTCGGTGCAAAAGGGGTATTCCAAGCGGCCGCGATCGTGTACTTTGCATACGGAGGATTCGACAGCATCGCAACCATGGCGGAGGAAACGAAAAACCCGTCAAGAGACATACCACTGGGGTTACTTGGGTCGATGTCGATCATCACCGTCATATACTGTTTGATGGCACTTTCACTGAGTATGATGCAGAAGTACACAGATATAGACCGCGATGCGGCCTACTCTGTTGCGTTCCAGAGTGTAGGGATGAAATGGGCGAAGTATTTGGTAGCGGTCGGAGCTCTTAAGGGGATGACCACCGTTCTTCTTGTGGGGGCGCTCGCGCAGGCTCGATACACAGCGCATATCGCGCGAGCCCACATGATCCCACCGTGGTTCGCTCTGGTCCACCCAAAGACGGGAACCCCCATCAATGCCACACTGTTGATCACCATTTGCAGTGCTTTCATTGCTCTCTTCTCAAGCTTGGATGTTCTGGCGAGTTTGCTATCCGTAAGCACGTTGTTTATCTTCATGATGATGGCAGTTGCGCTTCTGGTGCGGAGGTACTACGTAAGAGGGATCACGCCTCGGCCGAACTTGTTGAAGTTAGTTGGATTGTTGCTTCTCATTATCGCTTCGTCCATGGCGACTTCAGCTTACTGGGGAATGAGTCCTAACGGTTGGATTGGTTACACCGTCACAGTTCCTCTTTGGTTCTTGGCGACTCTGGGAATTTCGGTGGCCCTGCCACAACAAAGGACGCCCAAGGTTTGGGGCGTCCCGCTTGTCCCCTGGCTTCCGTCGTTGTCCATTGCGACAAATTTGTTTCTCATGGGATCTTTGGGAGCTGATGCTTTTATACGGTTTGGCTTATGCACCGTGGTAATGCTGGTTTACTATTTCTTTTTCGGCCTCCATGCGACTTACGATATGGCACATGAGCCAAAGATGCCAGAATCCATGAAGGTCACTGAAGCAAAAAGAATGGGAAGTCCAGGTCCTTGAAATTCAGAAATCTCTCATCCTCCCGTTGGCAAGGATCCTTTTCTTGATTAGTGCAACTTAGGAGTTCTTCAATAAATATAATAACAAGCTTTTGATATCTAAATTTGAAGGCATCAACTTAGTCGATCTAAATGTAGAAGTTGTCAAAGGGAAGAAAATGTATTGCTCATTGCAGAAATGAAAGAACTTAATTCTCTCTGAATTTTATAGATGTGAGTTTGTGCTTCAAATTTCCATGGGTTCAGAAACAAGGTAGAAATCCAACGAAATTGATTATGAAAATTGTACCAAATATGTGTAGGAAATCAGTACGCTGGTTTAAGGGAGAATACAAGTATGGCTGGTGACTTGTAATTACTTTTTATATAGAGAGGAAGTAACAGATATGTTCTGCAAGATGAAGATGTGATGAGTTAAGATCAACTTACCCTCCCATCCCTTGGAAACAATGGCAACTATGTTAGAGAACAAAAGGATAGCACAAGTACATAGCACCCGGTGCCGCCTCCGACTCTTGAGCACAAAGAGGTCATGACTCTTGAGTAATAGCAAAATCAATCTGTTGGCAAATCTTTATCGGACGTAGTTTTCAAGAAGGCATATGGGTGTTGTCTTCCAATCCAGAAGAGATATTCTCGTGGACACACTTAAACTGAGATTTGAGTGCTTTCTTGTTTTGTGGGAATGTTTTCCTTTCTATCTTTAACCAAAAAGATAAAACTCTTGATCCCTAATTTTATTGTGGCTTACCGCATTAAAAATGGCACAGCCAGGACTAGAAAGATTCCAAAAGAAATCAATTATCTGAACTGATTTATGATAACATTCAGGTTGACCAAAATGGAAGAGATGAACCGCCCAAGGGCCTGGAAACTTGGATACTTGGTAACAATGTTGTGGAGAACTCGACCCAGCTCCAAAGCCTAGCCCCATGACACACCATCAGCTTAGCCCCATGACACACCATCTCAACCCATCGATCACAATTTTGTTTCAACCACTTGCACCCCGTTTGATTCTATGAGATGAAACCAATCCTGACAGTTGTCTGAATATTTCGTTTGATCCTCTACATACATGCTAGACAGAACATTGGAATCGTTCAAGCCCCCTTAAATTCATCCCCAAATAATAGATGTCTGCATTTGATGATATGAAATACTAACAAAATTGAACTTCTCAACGAGAAATCATTAACGGCTCATAAAATTATCCACTTACATTTATCAGAGCTACTTCTCAGAAAGGATTATACTAACACTGAGAAGAACTACCAGCACCCAACATTGAAAACTGGGCCAGTGCAAATATATGGATAAGAAAAACACAAATTACATGAAAAAATAAGAAAAATAGCTCATAACATGCAAAATCTGAAGACTCTAATCTGCAATCCTTCTGGATTTAACATTTGATTCATCCAAAACAGCCATGCTTTTCCTTTTCTTGGATATTTTGGTTGAACTCATCCCATCTTGCCTGTCGCTGAATTGAGCAGCAGTTTTAGCCCGTAAATCTTCTAAGCTCTCCCCCTCTTTTGCTCTTTCCAGAACCTGAATGCAAGTGTTTTGGCCATTATAGCTTTTTTCTATAGTCCATATATATAGGAAGATAAAAATGTTTGAGGAGTAGATAACATACCAGATGCCGACCATACAGATGGGTACTTGAAAGAGCTTGTATGGCATTATTGGCCTCTTGTTTTGTGCCAAACTCTACAAAAGCAAAGCCGCCATGGTGTCCAATCCTCCTTGGCAACCTAATACGCTTAATCTGTATGAATCAATGACAATTTCACAGCCAATAAACCGAAGGAAGTTAAAATCTTTACTACAATAATCAAGTATACTAGACAGCAAAAGAACTCAGGATTCCAAGCAATAATACATATGTGCTTGTAAGATCTTAAAATTGAAGCATAAAGAGACATTAATACAAGAAAGAAGTTACACAGTCACCGCTTCCATTGTACTCCCCTTTGATTTTCCTATAACCTAAGCCCACAATGGACTTCATCTTTCCTAATCCTTCTTGACAAAATTATTACGAGAGTTAAACTCCATTCTCTATAAATTCTAGTTCACCACATTTCATTGTTCTCTCCCAAAGAACACTTTGAGGAAATAGACATGGAAACCTTCCGGTGCGCATAGGATTGTTGCTAAAACTGCACTTTTTGTAGCGAAAGGGTGCCTTAATTCAAAGTGTGCATCCGACCATGTAAACAACTAGGGTATTGCTATTGCACGGTAACCCAACATGAAGAATTATTGACTAATCTCAATGATGCACCGACACGGACATGGACACTGAAACCGACACCGGGACACGGGAATTCTAAAAAAATGGGGACACGGATACGACGGAGGACACGCCACGTGTATATTTATTTATTTATTTATATATATAAATAATTAATTAATTATAGTTTAACACCCAGAAATTTTTAAAAAATTATAATTTGCCCCCAATTTATTTTTAAAATTATAGTTTGACCCCCAATTTTTTCAAAAATTACAGTTTGGCCCCCAAAATTGTTTTAAAAATTGCAATTTGGCCCCTGCCGTGTCCCCATCTGTGTCTCCGCCGTGTCCCCATCGGTGTCTCCCTCAAAATTTAATATTAAAATATGGGACATGCCACGTGGCGTGTCCCGTACGTATCTTCAAGGTGACTACCAATGAATATTAATGCAAACACTAAATTCATGATGACCCTTTAACTACCAAACTACCATGGATGACCCTAGATCTACCAATCCTTGTACGAACCATGGAGCTCTTGATTAGAGTCTCTACAACTACCAAAATACCCTCATCCAGCAATTTATTACTCCCTCCGTCCGGATTTAATGGTCCTTTTTTAGAGTTCGTGCCATTTTTCAATTGACTATATCTTTCAATTTATAATGTTTTACATGATTTCGAAAACATCGAATTATAGAACTAATCGAGATCTGTCAAACAAGATCCATATTCGATATGAAATTTATTATGGATTTAAAGATATAACCCATTTTTTAGCCGGTTAGAATAGAACTAGGGACAATTAAATCCGGACGGAGTATTTTTTGTTGTCCTCGTCAGGGAGCTGGGGTGACAAATCTATTTGGTATCTTTTCCACATCACAATGTAGTTGCTTGGGCCAAGGATTCCTGAGCCTGTGGTGAAGCGGACAAGGGAGTTGATGAGGAAAGATAAACCAGGTTCTGCAGCAGTTTCTGAAGCCTCCATAATGCACGTGGAAGAGCCAAATAGGCATAACATGCTGGATATTCCACCCTTCCAGCTCTTTTGACATAATTCTTTCAGTAGTCATATATGAAAATATCTGCACACAATTCAGGCAGATGGGATGTGCAGGTGGGGGATGTCACTTTGTGTAGGGGGGTGCATGAGTGGAAGACTGTCATTCGCTTTTATGGATATGTATGGTACATGAGTTGTGTGCATTGGGTTGGACGCGGTGATGCTTTATGATGGAGTCGACTGCCAACCGCATCTTTCCAGGTGAAGTCCTTTACAATGCCCTTAGCTGAAGCACAATTTCTCCTTCTCGGCTTCTTCTAATGGTTGCGGATCAAGACAACATCCTTACAAAACACACTATGATTTGTCGTAAGAAGCCAACTGTGGACTGTTGTTCCTTGTGGTTGAGGGATGACAATTGGTGGCAGACTTGCTCATTCATTGGAAGTGGCTAGGGACCGAATGACAGCAGTCCTTTGTGGTTTGGTATTGCTTGGGTCCTCCCGTTTGGGGTGATGGACCTGGTTCATGGTTGGAATGGAGCAAGGGTAGGGAATAGGAGGAGAAGATTTTATTATTATTTCTTTATCGGCAGGAGGAGAAGATGTTAAGGTCTTCTTGATTGGTGTTAAGGGTCTCCCCTCTCTATGATTTGGCTTATTTGGAGCAAGCGTAATCAGCAACGCATATGAGTCTCTCGAGACCTCCTAGTAGCCATAAAAAGTCTTTTCTCTATATAAGCTATGAAGCGACAGTCCTCGGAGGTGCCATCCCCGTTTCCGACACACCCGAAACGTATGGGATGCCACGTGGCGTGTCCATTAAATTTGTTTGATTTGTTTAAAGCAGGACACGGGGAACACAAGGGACACAGAGGAATTTCAAATGTAATTTTATTAATATTTTAGGGATAAATATGGTATTCCTTAAAATCTTTGGATTAAAAGTGCATTAAGGGTATAAAGTAACCCAAACGACTGAATATTTTCATCTGGAAAATGGTCAAGCTGGGTGGCAATATGGGGTTGAAGGGTATTGACCTTTTCACTCATTCAATCCCCAGACAAAAAAGAAACGCTCCGTCGCATCAGAAATTCTGTCCCTCTCGATATGTATCACTTTCTCTCTAAATATTATCACCACAGGTAGAAATATAAAATTTTGCCACAACCCACGACAATTTTAAAATGGAGAGAGAGAGAGAGAGAGAGAGAGCCAATGAGCAGAATGAATATTCTTGCTCTGCCATTTCAATCATCCTAAACTACATGATTTCTCGTGTCTGCTCTGTTCTCAAGAGTCAAGGCAGGAATTTAGAACACTATAACAATTTTAAGCTAATATAGGAGTTGAAATGTATAGTTGTGTAAAAAATATCCGTGTACGCACAACTTCAACAATAGCACAAACATGAATCTTAAGGCCCCATTCAGTTGCTGGGAAAAGAAAAGAAAGCATCGGAATGTCCAACTTTCCTGCATTTTTTATGTACTCAAACAGCAGGAAAGTTGTGAACCCTCCTCGCCTCTAACTTTCCCACTAGAATTATTTCCCCCAAACCTTGTCCTACAAAAAACACAAGTAATCTTATTCTTACACTAGTTTCCTACACAGTTAAACTCTATTTTCCAACTTTCTCACAAAGTTCTTTTATCAAATGAACAAGAAAACGAAAATAAATTTCTTTTCCTTCACTCCACTTAACTAAAATTCTCTCGGGAAAAATTTCCATGCACTAGTATCTTGACAACCGAACGGAGCCTAAGAGAACTTGTTGTGCCTCGTTCATCTATCTACTAGTACTTGCACATTCATTTTAATTCTTGCCGTGCTGGTCAGATACTTCACAGATAGAGCTTCCGAACTAAATTTTACCCAACTAATTTTTATCATCTTGTATTCTTGATGGTAAACCAAAAGAGGACTCCTCATTAATGCTTCAAGTCACTTTTACATGGAAATAGCAAAAAGTCAAAATTACCTCCCCAAATGGACTAAACAGCTGCCTGAGATCTTTCTCTGTAGCCTCAAAAGCTACATTTCGCACAATTAATTTTGTTAAACTCAGAGACTTGTCAACATTTTTCAACACTTTTCCATCGTTCTTAGCATGACAAAGTTGCAAGCTAAGAGCATGCCCATCCAAAACAGTTCCCTGGAAGAGACAGAGCACGAGTTGAATCGCATTTGTACAACATTCAATTAAATAACGCTAGAAATAGTACCTGTAAATCCTTGCACACAGTTACTGCCGTCTCAACACAATCAAATTCTAGGAAACCAAAACCCATGGAAACATTCTTTCCATTTTTTGAGTGCTTCTTCACCTGTACATGGGAAAATAACAAGAGATGAAGTGGAATACGATGTTGAGAAAGGTGCCCGGAAGTAGGGTCCAAATGAATTACCCTGGCACTGAGGACTTTCCCCTCTTTCATTAGTTCACTAAAATGCTTTCCAAGAGATGCATCAGATGTTTTGAAGTTCAGGTTCTTCACATATAGTGAACGCGACTGCAGCAAAAAGGACAGAGAGCGGACATCAGGATGGTTGTGTACTTCGAACTATGAATAATATAATAGTCACAGGTACTTGAAAACACGCACATGAAAAAAGGCATGAATAACTTAAGTAACAAACTTACTTCAAAATAGGGGGCATTAAACATGAATACCAAATGTAGGTTTGACAGTTGCCAAATGAAGAATATAAGCGTGAGGGCACCCTCACTTCAATAGCTAGCTTTTGGGGTGAGTTCTACCCAAAACCGTGTAACATGCAATTAGAGCCAGGTATGCCAAGGATGGGTAGGGTGCGTGTCCCTGGCCTGCATGTGGCAAGTGCTGCCGAGTGAGCACGCTAGGCGTGAGGGAGGATGTGAAGCGAAGTACCATATCGCTTGGGTACCAAGGTAATATGAAGAATATAAGTGTAGGGACACCCGCACTTCAATAGCTAGCTTTTGGGGTGAGTTATACCCAAGACCATGTAACAGAGCCATGATACTCCCAAAGCGTTTGATACCTACCTAACTGTTACTGATTATTTATTCAACAGTTATTTCCAGATTGCCAAAGTCATATTGCCTCAGATCTAGTGGAAACTAAACCCACCAGCATTTTGAGAAAATCACAGAGTTCGAACAACCTTAATTCCTAATAACGGACTGATTATTCAGTTCTCTTGGAGCACCAACACGTTGTGCTCCAGGGGCTTCTCCACCACACATTTGTGCGGGTTTCACCATTGGTGTGGGCCTTCTTCTCCACATATTGGTGTGCGGGCCACACGCTGGGTGGTGGAACCCACACAAATGTGTGGTGGAGAAGGCCCCTGGAGTTCCAAGAGCAAATAATAATTTCTCCTAATCCAGGGTCGTCAAGGTGAACATCAAGTACAAAGCATTCTCAAGCTCCTTATCAAGATCAGGTGATTGTACAATAGATGTCATATCATCTATGTTACAAGGATTCGTGTAGTAGTATCAACGTGAGTTTGAATCCAAGTGTTAGATCCATCTAATCCACGTGCTTTTCTACAACTGGTCACATTCATGTTTCCTAAATATACACATTCCTGAGTTTTGGGGTAAATTAGTGTTTAAAAGGTTGTCATTAGAGCACTTCATGCATAACGTAGCAATTTAGCACATCATTAGAATTCATTAGTCCAGTGCTAAGATGTATAACCGGATCCTTCTATCTTTTCTGCCACCTTACTCTGCTTCCTAAAGCATCCAGGGCCCAGTGCCAGCTCATCGAGAGACGCTGAGCCTGATCTCAGAAGTGCAAATATCATTAATAGGAGTTTGAGTTGCTCAAGCAACAAGATGCGAGCGCAATGCGGTTCACCCCTAGACATACCCCATAGGCAGATGTAAAGGCAGCTAGAGAGGCGATGGGAGTATTCAGAAATGCCTGGTCTCAATAGGTTCTCAGGTTTTTACAGAAAGAGTTGTGACTCAGCATCAGGGAAGGCAGGGGTTAGTGCTGAGAGTTTATTAAATTTGAATTACTAAATATGCTTGCTAGGTGATTCTCAAAGTAAATATATTGCACCCTTATTCCAAGGGTAGAGTAGCCAACATGGGTATTTCATTCATTCTGACAAGTCCGTTAAATAGCATGTTATACATATAACAAAATGGTTTGGAGAATCCCTGTTGCACTAAGATAGGCAAGATAGTTCAAGGATTGCACGCAATTATTACAACCTTCAATTTATACTTCCGTACTCATTTGAGAAACCAATGCAAAGAGGAATACAAGTTTACCAAAGCATGAGCGGATAGAGCCGACCATTCCATCAATAGTTTATTGTCAACCAATTAGTTGATGTCATCTAGGATACATAATGCCAATTAGAAACTACAATGCCTACAAAAGAATTCCTATAAGCAAGTTGCAACATGGATATGGATCGAAGAAGCACAAAGATATCTAAAAAGGAGGCGTGTCAGGGTTGCTTATGCATGGGTCACTTAAACTCCTGGACACTCCACAACACGTGTCAGTCAGTCACTGGTGAAATAATTGATAAGATGGCTGTGACCTGCTTCACCTCCATGCCAAGGATTAGGACTGAAATGTCCATGAGCAATTGCATTACATAAAGGCCATGGCTAACTGGAGAGCTCAGCTATAACAAGCGGAAAAAAAAAAAAAAACCACCGGCACTACTGTGTAACAGAATGTAAATGAGTTTGGACACAGCTCACCATGCCCAAACGGATACAACAAAAAAAACACCAAAAACATAAGATATGCCACATTGTGTGTCCAACCCACGACCCATCTCTTGGCTTTTGGTGTCCAATATGAGTGTGCAATAGCTACGACAACTAAAATGACCTGTCCATCCTTCACAGATGAGATGATGATCTCTACTTGATAGGTTTCAGATCGTCAATCAGATCACACTAAAACCTCTCGTTAGGTATCCGGTAAACCAGATTTTGTAATCACTAGTTTGAGTAACATCAAAAAGAAATAGCAACCCCCTTTTCTTCTCCCTCACCTTGTCACCATATGAGCAACTCGGAGTCCCCCATCCATAAGAAGTCTTTAACGTAAACATTGTGGTTTCAACATTACACCTCTCTGAAAATTGTATCCGGCTTCTCTTTAAAGTTCAGGTTTAGGATTTCGGTTGGGCAGGTGGCGGCTGCCACCTCCACCTCCTCCTCCCCTCCCCCCCCCCCCCCCCCACCCCCCTTGTTCTCCGATATATGCCCTTCCTCAACCTCCATCCCTTCAACCCCATCTCCAGAGGCATGGATCAGGCGAGTTGGGTACACAGAGTAGCTAATAATCGGCGAGATGAGAAGACAAATTTTTTTTTGTCCTCCCTTTGGAGGCTTATCTTTTCCGCCGGTTGTGGAGCTTTAGGGCCCTTTATAGGCACCCTCTCTGGTGAAGAAGCCTGATCATGTAGCCACGGCAGTAGATCTGGTGGCTAGCGCAACAGCCGTGGTTTTATCTTTTCTTTGCTTATGTTGTCTGGTGCATCCTCTAGGGGTTTTGCAGATTCCATCTCTGCTTGTATTCCCATTGGTTTGGGCTACCAATTTGTTGAGGTCTATACCAAAGTTTTGAATACTGTTTCAGACATGGTACCGGTTTTGCCACTGGTACGGCACGTATCGGTACCGGTGAGATACCGGGTACCGTTTCAGATTTTCCGTCAAATACAAGTATTTGCTAAAATTCTTACATATATGTATAGAATAAATGTCAAAAAGTAAAATATTATTCTATTATTTAGATTGCAAAAAATAAAAAACATTTGTAATTGTAAACGTGATTCCAGCTGTAACCAGTGAAAAGGCAAAACATAAATAATTAGAGTCCTATAAAATCAGGTGTGGCAGTTCCACCAAGAAAAGGACAAGTTTTATGGGAAAAGGACAATATACTAGCAATTCCTGGCACTTTATTTGTTGAACAATTGGACCAACATTAAATGACACAAGTTGCGCACACACAGGATAAAAAAAAACCCTTCAATAGAGCTTATTGTCTTCTACCTTCCTCGATCAAGAAGAGTCAGAACTCAAAAGACCACACGAAAAGTAAATAAACAAAAACGCAGAGAAGCTATCAACGGCGAGCACAATCGTCGGTAATGGAACACCTTCCGTCAGTCGCCAGCGATCGTCACTGCCGGCGTCGTCATTTTCAGAGGTAGCTGAACATTTTCAGATCTGTTTTTTGTTTTTTTGGGCTGAGCAAAATACCGGACGAATTTTCCGGTAACGTCTTCTCGACCGGTATTTCCGGTAAGGCCCGGTATTAGAGCCGGAACGGTATTAAGGGTTACAATACCGTTTTCCTCTCAAAGCGGCCGGTATGCAACCGTATTCATAACATTGGTCTATACTGCCTCTTCCCAGACTGGCACTATCCCCAAATTATATTTTGGATCTACTTTGCAGTACACATAATTGAGCTAGAAGCTCCAGTCTAGGTATAGGTGCTTGTGGCTTTTACCAAATCTTTTGCAATGAAATCTCTTTGTAAGGGCCATATGGCTTTGATGAATGCAATTTTCGATGTTCAAAAATGACATTAACATGGTGATTAAGGGCTATGAAGCAACACAACTCCACAAATGAGGACCTGGAAACAATTTGGTGAGAAAATTCAGGAATTAAGACCAAGTTTCATGCAGAACCTGATCTCTCATACTTGCTAAGGAAAAAAAAAAAAAAACTCCACGGTCAAGGTTTATGTTGCTTTCATCTTAAAGGGGATACACAAGTTCAACGAAGTTAATATTGCTGACACATCAGACAGAAGATACTAACAGTAAATAACTAGTCAAGAAAGATATACAACTGCCTATCAAAATAATAATAATAATAATAACGATATACAACTTCCATAAAAGGACGGGAAGCTTAAGTCCATGTGACACTAACACAGGACCGTAGAAACTCGGCAGACACAGAAAATGTTAAATTCAATGTCAACAAGGGAACCATAGAAGACTCGAATTCTAGCAAGTACAGGAAACTTATAAACAAGTAATGAGATGCTTTCAGGACACAGGAGTCATGAAACTCGCACACAAAATCCAACCAAATAGAAAATCAAGACCACGGAAACTAAAAAATTAAATTTTTGTGTCACTTAAACCAAAAGAATGTAAATAGTCAATACCTCGATTCTATCAGGATCAACGTCTGCATCAACTATTCCTTCCGTGTGTTGCTCTAATAACACCCTCTTGGCTTGATGCTCACCAACAACAACAGCATTATTTGTATTCTCAAGAATTTTGGAGTTCTGACTAAGAATATCGCCAGGCGCCCATTCCAAATACAGTGGAGTACCCCTGTTCCAAATATTAGGAATCAATATATAACTTTCAATACCATTTAGCCCAATCAAGCAATACCCATGAAGAAATAGCCGGTAACAGAATGTTCACGACAAATTGCATAAGAAATAACGATGTACTTCAACATTGGAACCGGAAAAGAGGAAAGCATCCAATTCCAAGATACAGCAAACTTACAATCCTATTCGCTTTTCTTAGTTGCTAAGGTAACCTACGATTGCACGTGTTGAAACCTTCAACAAAGCTGCGTCCAATTCTTGCTATCAGACAAAAAGAGATCCTTACTTTGCTTTCACAACTCTCCTTCAACATGGTAACTGTCACTGTCACAGGACCAACACTTCATTTTTGCCTGTGACATAGTTGTCACAGGCGAAAGGCGCACCGTGGCGCAAGTCTTCTTGGGCCCTAGGCGAGAGGCGCAAGGTGAGGCACGAGCCTTTTTGAAGCGAGGCGCACCTACGTGAAAAATTATAGCACACACTAATATTTTTCATATAATTAGTACTGAGCCAATGAGTTTTAGAGAGCAGACCATCCAATAGATGCATAAAAACATCCACCAAATCCTTTTCCTATTCATATGTAGGTTGACTGTGTGTGTTGTGCATATGTAGTTTATGTGCACACAAATATGGATACATACATATACATAAATATACACACATAGAAAGAGAAGAGAGGGGAGAATACCTTAACATTTATAGTGATATATATATAGGGGCTGGTCCCCTCACACAAAAATTGACACAAATCTAATCGGAGTTCCACGCAAATGATTTCAATTTGTTTAAAATATGATTTTAGGAGTTCTTGTAAAAAATCAACTCGTTTGGATATCGGTAAGGGTTTGATCGGTTCATTGAGTTTTATCTTGTAAAATTTGATAGGAATTAACGTTTTAAACAAATTAAAATGTAAAATTTGATCGGTTCCGATCATTTGCGTGGGACTCCAAAATGGGTTTGATAGGGTTTGTTTACAAGAACCTCTTAAAAATATGTATTAACCAAATTGAACGGCTCCGATCATTTGCGTGGGACTCCAAAATGGGTTCCTCACAAAACTTGTGTCAAAATTTGTGTCAACTTTTGTTTGAGGAGAACCGGTATATAGATATATATCTCAACTGTTGATGAGGAGAAACGACCGAGAGAGATGAGAGGAGAGACGACCGAGGGAGATGAGAGGAGAGACAACTGATCGTTGGAGTTCGACTGATCGCTGAAATTCTCTAAGGTTGAATTATGCAGATGAGAGGACTAAGAGAGGATGTGCAGCGATGACAGAAAATCTATGAAACACCCTTTTGTATCATTTGACATCGACAGCCAAAGGTAATAATTTAATCTAGACAACATAATTCTAGGGCTCTGATTGAATTTGAAAGAAGCAACTAGCAAGCCTTTTCGCGCCTCGTCACCTTTTGCACCTAGTATGCGCCATATTAATGTCGCCTCGCCTGGGGTCATACAAGGCGATGGATCGCCTCAGCGCGGCTTTGACAACTATGGCCTATGATGGAACCAAGTTTCTCCAACTCTTGGTCTCAGCCAACAATGTATAGTGAAACATCTAGAACACACATGAGAATTACAGGAACCGTCTCAACCTTTTATAATACACCGCATACAAAGGAAACACTGATGGAGTCTAGACAGAACAACACTCTGCCTTAGACCAGTACAGCCAGCACATCCCGTTTGGCCATAAAACTAATAATGTTATACCTCAATTCTGTTCCGGTGAAATAACCGGCCGTTCTCAGTTGATCTGGTCCTACCAGTCACTTTTTTGTCGTACCGGTCTGTCTCGGGAAGTACCGGCCCCAGAGTTTTGTTTTTTATCAGTGCTGCGGAAATGAACCAGCCCCGGCCGGACTTGAGCGAGGGAGAAGAAGGGGGAAAGAGTAAAGTAAAAAAAGAGAGGAGGGAAGGAGTCGACTGACAAGACTATACCTTTTTACAGCCCATGTGCGGTTTTTTTTTTTTAATTATCCCATATGAGCACGTAAGTCTTTCCTTTTATAAAGGTGGAAAAGTACTGTTGGAGGTCCTATTAGAGTATTATGCGATTATTTTGATTATACAACATATATATTCATTAGCATGTGAAGTAATTTAATTATTAATTTTAAAATATTTAATTGACAACGATATATCCGAAATGGTACAGAAAACTAGTCCAGTACTGGTACATACCATACCAATAGAAAAAACGGTACCTTTGCCGGTACGGTATTCAGAACCTTGCTTAGACTCCAAAAATGAATAGCCTATAAATAGGCTACAATCCAAAAACGTGGTAAGCATGCATGGGAAAATCTGCAGTTGACACTCTGCCCTAGGATTGTGTTAACCCAGCTAGGGACTGCCAGCACATAGGAATCTGGAACTACCTCGAAATAACAGCAGCTAACAGCCTGGCCTGCCTGGGACATCTGTCCACATCTTCAGCAACATGTGCATAATTGCCCAACCATCAATGACCGATTGTCCGAATCCAAACCAAGGCTGCGAAGCCCACTTCGTGATCCAACCCTAGCTCAAGTCCTTAGCCCACAGAATCTGATTGCATTGTCCCAGAAGCCTGGTTCCCATTTACCATCCGTGCCTCAACGTTATCGGGCCTTCACATGCGTCATAGCTGCAACTTGTCTAGGGACTAGGGCCCACACCATCGAGTCACCTTGTTAAGACATGCCTCCCTCATGGCTTAGTTTTACCAGGTTGGCTAAGGTGCAAGGTGCCACCACAAGGCAAGCTTAGCACACTGGAAAGTTAAGGTGCTAACAGCAACTAGTGTGGACCATGACGAGAGGATTCAATTCCTTGATGTTCCACAGCGAACTAGTGTGCTGACGGCAAAGAGAAAGCAATTTTTCACAGCAGTTTGCAACAACTAATGTTTATGGACAGCCATGAACATAGAATCTGGTGGACAGCAAGGGAAATTTTCCAGAAACACTCCTCATATGAATCATCCACATGACTTCAGAGACCAACTTATGGGTCAAATAATGTCGGAGGAACTTCACTGATAATTTTGGATGAGACAAAGGGGTTAAACTAGAAGTGAACCCAGAAATCTCCCTTGATTGGTTGACTACCCCAGATCAACTTCTTGATTGCATCAACTAATCAAACGAAAAAAAGTGCAATTTGCTAGGTCTAAATTAGAAGGAGCCACACAAATATGGTGGGCAACAAAGGGAAGGATTCTTCCATGGACTAGCAACGAAGGCTATTTTGAAAAATAGCTTCTTAAGCAAGGAATAGAAATGTCGATGAATACACAGCTTTATAAGTTATTTGTCACAGTGGGAGTCTATTAAGCTCATAAAGTCCTTGCAGAAAATATACAGTTGGGTTGAAACTCCAATCCAAGACAACATTGAGTCCTCTTATTTCAATTACCAAAATCAACACCGTGACAACTCAAGAAAGCAGATGAAAAGGGAAAAATAACTTGCTTCAAGTGTGGGATATCGCAAGCACTTGCCAAACTGTCGAGTGACTTTAGCAAGGGCAGATAGTGAAGAGGATGAAAGTAAAACAAAAAAGAAGAGTCACAAGCTGAGGTCTTTGCCGATACAAGCAGTAGCAGAGAGTTACTATTGTGCTAAATCAAGCATGCCCACATTGAAACCTTGATTGGAAACGATTCAATATACTGCAACAGAGCCATTTGTTATGCACTGCATTGCTCATTGATCGCTGACAATGGAAGCTCTAAAAATGTGCTCTCAAGAGATTTTGTTCGAAGGTTGGGACTTGGAACGAACTGCCAATTGCAAGACTATATTCAATCTCATGGATAGTCAAGGTAGCACAAGGTGTCTACACTGTACATCATTTTCCAAAACGAGACCTATTGGACGAGACGAGCAATTCTTATGTGAGGTTATTTATGTGTCAACTTCTCTATTATATTTGCATGACCATTGATGTACAATAAACGTGGCACATATGACTCAACGGCAAAGTGGAAAAACATATAAACATTCGCATATAAAGGCCTTTTGATCACTCTCTCACTTCGACAAAAGAAAGCTCATGTACGCCAATCACGTCAAGATACTCACCACACTTTGTCGGAGCCGAGGAAATTGATACAAGCTACTTTCAAGAATTGATACAGGCTACTTTCAAGAATGGCCCTAAGAACGTAAATTTGTTCAATTAACAAGCATTTGGGGACGTAGATTTTTTGTAGTTTACGATTTTAACATTGAGGTATATTTAATTAGCTTTTTGAGTTGCAACGTCACTACCTTTGGAGGTGTGAGCTTGTAAGCTAGCAGCTTGTCACCTTGTTTTATGACAAAGTGGCTGAATGTTTGCCGCTTTCCACTTCATTGTTGATTGGTAATATGGTTGTTCCTAGGTATTTCACCTGTAAGTAACGTATTAGCTATTATCTAAAGCCGAAATATTTGTTTGAAGGAAGATTTTAGATTTTAGCGTTTTATCGCAGCCTTGTTGTGCTTCCCTTGAGGGCCCGGTTTTGAGCCCCGTATCTCAAGAATTTCGAGCCTTGTATGCTCGATTCTAAATTATGCATATTTATGGCCTTGAAGTACTTGAAACTTATATTTATTTTGATTTCAAAAGTCTCCTTCGACATGGTAACTATGGGAGTACGTCCCACATCAGTTAATTATCTCCTCCAAAACTAGTATATGAGCCTGGGAAGCCTCTCCACTCATTTCCAATTGGTCTCCACTCATTTCCAATTGGTTTTGAGTTGGATGCTTTAACATGGTATCAGAGCTAGGGTTTCAGAGAATTTGTTCCCCCTCGTCCGTGCCATAAATGCTCAGTTGTTTGTTGTGACCCAAGTCTTATGGATCGTTTATTTACCTCTCCACGTGCGAGTCGGGGGTCGCACGTGCGGGGGAGAGTTGGAGTTTGTCCCACATCGGTTACTTATCTCCTCCAAAACTAGTATATGAGTCTGGGCAGCCTCTCCACTCATTGCCAATTGGTTTTGAGTTGAATGCTTTAACAGTAGTTGTGGAATGTGATGAGAGGATTCAATCCCTTGATCAGAGGATCAAAAGTATTGAACAAGCTATTGGTGGTCTAAAGACTACGCTTGAAGACCTAAGAAAAGAAAACAATGAATGTCTTCAACAGCTGGAAGACATGCTTGGAACTATTTTTAAGGAAATGTCAAGTGAAGAGCATGGTAAAGGTACTACCACCAAACCAACCACTTCAAATTTAACTGCAGACCATGTATTTCGTAAGCCACTTGAAAAGTTGCCATCACATCCAACAAACGCATAGGTAACAGAGGCACAACATAAGCATCCACATAGACAACAAAGATCATAGTAATGTATGTCTTGAAGCCCAAGGGCCAAGACAAAGCGATTTCCTACAGCAATTTGCCACTTCCAATGTTTGTGGACAGCAAGCCACAAACATATAATCTGGTCGATACGAAGGGAAATTTTCTAGAAACGCTCCTCATATGCCATGTATAACATACTAATTCAAATTTGTTACCTAGAATCAATGTTAAATCACCAGAAACAGAAACAAATACAAACTTACTTGAAAGACTTGTATGCTTTAGCTTTGTAAGCTGCACGTGCCTCAGAAGGTTCAAGGAAAACGACCTGAATATCATGATCGTAAAAATTATAAGAGAATAGAACTGTACATTTTAAACGGACTAAAAAAAGATAATAATTGACAAAAAAGACAGGACAACAGGCAAGATGCATACCAGAGCTAGGGTTCTTGTTCGAGGGAGAATAATTTTGTCCAAACTCCCAAATTTCCGAAACATCTTATCCAGTTCATCTTCAGAACAACCATAAGGCAAGTTCTTAACCAATATAACGTGGTCGCTTCTCTTCACACCATCAGATTTCCCAATAGCAAGTTCTTCTAACGAGGCTATATTAACTCCAGCATTTACAAGAGCCTTTTTGGTCTCTGCAATTACTTTAGTTTCTCCCAGAGCAATACGAACAGGAAGATCATCAGCTTCTCGGTCAAGTACATCACTTTTACTGATTCCAAATTCCCTAGCGATGTTTTCAACAACCTATTTATAAAACAAAGAGAAACTGGAGATAAGGAGAAAAAATTCAGAGCATGGCATGAAGTAAATGCACAGAAACAATTATGCAGAGTAAGACAAACAGTAAAGAATTGCCATCATATCAAGGAAAAGGGATGACTCTGAACTGTGCCAGAGGGTGTTTAAAATTTTGAAGATCTAAGTCAAGTGGAAGTTATCCTAATTCATACTGTAACACAGTAACTAAGTCCAATAAAATCGTACGCAAGGACTTCAGCGACACTAACCACCATGAACAGAACAAATACTGCTTTTTCCACTCCAGTATCCACTCCTACATAAGTTATTGGAGAAAACACAGTTTGAAGGTCAATTTGGCACTATAAGTATAACCGAGGACTTAATGCAGATCATCATCCAATAAGGTATCGAGTTAGCACCTATCTTCATTCCCTCTCCAACAGTTTTTTCCTTTTTCCTTTCAGTCCCAAGAGACTGATTTCTCCGTCAATTGATTCAATAGTTCTTTTCCTTATTTTTTCCGTCCCAAGAGACTGATTTCTTCATCAATTGCCTCAACAATACCCACTCCTCCAACACAATTTTGATAAAATAAGCTGACACAAAGTAAAGTAATATGCCAAGCTAAACATGCAAGGCTTTCTCGGAGTGAGGGTCCTATTTTTCCTTTTCAAGCCGCCGATCCCTTGTGAAGATCAAGAAGGCAGATAAACAAGGCAAACTGACACAAAGTAAAGTAATATGCCAAGCTAAACTTGAAAGGCTTCCTCGGAGGTCCTATTTTTCCTTTTCAAGCAGCCGATCCCTCATGAAGATCGAGAAGGCATACATGAAAAAGGCAATTACAATGAGAGACCAGATGATCCTTTAGTAAGTAATCTTACGTCTGGCTCAGAAAACGTCCTAGGCATTGGAGGCAGTGGAGCAACAGGGCTCTTCATCTAATACACCACAATCATCAACTATCATGGTCATAAATGATTCACTCCTTATACCTAACCAGCAATCTATAGCCACTTCTTTCATAATTAGATAATACACAATCCTAAACAAAATTGTTACACAACAAATTCCACGGAAGGGTGCACAAAAGGAAATGTGCGGTCACCCTTGTTCCTTTCTCCAATGCTTTTACCTACTCCCCTTTCAATTTTCAATTCTTTAAGATGTTCAATGTAATGAGACTGCACAAGCACACTCTTAACTCAGTTGCCTTTTTTTGGCTAGGCGAGGTATCCACTGCAGGCACCCAACGGACCACCTATTTTAAGCTGGTCAGATATACATGTACAAAACAAGACAAGAAAACTATAAACAAAAACATTCGATTGTGGCTAATCGGGCAAAGTTAGATCTGACGAAGCTGAACAGGTGTCAAAGTCGGGTTTGGTCGTGGTATTTAGGTCGAAGTTGGGTTGGGCGTTTGTTGTTGACGTCGTGCGAAAATGGCTAGAAATCAAGGCAGAGACTCAGACTATCCCCTTAGAAGGTATTCCTTAGGGCTCTGGACTCTGGGCAAACGCGAGTAGTTACCTTTTTGCTAAGGATTATCACCTGCTGTCCATCCATAAGTGGGCTATGGTAATGCAAGTACGTGGTGAGTGTAGTAGCCCCCTCGGGCATGCTCTTTGTACAACCAAGCGAAGAGCTAGTGAGGACCAGAATTGAATATCGTATGTAGCGTAGATTGTAGAATCAGATCTGAAGGTCTTTACTAGGATTGGAACAACCAAGGAATGAGTGACCATAAGCTCCGGTTAAGCGCTCAACATGCAGTTAGCTTAAACATGTTCATCATGTGGCCGAGCAAAGCGCACATGTGTGAAGCAGCCTAGCATCACTTTAGATAGGAACAAAATGGATGACTTACAACTGAAGTTCTCTGGATCGATATATCGTACGAAATACAATAGGGTTTTGAGTTATTAAGGATATGGGTCGTGGGTGAACTGAAAATGGGTTTGAAGATGGGTTAACGGAGAAAGAATGTGATCGGCATGATGGAGATGATACATCCAGCAGTCAAGTATTACCAGCCATAGCATACTTTACCGGCTCGGATATGTAATTTGTTCGGGACTTAACCAACCCTTATAGACATCCTTTATGTATATAATGAAACGATCATCATTACAAAGACCATAATTTCCTCGACTAGTAAAGAGGTTCATTAATACCTCCAACTATAGCCATTAAGTTACAGAAATCTACAGAACTGAGGACAGAAAATTCAATAAAGAGATAAAATTAACTTCAAAAAATGCACAGAAACATATTCCAGTACACCATGTTTACGTATATCTAATTCCATGTCCGCCATACACGGAACAAAAAAATAGTTAGGAATCGGCACTACCTAACAAATTAATTCAAGTTTTCAGTATACATTACATCTTTGTAGGAAACACTTCCCTTGATGTACGAGTATTTGCACGTAAAATACATAGTGCTCCCTAAGCGCTCTCAGCCTTTCAGTCTTCAAATATGCGCGCCCTGCCACCGTGCCAGCTCCTATCCAAGTTGGGAGTGATTATCTCCATAGGAATGTTCTATCAACCAAGAAATCATGGTTGTACAAGGAACCATCAACGGTCACCCCAGGCAAAAACTTCTATCTTGTTTTTAGGAAGTAGAAAATCATTATGCACAATGCTTTCTGCAATAAATTTGATGGTTTTCTGCAAATACTCAACCTTATTTGAAATTCTTCTGAGGTCAAACAATGATGTGTCCAGATACAAAGCTCTGATTGTAGTAGCACACACAAGTTATTATTGACTTATTTAGAACAATTCATATTTTAGAGGGTAATGATGTCAGCAAAGGTAGGTTTTATCCCACCTCCCACATACGAAAAGAAGCCCAGATATAGACTTGTAGACACATCATTCCTTAAAAATTAGGAGACAGACACATTGGGAACATGTTGAATATAAACTATACTTATATTAAAGATGATCTTCTGAATTCATATGAAAGTCAAAAGAACATATTATTTCTATCAAAGAAAGATAAAAATCATAAATAATAACAAAATTGTCATGAAGATATAAATCTAAGGTCACTACACTATTCATGAACTTAACATCCTTTGAAAGTTTCACTCTCGGCCAATGTCTTGAAAATTTCATTTTAACCTTTCAATGTGTACTCAACGTGCCCTAGAGTGTCCATGTGTCTGAGTAAAAATGAGAAACCTACGGCCGCTGAGGGGTGGTGACCTGATTTTGCACCGACGGGCATGTGGGGCCCACTCTGGGCCTCGCATGGATAATCCGAGCCGTTCAATAATTTTTTAAAAAAACCGAGTGGGCCTGTGAGAATTCAGCTCAATCCGATATGTGTAGGTGCTCGATCCAATCTTCCCATTTTTGAAAAATCGGAAAAAATTGGAAGATTGGATGAAAAATGGGAAGATTGGATCAAGCACCTACATATATCGGATTGAGCTGATTTCTCACGGGCCTACTCGGACTTTTTATTAAATTATTGAACAGCTCGGATCATCCGTGAGGGACCAGAGTGGGCCCCATGTGCTGTCGGTGCAAAATCGGGCTACCACCCATCGATGGCTGTAGCAAGGTCCAAGTAAAAATATATACTCCCTCTGTTCCATCTTGTCGGTCCCTTTTGGGAATTCCTAATTTTTAAGGAGAAATTTAATGATTGCATTGACCGGAAAAAAATGAAATGATTGCACTTGAATTCAAATTTAATGACATCATTTCCATCATTGCCCCTATGTTCTACCCACTTTACAACATTTATATTCACTTTTATGAGGGATTCTTTTGGAAAATCATCAAATTTCTACTTCCACTTTTGGAAAAGGACCAGCATTTTGGAATAGAGGGAGTATATAACACAAAAATTGGACACGTACTTAGGCACAAACAGGAAGGATTCCTGTGAAGAACTAACGATTTGAATTCACCAATATAAATAAGCAACAAACTTGACAAAACACAGAGTTGAAGAGCAGCAAATATTTTTGACAAAATTAAGCAACCCAGTTCAATAATGGCTTGAGACATACCGTATCAGGGCACATGAACAAACTGTTCCATGCTTGTGTATTTCCACTGGCTTCCAATGACTTCCTCTCTTTCTGCTTCTTTTGCTTAAATGTTTTCAAAGATTCATTGGCAAAAGCATTGCTCCTATAGAGTACAGAGAAGTCAACTAATTGAAAAACAAATGATACCCTCATGAACCTTGCAAACTAAAAATCAACAGAGACGGAAAAACAACTTAATTCTACTTACCCTTGTTTCTCAGAATTATGCTTTTGCTTTGCCGGCATAACATGCAATAGTCTTCCTTGAAAAATTGAATTGTCTAGTTCATCTAGTGCTCTGAACAAATACCACAGACTAAGGATTCTCATAACCGAACAGTCCAAAAAGCAAGAAAACCAATCATTTAATACTAATAATAATCATAAAAATGTTAACAATACTGATGCTGATTACAATACTAATAATAGCACGTAGAAGAATAACACAACATTCAACTTCAATGGAAGTATGGGCGGGGGAGACGACAGACCAAACCTTGGCAATATATGGCCCAAGTGGCTACTCTCAGAAAGTTATACTATTGAAATAGTGGCCCCCCTAAACCTCCAAAAATCGAGGAGCTCAAGGGACCCACAGAACCATGTCCCCAAATTAAAGGCAGAAGGCACAAGAGAGGGCAAGCCTAGAGACCCAATTCAAATTTTGTGTTCATTACCTTGCTTCATTCAAAATCCAAAAAGCACCAGTAATTTTTTATAGTTATAAACCATCGTATAGTTTGTTGATTATAAACATGCCCATGTTTTGGCAATAATAAAAGGTCAATACAGTACCAGTCCTCATCATTAAAAACAGGTACACAATCACACCGTGCAAGGCTCAATAAGAAGCAGGAAACTTAGAAGAAAGACAACCATGTATATTGTGCCTCAGAGACATATTTTTAGTCCTGAAGAGGGAAGAGGGAAGAGGTTGCAACATACAAGCCTTGAAGCTAAGCTCAAAAACACATACCTGGCTGCAGATTCTGGATGTGTGTAAACAACATAAGCAATTCCTTTGGACCGCTTTGTATCTTTGTCAATGACAAGATGGACCTGAGAGACATTGCCAAGTTTGCGAAAATGCTCTTCCAGCTCATCCTCACTGAATCATATCGAAAAATATCTAAGCATCAGAAATATCTGAAAGAGTAAAAGTTTCTGCAGGCTGGAACAGTAATATAAACAACTAGCAACAGTACCAGCACCTTAAATAAAATGGTTTTCTAAGCAAAGGATACACGTGTCACAGAATACGCTACAAAAAAGAGGAGCATAGAACCAGAAGCATACG
This sequence comes from Rhododendron simsii, assembly GCA_014282245.1. Lineage (NCBI taxonomy): Eukaryota > Viridiplantae > Streptophyta > Magnoliopsida > Ericales > Ericaceae > Rhododendron > Rhododendron simsii. Next base: position 31,529,527 of record CM024954.1, on the reverse strand, counting down.
TGGCGGTATATGGCAGGTTACGGACAAAAAGACGACCAGTCTCCAGAACATCCTTTTTAGTATCAATCACCTCATGCTCGGGGTCTTCAAAAAAGCCCTCTTTGACCCCCTCTTCAGAAGCTTCTGTTTCTAAAGCATTACGCTGAGCCTTCGGATCAACTTTCTGAATGTCCTGGTGCTCTCTGCGCATCTTCAGTAATTTGCTTTTCCCACCATCCTTGCCACTGTTGTCACTGTTATCCTCATCATCACTTTTTTCTGAATCTGACCAGTCTTTCTTTACTCTACTTTTCAAGTAATCCATATCTGAGATAACTTCATCAAAAGCCAAATTACTTGATTTTTCAGCTCCCTGACTGTCTAATGACCGAGGTTCACTTTTCGCATTGTCATCTAGCTGAGCCAAAACTGAAGCCACTGTTTCTTTGCCTTTTAGTTGAGTGTTTTGGTCGCCAAATTTTTTATTCTGCTCATGAACGTGGGTAGTAAGTGAATCGTTACCCCACAATTTTGACTTGACCCGTGGCTGCATTACCTGAAGGAACTCCTGAAGCTGTGGGTCATCATCCACCTTGCCCTTTTTACTTTTATTTTTTCCTCCTATAGGACTTCCAAGGCCTCCACTTGTGCAATCAACTTTCTTTCCCTCATACAAGTTCTCTTGTTTCTGCAGGGAATACCGACTCCATGGACGAGGAATATTTGGGTCTCCAACTTTACGAGCAATCTGGCGACAATAAAATCAGGATTACTATGTCCCAAACATTTTATTTCCCATCTTCTTTACCAGTTAGCACAATGAGCTTTAGTACAAAACAACATCATTTTGTGCGGATTGATATAAACTGGATAGGCATCAATGACCTTTTTCAGAAATTAATCAAATGCAGCAAGCAATTGAGGAGCATTAGTTCGCATGTTACATGCTACCATCTATCCATACTATATCCTAGGCATGTATATAATGCACGGCACCCTCCTTTTCTCGAAAATTTTCTTGAAGAAAATACAAAATCACACAAAAATCCACCTCAGCCACTAATATTTATCTCCCCTCTCTTTTGATTTTCACTTCAAAGGGAAAAAAACTCTTTCAAATCCCCTTAAATTTCTCCTCTCATTCAAATTTCATCTTCTAAAAAAAATCAAATGTAATATTAAATTTTAAGTCGATTAGAGCTAAATATCATTAAACATAAAATCCATTCTCGTGCTCTCGCGAATGGCACAGATACGCTGATATGGTGCTTGTTTACATTATACCAGTATGTTTGTTAACCTGCTATGTTTTAATCATTCAACTGGAGTATAACAATCATCATAGAACTTCTCTCTGTTACATGATTCCCTTGAAGCTCAAGGATCCAATCTACCAGCCACAGGAAGCCACTGAAAAATAATTGGCTTAAAAAATGAACCAAAAATGCTATATTTTGGAGTGCACGCATTGTTACACTTGCAGGTATGCCACAGATGGTATATTTTCATCCCTTGTTTCACAACTACCACCTAGTTTAGAAAAAGAAGCACAGCATCACAATTGGGACTTTAAGCTACTATTCCCTTTCAGGGATACAAGAAACATTCAAGCTAAAAGGTAGGTACAATTAAGTAGCTCTATTTGGGTACCTTTTTGAGATTAGTATTGCATAATACTTAATAAACAACATTTTAAATAAAAAAAACACCAATCGTTTCCCTATCAGACAATTCTTGAGCAAACATAGATTTTTCAAGACTTAAAAAACACTTCTCGTAAAAGAAGCACAGCCTCACAGTTGGGAATTTAACCTACTATTCCTTTTTAGGGATACAAGAAACGTTCAAGCTAAAAGGTAGTTACAATTAAGTAGAGCTCTATTTGGGTACCTTTTTTAGATTTAGTTTCGCATACTACTTTCTAAACAACAATTTAAATAAAAAAAAACAGCCATTTTTTCCATATCACACAATTCCTGAGCGGACGTAGGTTGTGAGACTTTAAAAAAAAAATCCGCGCATCCCGCAAATCCTTGTTATTTCAGCAAATTTCATCCAGAAACTACATTCGAAAAGTGTTGGTCAATGAATTTTCTGTTATTGCGGCTTGTTGGTCTATCATCTGATGAGTTATAGAGTAGGAAAGACAAAAACAAAGACAGATACCAAACAAGGCTTTTAATTTTTTGTTTTTGTCCCTTTTGTTTTGATGTTGTCGGAGAAGAGTAGTTGAGTTGAAACTTGCGGTTTTGCACAAAGACTCAGGATTAATTTTAGGTACACACACCTCACAGACAACTCTAGAAGTATCCAGGTAAGAGTTGTTGAAGTACTTGACAGCTTCTTCAGCTTCTCCCTCAGTCCGGTAACCAACGAAGCCAAACTGCCTGCTGTTACCATCTCTGAGAAGAAAAAAATACAACATTATCCATTTCGTTAGAATGACATACACATGCACCATACATATAAAACCTAGACAAGGCTCCAATCTCCATAGAATACCTGTGGTTTCCAAATGAAGCAATTTCACATAATTATCAATCAGAATAGCAACCATCTAGATTTGATAGCTTCGAGCATCTCCAGCCCACATCAAAATTTTACTCAATTTGAGGGGGGGGGGGGGGGGGGGGGGGGGGGGGGGGGGGGGGGGGGGGGGGGGAAGGGGGAATCAAGTAAAAGCCTCATTTGGTATGAATCGCTCGAATGTACAAATTTTGAGTCTGCCCTGATTTGGTTAAAAATTTGAGTAAAACACCATCAGTTATAAGTTTGAGTCAGACATTCCAAACCACACCACACCCCGCAACTAAGGTATATACACGAATTTTATTCTACTTCTAATGTCTTGTGCCTAGAGCAACAAATAACAAAACCTTCAATTGAAAACCACATCTATCCAAAGGAAGCTTTTTTCTTTTTTTTTTTTTTTAGGGGGTTTTGTAGGGTACTTGGTTCGCATGATCTTGGCATCAGTAACTTCTCCTTTCTGAGAAAAGAATTCCCTGAGGCGCTTCTCGTTAACGTTCTTGGGCAAATTCTTCACACAGAGTCGAGACCTTGAAGGGGAAAAAAACGAAACGAAATTAAAAATGTAAGCTTCTAAAAGTAGACCTGCAATTGAATGGATGAAGATAACATAGGAAGCAAATACTCACATCGTTGTTGTTTAGTCTGAAGAGATTCGTAGAAAGTGCTGCCACCACCTCAAAAGATTAACTACGGAGAGAGAGAGAGAGAGAGAGAGAGAGAGAGATTGATTGATTTTAGAAGATGAAGTTGCGCAGCAGGGCAGCTTACTTAGGTTAAGGGGGAGACGAGTGGACCACGTAACTACTGCTCAAAGTATGAAGTATAAATTACGAGAGAGAGAGAGAGAGAGAGAGGCGACCAAGCGACCAGAGAGGGAGAGGCGACAGGCGACCGGAGCTGCAAGAAGAGTAAATTAGGGTCGGTTAAAAAACAGTAAAGAGAGTAGTAATTTATGGTGGTCACATAAAAATATTATTTTTTTTACAATTTGGGACCTGCAATTTTTAGACACTACAGATATACCCCAAAAGAAACTTCCCTTTGCAAAAAAATTACCTCCGTCCGTTCCGAATTTCTGGTTAACTTTCACAGTTTTAGACATCTCAAAATTTGAATAATGTTTATAGTTCTTAAATATAAAATTTTTTTATATACAATATATATCTTATTTGATAGATCTTAATTTTTATTGAACAAAATTCTCAAAAGTTGAATTATTTTTCTGTTTTTATTTAAATTTTCTCTGCATTTTGTTAGTTTTATGTTAATTTTGTGTGAATTATAGGTCCGATGAGAAAAAAACCTATTAAGTAAAAATATTATGAATTAAATGAAAAAAATTATTAAAGACAAAAATAATTCACACAATCTGTCTGTTTTGGATTGTTTTCGTCTTTAGTGAACTATTTAAAAATTTCAATCATAATTTTTATTTTGTAGATTTCTCCCGTCCAGACAAATCAATAATTCACCAAAAATTGACACAAAAATTACAAATGCGAAAAAATAATAATAAAGTAAAAAATAATCCAATTATTTTATTTAGACAAAATGGGCCAAAAATCGATGTAGATTATAAAATATAAGTAGGGAATTAATATTCACAGCCTCTTTTTTATTATTCACATTCCTCTTTTGTCTTTTAACAAAATAAATACATACATTTTTTCGTTTTGATCCGTAAATACATTATACATACACTTTGAACATTAAAACAATAAAAAATAAAAAGGAATTTGAATATCAATTTCCTATAAGTAATTTATAAATGACACCAATCTACTTCTCTACTATTTATATATTATTTTTTTACTTTTAATTAAAAGGATAGAGAATCTTAATTGTTTCCTACTCTTTCATCTTCCAAAAATGTCCTTAAATGCTCCACGTAATCTCAAACGAGCTATTAAGCCTAACATTGTCTAGTTTCGTCCTTCAAATATTGTACTCATTGTGTTTCATACATACGAAGGTTGTGCTGGTACATACCAGATTTCTGAGAAAAAAAATGGTACCGTGACCCTACGATTCCGTTTCGGCCTCAATTTGGGAATTTACCGGTCGGTACCGGAGAATCCAACACAGTACTGGAGAATCCAACAAATCTCGGCCAAAATGTAGTTACCGAAAATTTCGTCCCGTATTTTGCTAAGCTAGGCCAGATCGCAACCAACACACACACACACAGAGGATGAGCGAGAGAGAGAGTGGGAGAGGAGAGAGAAATCAGAGAAGGAGCTTTACCTGTTAGCCATGAATGATAGATAGAGAGAGAGATGCAGTCATGCACGCAGCAGTGATCAGCAGCGGCAACAAGGGAAAGTGGCAAGAGAAGGTTTATGAGAGTGAAACCCTAAAATAACACAAGCACTCTCGTTACCAAAAATACTACCAGCGGAGACAATCTGCAGAGATCCACGCAGAGACAAATGCGTTTGGCCCCATTTCGGGTCCTGAAAAAATCTAGAAAAATATCCATAAATTTTTGAATTTTATTTTATGGAGCCCTGTAAAAAATCAACTTCAGTGGATATCGATAAGTATTACTTTTGGATTCGTAGAGGCGAAACTGCTCGATTCGCCCCTACGAATCCAAAAGTAACACTTATCGATATCCATTGGAGTTGATTTTTTACATGGCTCCATTAAATAATATTCAAAAATTTATAGATATTTTTCTAAATTTTTTCGAGACCCGAAATGAGGCCAAACGCATTTGTCTCTGCGTGGTTCTCTGCGAATTATCTTTGCGCGTAGCAGAGCTCGTGGGCCATGTTTTTTTTATTCTTTTTCTACTTCTGTGAGCCCAAAATTCTTTTTACCAGAATAAAGTTTAACTCTCAAATTTTGATAGTTATGGGAGTGTTTTCACTTCTTTTTTTTTTTTGAATTGGATGACTGGATGGAAATTATATAATAACAGTTTAATTTTTGTTGTATAATAAATGTTTATATTATAGTAATGAATTGGATATCATGAGTAAAATAATGAATTTATAACTATATATATTAGTGATTGCACTAAATCCGAAATGGTAACTGATATTTGATCGATACCGGTACATACTGTACCAGTAGAAAAATCGGTACATTTGCCGGTAAGCAGGGCCGGCCCAAGGGTTTTGAGTGCCCAATGCCAAATTAAAAAAAGTGTGCCCATAATACTTAAACAATTTTTACAGCAACAATCAAAATATGAGAAAACCAAACAAAAATGAAGTTCTACTAATTATTACATATGAACACAAAATACAAAGTCTTCAAATAGACAAATATATATTATCTCAACAACACATGAATAGCACTTAATACTACTCGTCTTGCATTTCTAGAAGCAAAAGTTCCTCATGACAAATTCTTTCACGTGAAATCCACATCTACAGAAACACAACCTAACAGTCTATGTGACCACGAAGGAAACTTGTTGAGAAAATAAATGAAAATAGTCCTACATTGAGTCTCAGCAAACTTAGACCTTTAAAAAGATGCATTCTTTATAAAAAGAATCAATTTTTTTTCACAAATCAATAGATATCAATGAATTCTTTTAAGTTGTGAAAAAATTTAAATCGTTTAACAAAAAAGTACATATTTTTAAAGGACTAGATTTGCCCGGCGAACATTTATTTAGGGACAGAGGGAGTAGTAATTAATGAAGGAGAATATAGAAAGTTGAACAAACGGATAGGATGAAGAGGATGAGGGTGAGAGAGAGGGGAGAAAATTCAAAAATATATTCTAGCTAGGAGTTTATGAGGGAAATAAAAATCAATGAGCACTAGTTATGCATTGAAAATTTAAAGTCAAAATAAGCTGCAGCTAAAATTAAGAATTGAAAGAACAATAGTTCTCTGATTTACAAAAATGCCACTGAGTTTTTGGGTCATCTGAGTTTTTCGGGCCTTTATTTGCATTTTGGATGGGCATTGTTTTATGATATTGGGCTAAAAAAGAGTCCTAGTCAAACCCAAATACTAAAAAAATTGAAGTGAAGTGCCCCCAAAATTGGACATTTTTAGGGTTCCCAAGGACCATGCCTCTTGGGCCTTGGGGTTAGGCCGGCTATGTCGGTAATGTATTCAAAACCTTTGTACACTTCAAACTGGCCATAATATCAAACCGCCATAAGTGTAACCATTGTGTTGCTTCGTACTTCAAATTCCAGTGAATCCGTTTTTGTAATCGGCAATAATCGACAAACGTCGTTTAGTAGAAGAAGCATTGCGTTACTTCCTGTCTAAAACAATGAACGCTGCCACCTTTCAAATTATCATTCCCACTTCCCGTTCTATATAATCTTTCATCCATGACCCCTTCCAAAGCAGGGGGAATTTTCATGCTCGACAACCTTTACTTCCTTCCATATTCATTCACCATACAGACGTTGGAGACAAAAGTGAGGAATTAAATCCTCGATGGCATCGACGACCGGCATAGCGCGGGTGATCTTTAAGCGGAAAATTCCAACTTCCACTTATAGCCATTGTGGGAGAATTGTTTGTGTTTCGGTATAATCCTTTTTCTATCACTGACGACCACGCCCTCCACGAGCCAAACACGTCCATACTAGTATTGAAAAAATGGACAAGAAATTAGTGACAGAGCAATATTCTTTTCGTAACTTGAAAAGGACGGTTGAAAATCCAATCCAAATCCATCCACACTTCATGATTTGGCTTGGTATTCAAGTAGTGTCATCCTAGTAGTGTCAACTAGGAATTGAATTTGCTCCAATCAACAAATATTGATCTAGACTACTATAATAATCCGATTAAGAATTGAATGCAAGTCTTTGCTTAGAAACCAAAAACCATGCCCCCATGGACTGTAGCCTCTCTTATTCGACACACTTTCACTTTTTTTCTATATTTGTCCTTGTTCATGACAATTCCATCTATAAAGTTATAACATTCTTCTTTATAAATACAACTCTCATGAACTACAAGGCTCCTTTACATCTCACTAATACTATTTACACAAAGGAGAAAGAAAAGAGAAGAAACACAAGAGTGTGTCTAACTTAATCCTGTAAATGGATGATTCACAATGTCTGGATCTGAAGTTTCTTCCCCAACAGAAAATCCCCACTTTCCTGCAAGCTTTCCCTTCGGCGGTAGCTGCTCAAGCATCTGTTTCTGGAGAAATCGACCTTATAAGAATGTCGTCATCAAAAAAAGAGAAGAAAGAAAGCCAAGTGAAGTTCGACTCCCTCACCATAGAGAGCATTTTAACTGTACCTTCGTTACACCACGACTGAACCTCGCCGTAGTGGCTCAGCGTCGTGGTGGACGACTTGATTATTGTTTTGGCTGTCTAGTGGCATGTACTGTGACATAATGGCCATAATCTCCGAGTCCATATAAGACTACAAAAAAGAAAAAATATCTTAGCGAAATCAGTTCATTATTCAAGTCTCAAGATATATTGCTAAGTTGAAAAGAATTTGCGAACTTCAATAGACGTACCCTGAGCCTGTATTTGTAGAATACATAACCAGCAATACCAGCAGCTGAAACAACAGCTAGGACCAAAAAGGTAACAAACCATCCGAACTTCGATGCATTTCTTGCTGCAAAATGGATGAACAAGGATCAAAACACTTACCGCAGTTGTTTACTTTATAAGAAAATAACAACAAATCAAAGCACCCAATCAATCACAAAAACGTAACAGATTCAAACAGTCGAGCGATCTTTTGACTCAAATTTAAGAGCTGCATAGCTTGAGAAACAAGGGGAATTACCAAAATGGTTTTATCCCTTCACACATTAGTCTAGATGAAGTAAATGGTCCACACGTCTTATCATAAGAAATTCTTGTTATCAGGTGAAGGCAAATACCAACATGGAGTCTCTCATTAACATCTTCAATGCTCATTGCCATGATATCCACAGTACAACCATGTCCCTAGTGAGAGTTAACACAGAGCTGAAAGTTAAGGGCTCTAGATTGATTGAGACAGTAATCCTTATGCTCGATGAGAGGGGGAGGGAACAAAACTAATAACACTTGAATTGTGATGTTTCTTAGAAGCTCACTTGTGTTATTATTGATCACGAGGAAGGCCAAATGATGAGACCAAGCTTGTTGATTCATCAAGCTTGTAACCCTAGGATCAAGAACCCTCTTGACATCTTGACATCTTGTGAAAACCATTAGTTTGAGCTTCCCCACAAGTACAAAAAAAAAAAGAAAAACCTAGTTCAGCTTGGACAGCTATCAACTCAATTATAAGCTCCCACAAGATTGCTCCAGATTGCCCCATTTTCATTTCAAAGCTTTTCACAGCTGAAGCCAAGCTTCTGCAATCAACTAATGGACTTGGGTCAGCCCCTTTGAATCCGAATTGCAAGGGACTCCAAGTCCAGCCCCTTTGCATCCGTATTGCGAGGGACTGTTTTGCGTCACTGTCAATAATGGCAATTTTCTTGTAATCGGACACCTAGATACCCCAGGGCTCAAGTGAGAATTGATATTTGTGAGGAAGCATTGTAGATTGGAGACTGAAATGAGTACCAACTTCCTATTCTTCTTCGTGATTTAAGTTAGTTCAAGGCGTATATCCCCTGTGAACTTGAGCTTTTAACTGAACCCTTCAAAATTCTTTCGCCAGCTTTCTGTATCGACAACTGATGTGCACATGATACAATGAGATTTGTCCCAATATAATGAGCCCAAATCTTGGTCTCAACAACGAAGTTACTAATTGTAGAAGGGGTAAACTTGAGCCTTAGCAAAAATGACTCCCTTAGTATAAGTTTCTCAGGCCGTAACCACCACGAATATTTAATGAACAAATAGACCTGGACGGGTCTGAGTCTACTCCAAGAAAGGATATGCCCAACCGGATCCGAGTCACCTTGAAGAGCACATGGAGCCAGCCGGGTCCAAGTCAATGCGGAGGGCAAGTTGACGCACATGGAGCAGATCAACTTTAAGGAGCTACCAGACCCAGTGACACAAGAGTTCAGTGACCTACTCTTCCCAAGGAGAGGTATGTGGCCCTGGTACCACAATAAGAATTATTCGTTTGCAGACTACCATATATATCCAACAACGGATGTTGTTCCCACAGCATATTGTTGAGCTATCAAAAGACTCTGAGTTAGACGAAACTCACCTCAATTGGGTGACCTTATCAAGTCATTTAGTTCAAGCAACTCGAACTCAAGCTCGTGTCCAGGATGGCAGTGCCAGGAAAGCTTATATTTGGCAACATTGGGAGACATGTGGTCTGGTAGCTAAGGATAAGAGCTAGTTGGGTCCTGAGGATGGGTCAGTGAGTTTTTTTTATAGGCAACAAAATTTTATTAAGAAACTTGAGAAGGGGTACATCAAGGTGGGGGGAAAAGGGATGGGAATCGAACAAAAATTGGATGAAAACACCTGTTGGGACAAAGCCCAAAACACTATATGGACCTCAAAATGCCCAGATTTAGACAAATAAAGTTCAAAACCCTAAGGCCAAAAGCCCAAATCTACAATACAGCCCAAAAACAAAGCAAGGCCCAAAAGGGCCAACCCAAACCCCAAAACCCTATCAGCTACGGACCAGCTCACCGCCACACCCGCTGCCGCAACCGCAACCACAAACCCAGACCACGGCCCAACCGCCTACGAGGGTCAGTGCAAGTTACTCAATGTAATTCATTTCTGCGAGATTCTCTGGCCTAACCCAGTGGGATAAGAGTGGGACACTATTCTCGCGGGAAAAAAAGATAGACTTTTAAAAATCTTTGAATTGTTAGATTCCGAAATGAACCATATGGGGCCTATACTAAGAGAGTCCTGACCTTATTCTAACACAACCCTTCGAGGCTTATAAAAGGTAGGTCACTCTCTTAGCATGATTCCTTCGAACTCGAATACATAAGCCTTAGTGCTCTTGCTGTCATCCACTCTAACTCAACCAAGTCTTGTAGTTCACCCTATGAAGCCCTCTACAACTCCCGTTTTTGCAAGTTTGCAACATAAATTTTTTTTGCAACAATCTACAACTCCCGTTACTACACCGTTTGCAATCTTTGTCTCCTCGGTAATCAATCCTCAAAGACCCTCCACACAAATCAATTCAAACATTAAAAGCAACTTGGAATCACTAATCCATGTTTTGGAAGTAACATGTCTGTGTATGTGTGTGTTTTTAGGAACATCCTTCACCCCTGTGACCATCTAAATCTCCAAGGTAAGGGTGTTAAGTCCCACATTCAAACCAAGTTGGAAAACTTGCATCCATTGATTAGTTATGAAGTTTTTGGGAAAGGTCACCTTTGGAGCAAAAAATTCTAGCCTCATCACCTAGGAAGCACGGATACGTCTCTAAGCCTTCTGTATCTGTATCCCAGTGTCAGACACGTGAAAATGTGTCCGAATATTTAATTTTTCTTTTCTAAGTCGAACACGTTTTGGACATGCTCCGACACGTAACCAATGTGCTCTGACACATACCCAACACGTATCCGACACACTCGGGGACACATTTTGGGTATTAATGTGATTTTTAAATCCTAAAACTAGGTTTAAAATGTAATACTTTTGAAATGTGAACCGAATTAAAGCCTAATATTAAATAACTTAAGGACGAAAGTGTAAAATATGCTAGATAAAATTAAGAAATATGAAAGTAATAATCTATGTTATGAAAAAAACACAATTTGCTCCTCATTTTTTCATTGAATTTTTTCTCTTTAATGTGGAAAAAATAATATCTATATGTAAATATGAATTTTTTATGTACACATATATAAATAACTATTAATTTATGTATTTAACGTATCCCCCAACGTGTCCATATCCTAGATTTTGGAAAATTCACGTGTCCATGTATCCGTGACACAACATATTGCATATTCAAATATCTTGATGTGTCCATGTACCTGTATCAACCTTTTAGTTGCATATACCCGAATCCAAAACATAAACGTGTAGGGAGATCAGACCCCTGGACAAACAACACATTTCCCCGGTGTCCGTGTAACATGGTCTAAGAGCTTACACGGGTATAGAGATTCAGCTTTAAGTATTCATATCATGCACCCACCTGATATGATACCAGACTCTTCTCCATAAGTGGACCAAGCGCCTAAATGTCATAATCCTAAACTTACGGAGGTTTCTGAGTTGAACATACCTCCTACTAAGCATGTTAAAAACCAGTTGTTCCAAAAGCCTAAAATGATACAGAGGGCATCACTAGGTCTATATATCATAAAGATCTAGTAACGAATGTTCCCAAATCGCAATTCAAGTAAAGAATTTTTGGAGGACAAAGTTGGTAACTGATATGATCTAGAAGTGTTCGTCAATGAATTTCTTATTTTTGACCTTCTGCATGGTTTTGACAGGCTGTAATGGTGTAATTTTGACAAGTAACCATAGATTTATGTTCATTTGACTAGTTGATTTTTGCCTAAGAAGCCTCCACCTTCTCCAATGAAGTATGGAGTGGAAGAACCACTTCACATGCATGTGAAATGACTAACACAAGATAAATTACATCCCTTGCACGTAACACAGACTACATTAAAATTTCCTGCAAACACAATCATTTAGATTTGACAATGAAATGTGCTAACATACCGATGCATGAATCTTGGGGCCTCATATACAGCTTGTCTCCGTTACACTGGCAGTCATATCCACCCCACGTGTTCTTACAGGTGCAGCCATCACACTGACAGGCTAGCTTGTCCTTGCATTCATCAATATCTGGTGTAAATTTTGAATGCACAAATATTATGCTTTTTGCACTTGGAAATTCACAGCCCATAGAACATTGAATACTGAATTACAGGATCTTGTTAAGAGTTTCTGAAAGGAACTAATAAACTCACCTTCACATGTCTGACCATCACCGCGGAAACCACTTGGACAGTGACAGCCGCTGTGTTCGTACTCCTGTTTTGTAAGAATAAGGTATTTTAGCTAGATGGGAAGTACTCTGAAGAAATAAATAATGGTGATAGGCAGAGGTTCTTGAGGTATAAATAAGTGCAAAGCAACGACAACATCTGCGAAATCAGAAGTGAAGGGAAAACACTACGAACCATGCAAGCAGAGAATCTTTGCCAACCTCTCCTTTCTGACCAGCAACCTCCGTAATTTATTGCACACCTTCCAGGTCCCACAGCTGTGGATTAAGGAAAAAAAAAAAGAGTAGTCAACCTTGGCAATTGAAGTACATAATACCAGCTTAAAATACATGAACTCCACAACATAGGAAAATGGAATTTGTGTTGCAAGAGCAATACCAGTTGTAATTTCATTGAGTTGTAGGACAGGAGGTATAAAAAACATTCAACGCGGTCAAGAAAATGACCTCACTAGGTAGATGGTCAATGGTATGAATCCAAAGATTCTGGCTTACTCAATTCTACAATTTCAGGAAAATAGCAGATCTTGAACTTCTGAAAAACTATTAAACAGAAATAGTTACTTTTCTAGATTGTGTTCACTCACTAACTTGCAATTGAACAATAGACTTCAAATCTTGGTTTATCGACGCACATCGATCTATTGGTACGTTATAATTTCTGAACCCACCACCTCTCTGTTTGACTGATGACCAGTAACTAAATCCATAAATTGGTTTGATTAACCTTTACAGGTATAGACATACTTTAAGGCTACGTTTGTTCGCTGCCAACAACGGACTTGCTTAAATACATGATGGATTATTATGCCTAGATTGGTTATAGTAGTATAAAGAACATTATTACTTTTGGCCCTTGGACAAAGGTGTTGCATACACCTTATTTCTTAGTCTCGCTAGGTCTAGCCAAACAACCTTTCGCTCATGCACCATTTTCATATCTGAATATCAACGAACCTTGTCCTAGTTACTCGGAAGACACCAATTCCAATAGACAAGAAATACCACAAATTAGTACGGCATAGATGAAATCTTTACTCGTAGGGGAATTGGAAAAATACGTACCTTGACATGAGTTATAACCATCTCCTTCAAATTGCACACCGCTCACCAAAGGACATTGACAAACTCTACCCCTAAATGTGTCCTGTGCAAAAACATGATCCAGGTTTAAGCAATATAACCAACTCTATGCTTTTAAAGCCCATCCATAATGCATGTCAAAGTGAGTGTTAATGAAGAGGCTTTTATCCACTCGGTATACCTGGCAAGCACTTATATTAGATTTTGAGTCCATCCAACAGCCACCATTCCTCTCGAGGCACTCGTTGGTCTCAAGATCTATAAATATATCGCAATTGGCTATAAGAATTGGTACTCATACATTTCACAATGTTCATGTTGGCAACAAACTAGACACACACACAACATCACAACGAAGAATCAGGCAAATGCACAACGAAAGAACAACACAAAGATTTACGTGGTTCGGCACAAAGTCCTACGTCCATGACTCCCACCACTAGATTCCATTATATTCTTGGGTAAGGAAGAAGTTACAATGACAAGATCTAGGTTACCAACAATGTATACTACTAGGGCTCCGACAGAGTTTTACTGTTTTATTTGAGAAGGGTATTGGTATTTTAGCATTCGATCATCGTGCCATATTTCGCATAGAAAATGGAACAGTTCTATTTTACTGCAACAAATACTACATGGCTCGATTGATTGTCTTCACTTGATTGTGATATTTTAGAACTGTCACACCTAAAGACTACAATGGGGACTCGTTTGTAGAGGCAATAACCATTGGGGTGATTAGTTATCCAAGCGTCTTGAAAAATTAAGTCAATCATACAAATGGGCTTTTCAGTTCTTGCAAGAGAAAATGAAGAAGTTATGTGCTTATAGAAGGCCAGAAGACTAGACTTATGAGTCAAAATGGCAGGAAACTTGTTGTCCGGACTCAATTCCCTATCACGTCGAAGAAACAAAGGAATGAATGTTCCAGTTCCTCCGTAGAGATTTTGAATTTTGATCATATTGTTCTGCATTTTCTTCTGTCTTCAAATATAGATTGTCAAGATTTTGAATGGATTGTTGGTAAAAACCTTAGTACCTAAGCATCGTCATGGTCTTTGAGTTCAGTAATGGTCATGCTTCAAAAACTCAGCATTTGTGCACTAGACAATTAGTTCAAACTAGAAAAGAATGCAATGACTGCAAACCTGAAGTCAAACAAATTCGAGGCGCTGTTGTTTCCTTAAATCCAGCACATACAGCCTTCAGCACAGCAGTCCTCTCCAATTTTCCTTCAAGAAAAGGTAGAACAGATACGTTAGGAGACTATAAACTTTAAAGTACATCTTACCCCCAAAAAATCTATTGGTTATTGGAGCTATTGAGCAAACAACATTATTCTCTGATAGACAGCTGCTGTCTTATCTGACGAACCTCGGTACTGAACATTATTTACAACCAATGTTGGCAAGATGGTAACATCACCACGAGATCCTCGGCCAACCTATATTTCAGAAATGAGAATGAAAGCAGTAAGTGACTAAGTTCATCTAGGTCAGTAAATGACATAATCCAATCTATTTCACTCAGCCCAAGAACTAAATATGCACAATGAACTAATACGGTTGCTTGCGGTACACATGTAGAGAAAAGTACGAACCTGGAGATCTTGCTCCATTTTTAGGACTTCATTTTCTACATCAGCATCCTGATCGCCCATGCATTTCTTTATCTTCTCAATTGGCAGATCTGGTGGATCAAAACCGAAGATTAAGAAATACTTATGGGTCAAATACCAGACCTTACCCACAAAAAAAAAAAAGGAAAAAAAAAATAAAAGGATTCCAGGAGATAGAACTTAGCTACTTACCGAGAGATTTCATGACATCTTCAGCGCATTCTACACTATATCTCTTTTCTTTCATAGAACACCGGATATGGAAATCCGTCACGTAGTCCCACCAAACCCATGACCGGTTGCTCTCATTGGCAACCCTATGCACACAAAGCTGTCTCAAGTTCTCATACACCACATCCTTCCCTTGATACCCCTGTCCAAAATCCTGCTCTGGATCAGGCGCGCAGTATCTCCCGTGGTTTATACACTGTGATAAGCACTGATTGCTGAGAATGAAAGGCTTAGGACAATACCAAGTTATATAATGCGGCGTGAACTGGGTGTAACCACCCTTTTCAAGAATCTGAGCATGTCCTTTGAAATTCTTAACGAAATCCATCTGCTCATCACAACGGGGGCCACACTCGTCGTTGCTATTAGTCCACATCTCATACTCAACCCTTTCATCCGGGTGGGGCATTGATTCTGACCAGTCTAATTTTAGCACAACATTGTCACCTTTCTTCAATGCAGCCTTCAAGGACTCGCCAAAGGACCGCTCTATTAAAACTGATGGAATCCCAATCTTTTCTATGTATTCATTTGCCTCAGAACTGTCCTCTGGAGAATCCATAGTAATCAGAGGCTCGTCCACCCTATCAGCCACCAAAACGGCTGCAGCACCAGCCTGTTGACCGTTCCATGCCTTCAAAGCAAAGTAGCATTCTGAAAAGAAAAAGAGGTGAGTTACTGACTCAAAACTCATGTTTCCTTGCCAATTCATTCAACAACTTTATTTTCCGGTGCTAGTAATCGACTTGATTTTAAGCCGTAACTGATGGTACTGCCAAAAACATATTTGTAGGAAACAAAAGCAGGTTAAGCAATTCTTGGTATCAGTAAATCCATGTTCATTCAGAATCACGTTGAACTTATATGGTAGCGCTGGTTCGGTGGTTAAAACTCAACCCATAAGCCTTGAGGTTGTGGGTTTGTAGTCGCCTTGTGCGTATACTACTGAAAGGTTTTGTCTGTACCCAATCGAGTCAGGATTATACAGGGCGTTGTGTAATCAAGACAAGCATATAACCACCATGCTCAAACATGAACAGAATTTCATGTTCTACTTCACAGTCCTTTAAACTTGTTAAGTTGAAGCAAAAAAGCAATAAAATATGAGTTGATAGTTGCAGTAGCTGCTTCCATGCTTCCTGATTTCACAAGCCAATGAAGAGAAGAAAGAGTGATATGCAGGAATAAGAAGAAGAAAAAAATTACAGCCTTAGTATATAAAATAAGTTAAAATTATGAGGAGTTGTTACTCAAAATGCAATTAACTACTCGTGCTAGAGCATAGGGCCATAGGCGTTTCACCTAGTGGTGCAAATTCACTGGTCCGGATTAGGTTCGGGCCGGACTTGCACTATATAGCAACGGAACTTATGTGTGTCCAAGTCCATCCAATTATTGAACGAATACTTCAAGTTCAACCCCATTAAAGTTTCATTTTTCAAGCGTGTCGTCCAATTGGTCCTTAATTTTTCAAGTACCTAATATAATATAAAAAAATGTCATTAACAGGTATTAATTATCAAAACACGTCATTGCTGTCATTTTTCCCAAAATTAAGGTACTAGGCCAATGGTCTACCTGGGGCGTTACAGGTACCCCAAAAACATAAATCAATTATATGTAACTATCACAATTTAGAGTTCACGATCATAATATATAAAATAGCTAAAATTCTAAATTCTATCACAACAATAAGACATGCCAGTTTCATAACTTCTGAATTAATAAACAAAGTACTTTAAAAGTCAACGGTGCAATCTCTGTGTGTGTTCGTGAGAGAGAGGGAGGAGAGATATTACTCTCAAGTCCCCACAAAACTAGCTAGGGAACAAAATCCGGAAATTCAAAACAAAATGTTCAGGGACAAAAAAATCCGACCGAGAAAACAAAAGGGTACAGCTCTTCCGGACCAATCTAAAAACTTTGCGAAATAGTCAATATTTACGTGGAAGAAGCCAGAGAGTTACGAACGGGTTGACCTAAGTCATCTATTTAAATTATTGTGTCTTTCGTGAAATTCTGTTACTACATTTCAAACATTTTTCTTCGAATTATTCATGTCTCGACAACATGAATTAGAAAAATAAAAAACATGAGCAAACTTGAAAAAAATTAAAAGAAGAGAAAAATAATTTAAAAAAATTATGTTCTTTAGACATTAGTATTTGTTTTCTTTACAAATTTTAAGCTTTGGTTTCATGCGTTTGAACTTTTAGAGACAAATAAAAAACGGAGAGGGTCGCCTTTGTAAGCATTCGCCGTTAACCAAAGCATCACTCCTTCCCTTTTATTATGTCGTGATGCTGAACATAGCTGAAAAAACACAAATTTTCCAAGGGTGGAGTTTATTATTCAGGATGGTGGTTGGGTGTGGCCTAGGGCCAGAAACAGATTTATTCAACAGATCACTGCTGCTACCCTCCTGAGTTCCTTCCTAAGGAAATTGTCTTCATCGTCGGATATCATTGAGAAATAAATAGGAAGAAGCGTTATCGAACGATTTACTGCAATTCTTCCTAGTATGGAATGACTAAATAATCAAGCTACAAGTCTTTGATCTATACAAAACGCACTGTTTTTTTTGTCTTTCAGAAAAGAAAAAACAAAAATACTCCAAAGGAACTAAAAAGTTAAGACTAAGATAACAAAACAAAACAAAGTTGGATCAAACTTAGCCTAAAAACACCTGATTTGCCGCATATGAATATCTATCTAGCACAATCAAAAATAAAGTTCTTGGGGAGGAGTTCAAAAGGCTAAACCAGAGTAAAAGAACAGAGGAGTCACATCTAGGCGTCCAAAACGGCAAAACCTAGCAAATTAGAAACCTGCCGATATCTATTTGAAATCGAGTGATGCCCCGTCCGCTAAGTTTCTTATTTTTCAAGTATTTATTTTCAACTTTACAACACAGGTCATTCTTTCACAATACATCACCTTTCATTTTAAAAATAAGTATTTACTTCTCTTAGCGGGACGAGGCCTCAATCAAGAAAAAACAACAGACTTGATCAAAAGGAAAAGAAAAGAAAATTTAATAGAATTTCTGAAAAAGGGTTTGTTTGGAACTTAAAAAAAGGAAAAGAAGAAAAAGAAATTGAAAATTTCCCCTTATTTGGTTTCAAAGGAAGGAAACAGGGAAGAAAATAGTTTTTTTTTTTTGATCCGCAGGGAAGAAAATAGTAACAAACTAAAAATAAACCGTAGTGAATTTTTCCCCACACTTCCCTCCAAATTGCCTTCGTAATTATATTTTCTCCTGCAATTTTTTTTTTTTCCCAAGTTCCGTTTGGAACTTAAAGAAAGGAAAAGAAAAGAGGAGGGAAATCAGAGGAAAAATTTACTATTCACCAGACTTGAAAATTTTATTTTCTTCTCTCTTTTCATTCCAACCAAACAATAGAATGGAATAAAATTTTCCTTTCTTTTCCTTGGGTTCCAAACAGATACATATTCAAAAACCATCTCACCAAAAGAAGCTAAAGATATAATTACATAAATATTCTCTATCTATATATTCGATGTTCTTAGAATTTTACCTCCACGATCGAGGAGAAGAATTGTGGGCATGCGAGGTTTGGACTTGAAGGGTTGATCGCCAGCGAAGGCGGTGCAGCCAAGCGCGCCCTTGTCAGGGTAAACGACGGAGCCCACCATGGATCCTCCATAATTGGGCACTCCGAAATTTGCTATCGCCCCGTCGTGCTGGGAGCGCAGGCTCTCGGGGTGGATAACTCGTATAGTGTTCTTCTCCACCACGAAACGAGCATGAACAGAGCTCACGGCCAATACCAGTATCGATACAACCGAAGAAGCTAGCAACAGGGATGAATTTTTATTACTAGTATTAAAACCCATGTCAAATACTCTGGTTTTCCAATTTGTTGAGGGCGGGTCTGACAAGTTTGAAGAGGAGAGAGAGAGAGAGAGAGAGAGAAAATATTGGGGGTGACGAGTGTGTTCAAAAAGCAAACAAACGGTCTCAGTTTGGTGGTTGGGTTGTCTGAGGAGGGAAATACAAGCAACCAAGAGAGAGATGTATATATTATAGTAGGAGAAAATCTTTTTTAAAGGGGCGTTCCCTGAATAGTTGTTATGGAGGTAAATCGCGACCGTCTAAAAGTGTTTTGGACAGTTCAGATGTTAATGAAATTTTTTTAAGAAAGAGTTTAACTCTTCTTCGAAAAAGTTTTATTTAAATCCGAACAGTTTAAAGCAGAAACAGACAGCTGAGATCTAGCTCTATAAATAAAAGAATTACGGAGCCTCCGTGGATAAGCCAACCTCTATTAGAAGTAGTATAAAGTCTAAGTAGATTATTATAAGAATTTGAATAGTTATTAAGATGATAGGTACAGAATAATAAGTTTAATTCATCAAAAGATTTTGTGAGTGAAACATTGCGTATGGTATGGCCTGCCGATTAAAAAATAAAATTAAGCATGGCATATGGCCTGTTTGGCTCAATAATTAAGTCGGATTACATTTAATTTTTTTTTTTTGTATTTGTTAAAATTTTTTGTGTCAATTAATTGTGAATTGTTGGCTCATCGTGACAAGAGGAATTTAAAAAATAAAAAAATCATTAACTAGACTATATTTTTTTGAATGCAGTAATTTAAAAATGGGGAAATTATAGTAAGTCTCCTTCAACTATACCTTCGTAACGAGTTGCCCCCTTCAACTATATATTGGTAACGAGTTGCCCCCTTCATCGTTTAATTCGGACACTTAACCCCCTTCATCTTTTATCTTGCACAAAATGGAAGATGCCGTTAACGGAATTGCTGAAATTACCAATTTACCCTTTTGGGCTATTTTTGTTTCGCTTAAAACTTTTCGTAGGAAACTCTGTTTCAGCTCGTTCTTTTTCAGAACTCTGGTTTTTTCCTCTATTTTATGGGTCTATAATAATTTTAGTATGGTTACTTTACGCTTTCTAAGGTTAGAGTTGCGTCCTATATATTCGGTGATCAGCAGATTGGATACTGCTAGCTATTGTCTGTTCAGTGTAGCAAGCTGATGGTTCCTCTGCAAATGGTGTAGTGGTTGGAATATAGGTTAACCTGCCACCGGGCCTTCATCCGGGAGCTGCCAAAAAGCAAAAAAAAACAGAGCACTCTGTTTTTTTGTCTCTCTCTCTCTCTCTAAGTTCTATTATGGGTCCAAGCCATTTCATACTTATTTTTATAAATCTTTATATGGAAATTTCATTCTCACATCTATATTTGTTATTTGCCACACTCAATTTCAAATTTACAGGCATGATTTGAAAAATCTATTTCAAAAGGAATTGTCTGATCAGCTCTATGTTTTCATAAGGAATGCAATACCATTTTCAGTACTCTGTTTCTGGGTTGGAATGCTCTACGTTAATCAATGGTGCTCTGATGCCACAATTGCACAGCACATTTGGATCCCCATTGGAAGACCCAATTCTACCTTCCATCACACAGAGAGAGAGAGAGAGAGAGAGAGAGAGAGAGTTTTTTACCGTTGTATGTATTTATAAGGGCATGACCTGTCATTAATAAGGTCATGTACTGCTCACATGACCTTCCGTTTAAATTCATAACAGCTCACTAACAGCAGGGGCTAAAGTGTCACGTCATAAAAGATGAAGGGGGTTAAGTGTCCGAGTTAAACGATGAAGGGGGCAACTCGTTACTGAGGTACAGTTGGAGGGGGCTTACTGTAATTTCCCCTTTAAAAATTCTGTGTATTTTAGGGTATTCTTGCTTTTAGTGGGCTTTTTTAAGATTCTGATCATAATTTCTAACTTTTGAAATTTCTCCCATGGAGACAACCTATTCTCCACACAAAAATTATCGCCAAACTAACACAGACAAGATTTTTTTTTTTGAATAAAGAAAAAGATTCACAGGATTATTAATCCAAAATGAACCGTTATCACAATTTAAAAACCTCATTTTCGAATATAATGATCAAATTAACACCGGAGAAAGAGAGAGTGTGTGTGGTTTTTTTGTTGTTGGACATGAGTGTCCTCTCATCCAGTCCAGTTCATTTTGAATTTTTGTGGCCATGCCATGGGCTAAAAAAAATAATCGAAATCGTTCACTTTGTAACACTTGTGAATTTCTTCAATCATGAGAAAATTTAAGTTCAATTGATACCAATCGGTTACTTATCGGAACACATTTATCTCGAAACAAATGGGTTTGATTCAATAGACAATGCCTTTGCCACAAGATAAATGTGTTTCGATAAATAATCGATAGCTATCAACCGAACATGATTTTTATCATACATGAAGAACTAAACGAGCTCTACAAAATGAACGACTCGATCATTCTTGTGCACCCGAGACAAGCCCGCGAAAAACCAAATTGGACGGGACTTGGAGGGACAGCACTAGGCAAGACCCGAATCCTCGGTCGTTTGGTATTTTCCCTCTCTAAAAGTCTTCTCTTGACTTGGAAGCCATTAGTCTACATATGTCGTTATGATGATGTTGATGTTGTGGCGTAAAAGAAACGGGAGGGTGGTTTGGACGGAGTCAGCTAAACTACCTGGGAATGAAACTTCCTTCCTTCCTCATGAGTTAGAGATCCTTCCTTCCTTCTAAGGTCTTGTCTGCAACCTGGACGGCAGAGATGCGGTCCAAGTGATCGCAACCGTAGGATGATATTTTATTTTTAATGGTGTAGATTTGTTTTAAATCAATTACTGGTTATAAAAGATTTTTACTGGTAAACGATTCAACAAATTTGAACCATTAATTATCAAAATGAACGGTTCAGATTGAACCACACAACCTTCTCGATCCGCAGTTGACTGCAGAGAAGCCGGATCCTTCTCTAACTTAAAAGATGGGTTGAGCTCCCCTCCATCCTTTCATACCCCACTAAACTCACTTATTTTGAGTCTGACTCTCGGACTCAAAATAAGATCCAAATCGCTCCTCTTGTAGCTTTCCAGTTTTAGAATATGAGGGGGAAAAAACATTTTGATTGAAAATCCATCCCTATATGTACAAATCTTCTAAAGTGGACGACTTAACCTAAAAACAATATTCATTGTCCACTATAAACAAATTTTTTTTTTTACATTTACTGATTTTCAATCAAGCTGATTTTTTTTAATTCAAACGAACAATTGGATCTTTTTTTTGGCATGAGATAGAGCCAAAATAATTGAGTTTGATGGGGTAAGAGTACACCGAGGGAAGCTTACCCCAATTCAAGAGTACATCTTACGGTTAACTTCCACTCTTTGAGAGAGAGAGAGAGCGCATAGGCGGGTGAAGACCGGGGGAAGACCGAAATTATGCCGCCTCATCCATTAAAAATCCAGAAAAGAATCCACTATAAATCTTTTTTGCATATAAAAAAAATCCAAAAAAGAAAAGGATCTTTTTCAATTTTTTGATTGAATTAGGTTTATCGATACACTAGTTATACAGTTTTAGAAAGATATTCCAACATAATTTTTTGAAGCTTATAATAATAACTCGTCGGGTTGTTTTGTAGTTTGTACCAAAATAAGATAAGATTCTATAGGTTCATTTGTTTAATTATTTAGCAGGATTAATGGTTATATAATATGTTTAATCTCACCAAATATGCAATCTTATCAATTTTATATTGATCGACTTAGGCCCCGTTCCGCTTTCTCCCAAAATCTTCTTTTTCAAAAAGATGGTAATTTCAAACTCAAATATAACGAAAATGAAAAATGATTTTTAAAATTTTTTTACACCGTTCAAAAGATCTCGATCAATGAGATCTATCAAACAAGATCCATATTGGTAGGAAAATTATTTACGTAAACACATGATTTCTGAGCTTGAAATTATCTTCTTTTTTCAAAAACCTTCTTTTTTCTAAAGTGGAACGGCACCTTAACGACTCACCCTTTTTTGTGTGTGTGTGTGTGTGTGTGTGTGTGATTATATATCCAAACTACCTTTGAATAACCATTATTTTGAAAATTCTTTTTCATGTGCCATCTAAACACTGCAAAATAAAATTTATTTTCTGAAAAAATATTTTAGATGAAAAATATTTTACATCAAAACAAACAGAGCCTTAATTCTAGTTTCGAATTGCTACAAAATCTCCAACCGCCATATAAATATTTTTGATCCGACTGCCATATAATCTCAAGTTTTCTTTGAGATTACCCTTACCTACTATTTATGGGATTTGTTGGGTTTTGCCCATGCGGTGTTAATGCTATTTGGAAAAAGAAAAAGCCATAGTGGTTTGTTTGGTGTTGGCTGAGTTAATTAAATGTTTAAGGAATTTAAGTGGGCTTAGTCGTGCTTTGTTCCAAAGTAGAGCATTTGTGATTAGTTCCAGAAGAGTCTCGGCAGATGAAGAGGTTTTCTTGTGCTGGCCTTTGTCATGCCTATTTATAGGCTTCCTGTGCCGAGATTAGTGCAGAGAAAAGAAAAGGCAGAGAACAAAAGAAAAGTTAGTGTATGCCGTGTGAGTGAAGGAAAAAAGAGGCAGAGAACATAGTGTGACAGGAGAAAAATTGTGTGAGAATGTTGATGAGTTTGAGAGAGATAAAAATACCGAGAGCTTGAGAGCTAGAGTATGGTATTTTGTATCTTATTGTATTCATTCAATATTAGTGGAAGTTGTTCTCTCTCCCGTGGACGTACCCGAATTTGGAGAACCACGTAATCTTGTGTCTCTTTTGTGTAATTGTTTTTCGTTACGCTTCCATTGTGCGGGTGATCGGGTATAGTTTATACCCAACAGGATTTAGGGGGCTACTACTGTCATGGAGCAAAACAACACCGTCCCTGAACAAATCACTCTTTTTAACGTCATCCTAGAATGATTCGTTAACTACGTTATCGATGCTCAATCGACTCGATTTTTGCAAGGCCATAGTACGCGATGAGATCTTTCAAGTAAACGTTTTAGATAGAGTTTTTGGGGCTCGGAACGATGTTGTTTTGCCCCGGGACAGCAGCCCCCAAATCATTATTTAGTTTATACTTTATACCAGCAATAATGCGTTTCTCCAATTAAGAAATACTATTTTTTTTTTTAAAAGTCGTCTTTCTTTTTTTTTTTTTTGGTCAAGCGAAAAATTAAAAGTGTAGTCTTTCACCTGACCTGAAAAGATGACATATGGTAGACATAAATGCAAAACTTTTTTAAACGATAGACATCATATCTCTAAACAAAGCTAAGAATGATTATATATCAATACGAGACTCAATCCGAAATTAGCAAGAAGCCAACCAAAAAAACATATATTGAAACAAGCCCATACGTAACGTTCAATAAGTTATACCTTAACCATCAAAATCTATTTCCCAACAAATTCGATATTCTGATAACATCAAGCTCTTAAGTCTTGATCATATGCTACCACACAATCAATTACTCACATTCCACACCAATGACCACCATATTAGTATAATTTTCCCAACACCCAACGAAAAGATCGAACATCTTGGGAAAAAAAAATAAAAGGAAAAAAGTAATACATTAAAAAAAAGGTAGCAAAAATAGAGGGGGAAATCATAACTTCTCACCTTTCGTTCTTTTACCAAGATTAAGGCCCCGTTTAGCTACACGAAAATGATGAAAAAGGATAGAAAAATTAATTTTCCTGTAATTTTTTGTGTGTTCAATTTGTAGAAAAGTTGTAGGACCCACAGTTTCAACTTTCTCGATGGAAAACACTTTCCTGTAGAATAGGTCTTGCCAAAAAGAATGAATTTTTGTTTTCCTGCAAGATTTATTGTCAATAAAACACATAGGAAAATAAATTTCATTTTTTTTAATTTCACCTCACTTCACTTTTCTTGGGAACCAATTTCCCACACAACATTCCCGACAACCAAGGATGGGATCAAGGGGGTTTAGTAGCGGCGACCGCCACGACAAGAATTTTAGAAAATACAATTATTATATGTAAAAAAAAATTATGCCCAACTTATATAGTCTTGCCACTACTAGTATTTTTCAAAATACATTTCGCCAATATAGGGTAAAATCCTAGTTCCGTCCTTGCCGACAACAGAATGGAACCTAAATCATGATGATATTTTAGGATCCTCTTTGCCTAGGCAAACCCTTTGGATAACCGTCTAGAATTAGTAATTGTCAACGTTCAAGGTATAGTCACGCATAAACATATGACGTACAACGGATCATATATATATATAGTCGCGCATAAACATATGACGTACAACGGATATAGTCGCGCATAAACATATGACGTACACATAAACATATGACGTACAACGGATATAGTCGCGCATAAACATATGACGTACAACGGATCATATATATATATATGACGGACGTACCGGACAATTTGTCCTCACCGTCATGGTATATCCTGTAAAATTTACACATAGACATCTTGAACCTAATATTATTGTTTAAAAAAAAAAAAACAATCTTCCATATCAATTATAGAATCCTAAAGAATTGTTCATTGCAGTACTTATCTACTGGAATATTCGTAGCATATTGAATTTTGTGTCTCATCTACATATCTATCTATCAATATCCTATGCAAATGTGTGTGAGCTTGCAAAGTCTCTAAATCTCCATTCCTAATTTTGTAGAGTTTTAATTTTCTTTTAATTTACAAAAATGAGAGAGAGAGAGAGAGAGAGAGAGAGAGAGAGAGTGGGGGAGTGGGCAGCAACAAAAATCAATTATAAAAAAGACACTAAAGATTTTCTTGTGAAATTATCAATCAAGTTTAGACACACTTCAAAAGTAAAAAAAAAAACTAATAATCAAGGGTTAATCCGGCAAATTCAAAAAAGAAACAAGAGCAAACTAAAAATTAGTGATAGTAATCAATATAGATATACTCCATTAACTTGCATCGAGCGGGCACAACATTATTATGTGCCCGTTCGATTCTTTGGTGCCAATTTTAATCCGTCAAATTCATAAAAGGAACAAGAGCAAACTAAAAATTAGCGCTAGTAATCAGTAGAGATATATTAACATGCATCGAGCATGCATAACGCTATTATGTGCCCGTTCGATTCTTTTGAATTGGTTCCTCCCTCTCGATCACACGTCTTAATTTCTCTGTACTTTTTTTTTTTGGATAAGTAACTTTCTATTTAAGAAAGTTCCAATTTGAAATAAAAAGAGCCACGGACGAAGCTATTTCCTTCTTAACTTTTATCAGCGAAATCTCACAAGAAAATTATTCCGCAAACTCTACACACCTCTTGAGTGGTTTTTCTTTAAACTAGCTTTGTACCCATTCGATGCACATGACAATAAGAGAAAATGGTGCTTCTCAAGACTCCAAACCCCCATTCCTAACTTTTTAGATTTTTCTTTTTATTATTATTTTTTTTAATTTTATTAAAATTTGGAGAGAGAGAGAGAGAGAGAGAGAGAGAGAGAGAGAACGTAATGCTGCTAAACGAACCAAACAGCTCGAGCTCGACTTTTGGCTTGTTCAAACTCGTTTATTAGAAATATAAGTCGAGCTCAATCATGTTTTTCAGTTCGTTTATGAATTCAAGCGAAGCTTGAGCATACAAATATTTGGCTTGATAGGCTCATGAAAAAAATGGTTATTTCATAAATACTAAAGATATAGGGGTAGAATAATAAATATCTCAAAATACGAAATATGAATCTGCCTTTCATGGATCATCGCTACTAGCACGTCCGACTCTCAGCATCCAGCAACATAATAACCCGTGTATCTATTAGACCAACTCCTTTTGACGCCACAAAACTCTACCTATAGTGGTTGCCGAGTTAACCTACATGATTAATTTGCAATACACGATTACCTTTCCATATGTCTCGAAAAGTGGGTATAAGATTCCTAACGTTTTTTTGACGAACAAGATCAATGCATTATAATAAAAGGACACTAATGGTCCGAAGTACAAACTACAAACTACAAACAACAAACAACAAACAACATACAAAAAGAAAAAATACTACAGAAAAACCAAAAGCCGCAAGGAACCAAAAACGCCGGAGTCGGACCCATCGATCACACTCGTGAGGGTCGGTGGAGTGGTCAACCAGTTGAGCACATGCCCGCCGCAGGATTCCAGGCTGAAGCCGCTGCCGAACGCCGCCACCGTCGCCCCTGTTGAGCTGGTTCCGAAGATCCAAATCTAAAACCCTAGATCTAAACCCCCTGCGTCCATATATAATGGGAAGAGGGGAGAACTCCCTCCCAAAGAAAGGAATCTCACCATACTCGCAACCATCGATCACACGTTAAACCGGGTCTAATGTTTCAAAAAAGTACGTTACCCAAACTAGGCCTCATAAGCTGAACCGTTGGATCGAAACAGAGCCTCAGAAAAAACTCAACTCCTTTTTCTTCCTTAGGGATGGATCAAGTTCTATGCCAGCCGGCATTTGTAGTAGTCTATACATCTTACATGGACTCCAGGACTTGTGACTGATGCATTAGTAAATAAAGACAACGGTTCAAGCGAATCAAAAAAAAAAAAAAAAGACCAACGGTTCAATACCATTGGCAGCTTCAACCAGTTCTAGTTAAGGAATGAAGTTACAGAATATATGCTTGATTTTTCCATGTAACTAGCTTTTTGTGGGGTAGGAAAAAAACAAGCTACCTCAGCAAAAGGATTGGGTAAACCAAAATCTGCTATCTAGCCCTGCCATGGCCCTACTTACTCGCTTGCCTCCTCTTGCTTCCGTAGAGAGATCTTCTCTTTTTTCTTTCTTTTGCTCAGCACAGGGATCTTTTCTTGAGGTGATGGTCCACAGGTTTTAGGGTATCCACGAAATGCATTACGTCCTGGCTTCGCTAATTCCACAAAGACCAGCCTGCCGTCTAAATACTGGAAAATGAAGTGGGATATGAATGTGTTGAACTACCTCGATCGATAGCTGTTTCAGAATCAATTTTCTCATAACATTTGTCAAACAACAGTTTTTGGAAAATACGAGACCACATTTCTTTCATTTCACATTTATTTTTAGCAAAAATGGTTTTCATTATTTGTAGACATCCTTTTTGATGTTTCTTGAAATGGGTTCTTTTCTCAAAGAAGATTCTTGAAAACAAGTTTCAAAAATCGTCACCCAAACTAGTTTGATCAAAAGTGTCACGGAAAACTGATTCTCAGACAGCAACCAAGCAGGATATAAAATAATGATCAAAATGCATGTAAACCTTGTGATCCATGCTTTCTAGAGCCAGAATGGCATCATCTTGACAAGTGTACTGAATGAAGGCATACCCTTTCGACCTCTTTGAGTCTTCATCGACAACAAGCTTAACTACCAGTGACATGAGGCAGAATTAGCAGACTCTCTATCTATCAGCATGCAATTGAGAACATGGATTGACATTAAACACTCATTTTGAAGGACCAAGAGAGAAGTAAATGACATGTACCTTCTGCTACCTGGCCATAAGTTGAAAATTCATCCCTCAAACAACTCTCAGTCGTGGAATATGATAGATCTGCAGTACACAAGGTAGACCAACAATTAATGTCGATGGAAAGAACTGCTTGTCGTTATCAAGAGATGGCTGATTTAGGCTTCCAAAGAATATTAGACAAGTCCTATATTCTTTCACTTGGCATTTGGAATGAGTCCACCATATCTTTTTTAAGCATTCAAATTAAGTACCTGATTTTTAATAATTCTTTTTTGGAGGGTTGGAAACAAAAATGATTTTCACACTTAACACATGCCCCAGTGATAGAACATATAGACTAGACATCAAAACCCTTGCATTGTACTTATCCTACATGGGGGAAACCAGGGTTTTACCTTAGGGTCCATTTGATTAGCGAGAAAAATATAATGCAAAGTGAAAATGAAATAAAGTAAAAGAAAAGAAAAAGATAATGTATTTTTTTTCTCGCATTTGTTTCATTAGGGATGAAAGTTTTACAAGAAAATAAGGAAGTCAGAGTAATTGCTTTTTATTCTCACAAGAAAATGAAATTTCCTTGCCCTTTTTGTGTGAAAAAGTAAGGCAAGTTCTCTAGCTTTAGAGGGTTGAACGGGAAAGTTTTGTTTTCTATCACTTTCTAGGATATTCTTGCTAAACGAACATAATTTTTTTCCCCTCTTTCTTGTACTTTCTACCATTATCTCTCTAATCAAATGGACCCTTAGAGATCTCTTTGATTGGATCCTGCACAACACAAACAAGTAACTAAACTCAATGGACCACTCCAAACAGAAGTCGGACCAATTGAGCATGAACCACCACAAACAACATGAACATATCAAACTCTATTGCACCTAATGATCATCTCCTATTTTACCGTGCACGCCTAATGAAATGATGAACAGAGGGTGGACTCTAAACTATGCTCTTGGCCCCCTCTCGAATCACTCTTAAAATCTGAAATATTAAGTACTTGCAAATGCGTAAATAACTCGAGCTATACAGCCGTATATATCGGCTACAGTAGAGACCAATAAGAGGTAAGGACTGACTTCCAATGAAATTCGAAATTCAATCTGAATTAAATAAAATAGACGGGGACACAGGTACTTTGCCCAAAATCAACGATCCATGTGACACAGAGCATGACAGATAAAAGAGAACATATAACAATCTTATAGACTAAAGGATTATTCAAATCCTTTTCCTTTTAAAAAAAGACCAAAATATCAAATTCATGGAAACCGCATCTACTGCAATAAAGCAAGGGCTTCCCTACAGACCACTTGATCCTTAATTCATCACTGAAGACAAGCTTAATATTAGTTTAGGCCAAAAACAATCACTTCTACAAAATATCTTCCTCGTCCAAAATATACATTTCAACATATTCTAGAAATCTTGACAAAATCGAAACTATCCATGATTCGAGTCGATTCAAGAGTAGTAAAAGACCACTTCACTCTTTAATACGATTTGTTCTTTGAGCCATGCTTTGTGCCTATGACAACTCTTGTTCCTTCAATCAAGACTAAGGCATGAAAGTACATACAACAGGGAACCTGTACGTCCTAGGATTAACTGTCCAAGAATGAAGATACTCTCTCTGTTCCATATTGAGAGTCCCACTTTCTCTCTCTTGCCATTTTTCAAATCAAAAAATCAACTACTTCTGTGTATAATTTTCCGAATTTTTTTTGCACTGTATTAAAGATCTCGATTAGTACTTTAATTTGGTAAGAAAAAATTCAAAAAATTATACACGGAAGTAGTTGATTTCTTGATTTGAAAAATGGCACAACTTTCCGTGGTAGATTCTCAATATGGAACGGAGGGAGTAATATGTTTGAGTTCAATCACAATGTATGCTTTTTTGTGTGCATAAAAAATCATTGAAAATACATCAAGGGGATGCCACTCATGTACAAATTAGAGCGTAGCACAATGTGTGCATTTTGCATGTGGATAATCCTTTGTCCAAAACTGGGAGAAATTAAATTTCCAAAACTAGAATTAGTTGACCTACTGGGGTTAATGAAACTGACAAGAACTTTGACTATTGATTTTAAATTTAGGTACTTTATCTATCTATACAAACAAAACAGGACTAAGAACACCCGACTAAACCCTAAGAATATGGATTGACAAAACGAATCTCGTCCCTTTTTCCTAATTTCTTTTCACATCAAACTAGGAACTGCTGCTAACATAACTTACAAGGTTGAAATAAAACCCATATGGTAGAAGAATCACACTAGAGAGTAGCGAATTCACCACACGTGAAGACGCGGGCTCCATCATTCCAAAAATGAGAGGAATACAACAGTAAAATTCACCACATGTAATTCCCAAAAGACAGGAGAATTTTACTTCAGCGGTGACAAGAACATATAAAGAACTTATCTAGTCCAAATACCGATATATCAGAAAAAAATTTGGGGTTGGTTTATTTCGTTTTGTTGAGCTAAACTATCTACGTACTCTCAAATTTTAGATGAATATTTACCCATTCTGACTTCGTGCTAATAACCCAAGTTGACAATACTAAAAATAACGTAACAAGTATAACCAAATAAAATTTTAGCATATGTTTTGAACGGTAAATAAGATATGCCATCAGAAAAGGAAAGTGAATCTGATATGGGTTTGTCATGTAGTTAACTTCAGGGCCCCGAATTAGTGAAGGTGAACGCAGCATGACCTGGATAATTAAAAACAAGGCGAATACTTCAAAATTGAAGGGGGGAGAAGACTTACTTCGAACCATGATCTTGCTGGCGAGGGGGAAATTGACGAGACAGGCATGGACCTTGAGAAATTTGGGTTTGGTGCGATTCTGTACCAGTTTTCCAAATATGGGTTGGGTAGTTGAAGAGCAACCAAACCAAACGCCTGTAGAATTCATTTGTTGATGGTTTGTGCAACTGACTACAAACGCTACGTGAAGTCGAAGAAGGGCGAGCGATTTTGTATTGTCAAATGGCTCTGGAAATTTAAGTCATGCCTGCTTGATCTTCTTTTCCTTTCGGGTAAATTATACGTAAAAACCTGAAGTATGACTTTGTTTGGTAAGATAACATCGGGGCAGTGCCTGCTCCATAATTTTGGAGCCCTGAAGCGAACCCCGTTATGGGACCCCTCCATACAGTTTGAAACACTACTCAGATGATTGCGCGCAAGGCGCGCAGCCTAGGCCCATTACTAAACTATTTAGTTGAATGGAAATTATATTATCAAATCATTAAAAGAGGGCAATCGCATATCTAGATCATGTAGTATAACACTGGATATGGACATCATAAGAACATAAAATAGCAACATTGGATAATTTAAACATCAATAGTTAAAAAAAGGAAGATAATTTTAAACATCAAGAAGTGAACAATTCATATACCAAGCAATATCTACAGTTTTTACAAGCATCAAAACAAGTACCATGGTAATATTAACACTAAAATCCTTTTAATGGTTCACTCCAAATGTACATGAATTCTGTAACTTCTCACCCCCTAAATCCAAAAACTGAAAGTGTAATTATGCAACACACAATCAATAACCAAATCGAATCACCACTTTCACCATATCTTGGATGAGATGGAACACTTTGTTTTTGTTTTTGTTTTTTTGGTGCTTTCGGTATGTCATTGGGATGGAAGACAGTGATAACAGTTAAAAGCCCGGTTTCCTAGCAAGTGCAAGTGACCAGTTTTTGTCACAAAGTTTGCACAATTTGAAATGACAAAACTTGACTCCATAGATTCTTGAGAGGAATAGGGTCTTTCTTAAGATGATCATCTTCAATAGGCCATGATGACTTTGCCTTCATTCAAGCTGTTTTTTAAGTCCAGTAGGACATTTGAACAAAATATAAGACTCATAAGCAACATATGCTGATTTAAAAGGAAAGAAATGAAGTAACCCTTCCATTTCTAAGAAGACTAAACCTTAACAATATGAGGGCACACATACACTCTTAATTCAATCACCAAAAACACTGATTTCCACAGCTTACCTATACCTAATATTTCTAAGAAACTAAGATAATTGAAAAAACAACCAAATTATTGAATAAGGTAACC
This sequence comes from Rhododendron simsii, assembly GCA_014282245.1. Lineage (NCBI taxonomy): Eukaryota > Viridiplantae > Streptophyta > Magnoliopsida > Ericales > Ericaceae > Rhododendron > Rhododendron simsii. The sequence goes on along the minus strand of CM024954.1, from coordinate 31,496,760 downwards.
TACATAAGGGTAGATTCACTGTATTGACGTTGCTCAATTCATAGGCATTAACAGTTAAAAGAAAAATTACTTATCATGAATTTTCTAGGATAGCATTAAAGATCTCATTGAAAACTCACGGCAGCTTGCCAAACAAAGGCTAAGAGGAAAAAAAAAGCACAGGTATGATTGGCATAACATCTACAATTGGATTCAAAAAAGCATAGGCCTCGGGCAATTTGGAGAAGGAAAAACTAGTCGAATAAAGAGCAGAATTAATACTGATAAAAGTTACGATAATACAAAAAGATAAGATGTTGGACACACAGAATAGACCAGATCTAGTTTGTATTATTTGTGTCATTCGAGAAGTCATATGCAGCAATGAAGATCATAAGGGGAATTGAGCCGCACAAACAAAAGACCATGGGGGCACAACAATAAAGTGTCATAAAGGAACCCTTGGGCAGAAAGTAGTTACTTGCAACTACTACAAGTAGCAAACATACATAGAAAGCCATCCTAGATAAAGGCTTAACTTTACCAGGTCGATTATTTCAACTCCACAATAAGAACCTATAGGTAGCAAAAGCAATCAAACAGATATGGGGAGATTTTTGGTTGGGATAGATTCACTAGAGATGGTCATAAGAAAGTAGAAACAACTAATGGTCATGATAGCAATAGTTAACTGAACCTGGCACCATTTATTCCAATATTCAGATTAATCATTGGTGTGTAATAGTGACCCCAAATGAGATCATTTGTGTTGGAATAGCATTAACTTCGCAAGAGTTTGTCCCTCATTTTGATTTTTAGATGTCTTCAATGCCAATCAGACACTAAAGGTTGTGCGAATAGAGAGAGTCAAACGAGGGAAAACATAAACGAACTAATTTCCCACATCCATAATCAACAAGAACATCAACCATCCCAATTTTCCGCAAACATATCATATACTCAAGACGATGTGCATAAGACAGGGTCACGGGGGCTTTAAATCTGGGGTAGAATAATGCTTTAGCGTATGGTACATCCATTGTACAGCGTTTGAGCTAAAAAAATAGTTCCCCACCATGGACACTGCTGCCATAACCTGTAATTAAGGAAAACGGTTGGTGTTGTCGGTGGTGGATCCTCTCTATATCGCAAATAGATAGGTATCAATCCCCACATCAAGAACTACTATTCCAGCCACCCAGACAAAACTCAACACCCGCCTCTCTTTCTCTTACAAACAAGAACAACCCTCTTTCACCGGAAGCTTTGGATTTTCTCACCATTGCACATTCCCTTACATGCTAGTTTCCTAAATTGTAACTTTCCTAATCTAATTGTTCATAGCTCCTTCACTTCTACTTTTATCAAGCTAGCAAAAAGATAAGCTAAGACACAAACAAAATAATTTCCTTTCAATAGACCAGTTGTTACCTAGCCCAATATGAGCAGTTTGAACGGACTGCTTCCCCAAATAAAATAAAATAAATAAAGAAACTGATAGGAAAAGGAGAAACTTAACAATCGGACACAGGTAATAATAGCATCCCCATGCCCATAGACGGTGTTGAAATTAGGGCTTTCCTTTGCAGAAAAAAACAAAAACAAATTAGGGCTTTCGACAATAATATAAATGGTCAGTCCACTATCCAAAATAACAGTAGTATTAAACGTTTAACGAACTCTAATCGGAAACGACATAGAATCAATAAAAAGAGCAATCAATTCGTATTTTTCTAAACGGATCAGAAACCACATACACACTCCATCCGATATCGATATATCTGTAGACTTACCTTGATCGATTCGGCGATGAAGAGGGTGGTGTAACTGTTTGTCCCCGGGTTTAGGTTATCGATCTTCACGAACACCAGCTTTCTGAGCCCCGGTTCACGGCGCTTTGCTGGCCATCGGCAGTCTTACCACTGCGCAGAGAGAGAGAGAGAGAGAGAGAGAGTGGAGAAGGAATGGATGAAAACGAGACGTGTTTCCGTTGAAAGTAGAGTAAAAACGCATTTATGATTTTGAACTGTAGGCCCGTTATGGATTAACGCCTAGAAAAAAACAACTATGTATTTATAATTTTTTAGTTTAAAAATAATAGACTTATTAAAAAAATATATTTAATATGGATCTAGATTTATAGATATCATTAAGATCTGTATCAAATTCTGCAAAAAAAATTAAAAAATTATTTTCGTAAGCTCATTATTTTTAAATTTAAAAATAGGTCATTATTTTTTAAGTACTTATTTTGAAATGTGAAACGAGACCTATTTCACAAATAAAGTAGGTCATTATAATGTCACTCCTCAAATTGATAATCACACTTATTTTGGGGTGACATTATAAATACAATAATTCTAGTGACACACCCAAACTCACACCCACACTCACATGAGTGGTGAACCCCATACACACTCGTGTGTAGTATGTGTGGAACCCACCACTCATGTGAGTAGTGGGGGTGTATTTGGGTGTGAATTTGAATGTGGTACTAGCACCACTCTTATAAATATAGGGAGTGACCAGGGCCGGCCCCGGGGTAAGGCCCGCAAGCCCTCGGTCTTGGGCAACCCCCGGGGCTGGGGCAACCAAAAAAAAAAGTTTTCGAGTTAGGTTATAAATTAAAAGAGCTTCCCATTGTAGCACAACCATTCGCTTGCTGTGATGGTCCCTGAGATTGCTTCGCATACTGGAGCTCTCGAGTTCAATTCCCAGGAGTTCAATTCCCAGGCAGTCCCGTTCTTATTTTCCTCCATTCTTTCTCTCTCTTTTTGTTTCCTCCAATCCATAATTTTTGTTCTACCTCTTTTTTCCCCCCTCCCAACAATAATTTATAAATGATACAGTATATTCTTACATTTGATTTTTAAAAAAATCATACCTAAATAAATAGAGCAAGTTAACACGGTTTTTATTTTCATCTTCGAACTACCATTTCGCAATATAAAATTAAAGAGATTGGCAATGATCTCAATTGTAAATGAGACGCAATTCCACTAAGAATATTTTTGGACAATTTGGGGCTTTTTTTTAACTTTTTATGCTTTTCAAGACAAGCCATTCTCTTCACATATATCAACAATAAAACCCAAAAAGAAAAAGATAGCAAAATGGGCCCCGAGTTTTTAGATAAGTAAATTACAATGACTCAATTAAAAATTTGCTTCAAAAAATGTTAGAAAAAGTTATTTTCTTAAATCGGATCGTGCTAATCATCAAGCACTATAAACGGGATTTACATTTTGATGTTGATTTTCTTGATGTAATTCAAGCTAAAAAATAATGTAACTTTTTTTTTGGTACTTGAATTTTTTTTTTAAATTTTGTATGACTTTATAGTACGTGGGCAACAAAACATGATGTTGGGCTAGGGCAACCCAAATACCGGGGCCGGCACTGGGAGTGACATTATAAAATTCCATAAAGTAATCAATTTATACATTACAACTTGAGCCAAAAAGAAAAATTAAGGTAAAAAGAAATTAAGACAATAGGTGCATAGCTCAAGATTTTGGTGCCACTCTCAAATTCAAATCCTGACTCTGTCACTCTCAGACATAAATCATAGTAAATACATGTACTGTAGTTTACGTTGCATCATACTGATCCTTAGTAAACACATGCATGTTTTGTATTTTAACAAAACACTTGATTTTAAGTAGGCGGGAGTGACACATACCACCCCCGATCCAACAAAAACAATTGGATTTTAAGAGAATACTTGTATTTTTTTTTGATATTAAGTACATTGATGAGTTATTAACCCATAAAAATGTGTACTTGTTTGAGTATTATGAATAGTTAACCTGAGAATGCAACATGCCAACAACACGTGTACTCCCTCTGTCTCATTTTCTTTGGACTTTTTCGATATTTGTGTTATTCTATAAACTCTTATATCTTTCAATATGAATCTCCAAAAATATGTAATCTGGATCTTATTTGATAGTTTTCGATTAGATCTATAATACAAAGTTTTCAAAATTATTAAAAATATTATAAATTGGGAGATATAAGAATTTAAAGAACGGCACAAATATCGAAAAAGACCAAAAGAAATGAGACGGAGAGAGTATTTTTTTGGATATAAAGTATGCTGATGGATAGTTTACCTAGGAAAATGTGTATTTATTTTTGTATTATGAATAATTAACCTTTGAACAGGGCCGGCCCAAGGGTTTTTAATGCCCAAGGCCTAATAAAAAAAAAGTGTCTTTAAAGAGTTAATACTTAATTTTTACACCAAGAATCACAATACAAGAAAGCCAAACCAATATAAAGTTTTACAAATCATTATATATGAACACAAAATACGAAGTCTCCAAATAGACAAATACATATTATCTCAACAATGCATGAGTATCATTTGAATATTACTTGTGTTACATTTCTAGAAGCAAATAGTATCAATTAAATTGGGCATTTGGCTTATGGGATGGTAGTATCAATTAAATTGGGCATTTGGCTTATGGGATGGTGGGTTGGGCACTTGGGCTTATGAGATAGTGGATTGGGCTAACTCATTATATCTAATTGGGCATTTTTTCATTCTACTAGACTTAAAAAGAGTCATACTCAAACCCAAGTAATAAAAATATTAAAGTACTCCTAAAATTTGAGATTTTTGGGATGCCTAAGGCTCTAGCCTCATGGGCCTAGGGTTGGGCCGGCACTGCCTTTGAACACGTGTATCTTTTTTTTTATATAGAAAATTATGTTTATTTGGGTGCCACCTCCGAATTGAAATCCTGACTACGTAACTGCCAACCAACCAAAAATTCTGGATTGGCCCCTGAACATGACGCCACTCAGCCATGAGTATTTGACAGATATAAACTCGTAACTTGATGCAGGGTCAGGCATGCATACAATAGAAGGACAAACCAATATTCTACGTGCTTGGATTTTTTGCCATGAAGGGTAGAAAGGAACCATTCTGTCCTCTACAGTCAGAATGAATCCATTTGTTAGCAAAGAGTGAGGAAATTAGGATAACTGACAGATATGTCATAGATTTTTTGTTAGGCTTCCACGACGAATGTCACTTTTATCAAAGTTTGATGGCCACTGCAACTTAATACTCCGTATATATCTTTAGTTGAAATGCGAGTAAACTGATCCAGACATCCAGTTGTCTATGTACATATATATGTAATTTTGTGATCTATATATTTTGTGATCTATACTTGAAGTCTAGCTAACAGTATTTCTCTTTCCTTCTTTTGTTCATGGTAAAGCTATCGACATATATGTGACTAAATTGTAGTACTGTATTTGTTTTAGAAGTATAGATTACTTATGGTTGGGGTAGGGTCAATTACCAGCATACTTGGGACATAGATACTGAAATAGAGGTGTTTGGATCAGACATAAATTGTGTGGCGCAAACATGAATGAAATCTATCTTCGAACATCTGTATCTCTAGCATTGCTTGTCAAATTAGAAGAACATGGTTTCTTGATGAGCCTTTCCAAGAGAAACAAGATAATTTCCTGTCACTAAATGTACCTATTTAAGCTCCATGAATTACGCTTGTTTAATCCCATTTATCATGTTACTTGGCGATCTCTCATTCGTTTCTTGCGTTTGCAGGTTTTATGAAACCTCTGGACGTGAAATGGGACTTAGGAAAGGCTTTATAGGGGATGGCTACATATATAGATGATGGAAGACTACTTGGGTTTGAAGGTAAACATATAGAGCATTCCAGATGGTTTAAGAGTCGTATTATTTCGAGTTCAGACGAAGCCAGGGCAAGTTTGTGAATTTGGGGCATGTGGCCGGTACATTTTCTTTGTTGGTCTGGGCAGCCCACATATGCATCAAGGCCTGTCCTGCCCCGGCAAATTGCGCCCGGAAGGTACTCAAGGCCATCCGGACGGTAGACGCCGTTTTTGGCAAAATATAGGAATGTTGACGCATTATTGAAGGCCAAAAAAAACTAATACTGAACTAATATCATTCTAGGGTTCTGAACTTTTTAGAGGACTAGAGAGAGGCAAGAGCAAAGTGAACGAGAGATCTCCCTGGTCTCAAGACTCTCTACTGCAATTTTATTGTGCTCGATGCACTTCTGATGGTGGTGGGGGTGCAGTTGTTCTTCTTGTTGCCGTGGCTAAGATAGAGTTTGTTGATGATTGTAATCGTCGCATCCAAATGGGTCTTCAATGGATTACTTGAAAATGTTTATGTTGATAGGCCTATCTGACCCCCCCAATATGACAAGGTATCAACACTGTTGCAGCCAATAAATTGTTGTACCAAAGCTCAAAAATTGGTGGCTTTGGCATTGAGGAGGGTCATGAGATGGCTGTTCCTTTGGATAACATTAGACTGCCTTTGGATCGGTATCGATGCTTACCTCTTACGGTTGTTCAATTGGCCACCTGCACCAGTACTGAATTCCTTGGGCTCAACATGTCACTGGTGGAGGCAGTCGTTGCCATTACGGCGGCGTCTTGAAAAATCCCGCCAGACAATACCGTGGGTCATGTCCAGTGGTGGATTTTTTTAATAACATTGTAGTCATTCAGTAGAATCATCATCTCTCATATTGTCACTCATAGGGTGGCTTAATATATACTAGAGGACGGGACACACGCGATGCGTATGCAAGTTGGATTTTCACAATATTTATGAAAATTTGATCAAACAATAAGTGGGAAGTATTTTTACAAAAATATTGTGAAAATCCGATTTGCACACACATCGCGTGTGCCTTGTCCTCTAGTTTAAAATTATCCTCAGACATTTATTTTTTGTTGTTTTTTTTTAAAAAAAAAATGCTTTCCACTTTTTTTTTTTTTGTTACCCATCACCAAACCACCATTCCAACGGCTGCTCCGTACCACTTTAATGGAAGAGAGAAAAAGATGCATCTATTAGAGACAAAATAAAAAAAAAAATTTGCCTAATTTCTGGTCTGCCTCGTGTAGGAAGAGGGAAAAAAAAAATTTGTACATTTTGCCTTGTATTTGAGGATTCTGGTCTGCCTCGTGTTGGAATTGTTTCCTTCCCCATTGTGGTGACCAGTGGCGTAGCCAGAAAACTATGTAAGTGGGGGCACCTTTAAACAAATTTCAACCACAAAATTTCGTTTTAAGCAACGTTAAAACATTTGTGCTGAGAATTGAAAAACCTAACATAATTTTTTAATATAGTAAATTACATTGAATATAAAAACAATTGAACTACTTGAATTGTCTCAGCGGATCAAGTCTAAGATCAATTCACTACACAACATTTAGCATTATTGCTCCCATTGTTAATAATTGCTAAAGTATAAAACATATAACCCATGGTTTAGGCAATTTTGAATTTTGGACATTATGCATTAGAGAGTTTCGAATAGCAAGTGGCGGCTATTTTTCACATTAGACATCTCATTTCGCCGGTATAATGACAATGGTCAAATATGTGGAAAAGAAATTGAGAATGAAATGATATTCGACTAGAGAAAATACAAAATATACATTTTAAAATCTTAAATTTAAATTTAAAAAAAAAGAAATTGAGTGGGGGCGCGTGCCCCCGCTCGTCCTGTTCTCCCTCCGCCACTGGTGGTGACCCTTAGAAGCATTAAAAGTTATTAAACTACAATTACAGACTTTGATTTTCAAAATGGAAGTTAAATATTCATTTTCCTTGGAACTAAAATTCTGAAGATACACCCTTAGCACCGATTGCGCAAAGAAGGGAAAAATAGAAAAGAAAATAAACTGAGAAATTAGATATTATCAGTTCTGTATTTTTTTTTTTTCATCCCACACTTCTATACTTCAAAGGAAATAAAGAGAGAAATTAGACATTATCATTTTATTTTAGGAAATCAAACACCGAATTGCAGAGTCAAAGCTAAAGTACCTATACAACCTGTGGTTTGAAAGTGACGTATGTAAGGGAGAGGTTAAAGGGAGAAGAAGAGAGAAAAAGAAAGAGAAAGGTATGCAGTCTGTGTTGTTAGATGGCACGTAGTGGGGTAACTGTTTTTGGGCTTCTTTTTTTTTTTTTTTTTGTTGAAATTTCCAATGTATCCTCATAGATAATTGTTTTGTGTTGTTTGTGTTTTTTTTAAGAGGGCAGTAATAGGTAAGGAAAATATATGACAGGAGTTTAAAAAGGGAGACACCAAAGGGCTGCTCTCCCTTTATATATTAGAATAAATATATTTTTTTGGATGCCATAACTGTCTTTCCCTCACCTTGATAGGCTCATAGGAGTACCTTGTTTTTTTAAGAAATAAAGAAAGAAGCAACCTTGGACAGATTGCTTACCATTCTCTCAATGCTTTTCTTTTTTCACTGTATTGTACTGATTTTATTTTGTATCTTCGTGATGAATGAAATTATTTTTGCTAAACAAACAAAAAAATTCTATGGGTACAGACCAATGGTGTACATATTGTTGCACAAGACCCACGTTCAAGTTCCAAACAAATAATTCGAGCTGTTCATTAATTTTTAAATATTTTTATCAGCGGTTAAGTGAAAAATCAGCTCAATCGGATAAACGTAAATGCTTGATCCAATTATTTTTCTTTCAAAATGTAGAAATAGATCAAGTACCTACCGTTATCCGATTAAGTTGATTTTTCACAAGATCACTCAAAAAATTATTTTAAAATTAATGAGCAGCTCAAGTCATTTCTGTGAGACCCGAAAGTGGGCCCGTGCACCAATTTGTGACACAAAAGTACCTATGACCATTGTCGAAACATGCTATAAATGTTGCAAATTTGTTTTTATTTTTTATTTTGGCAAAGTACGGATTACCTCCCAGTGATTTGGACATTTGGTAGATGACTTTCTTGTGTTTAACTAATGATCAATTCGCTTCCTTATGGTTTTGTAATAAAGTGCAATCGTTACATTTTCCATCCAAAGTAACTGTGAGTGTGCCTCACGCGCTCCTACTGCATGTATGGCATGAAAAATCGTACATTCCTCAAAAAGTAGTATGATCAAAAGATAATACTACCCCTGGTTTATGGCTTGGTTGTTCGTGGCTTCTTTTTGGCTTCGGTGCTCCACGTAAAACATCACCATACACCACAACCCTCCGCTAAAACCACGATCGAACCCCCATGCAATTACAATTGCACTTAACCCAAAGAGGCCTCTAACCCAAATCCAATTGATCCAGAGTCTCTCTCTCGTAATAAAAAAAAGTCTCTCTCTCTCTCTCTCCCTCTCTTCTCTCTCTCTCCCTCTCTCCACACAAATGACACACACACAGTTGTATCCATCTATAGGTTTGGGCAATAATGACATGCAAAGAGGGGGTGAACAGATCGGCGTTCGACCCTGACGCCCCGTACATGGCGGCGGGACCATGGCGGGGGCAGTGGACCTGCAATTCAGCTCGTCAGTGACTCTTGAGATCTTCAAGCTCGACTTCCAGCCAGAAGATTGCAAGATACCGGTCGTTGGCGAGTCAATTATCTTCGAGTGGTGCAACCGGTCGTCGTGGGGGAAGTTTTCTCCGGAATCCAAGGATATCTCGCTCGGCCTCATCGACGGTGGTCCGGTTGTTGTGGGGGAAGTTCTCTCCGGAATCCGAGGATTTCTCGCTCGGCCTCATCAACGGTGGTCCGGTCGATGGGCATTGGCATTATCAAAATTTTTGGTATATTTCGGACTGAGGATGAGTTTTATAGAGTTGTTAGTGTGGTATTTGAGGAATTTATGATCAATTTGCTGTTAAAACTCCTTGGTTATAGAGGATGAGGTTTTTTTTTTTTTTGGGTTCAAAAGTAGAAGCAGAATGGTCTAGGGAAGAGGGGAAAATAATGGAAGATACAGTACTAAATTGAAGTAGAAGTGGAAAATTCTAGGCATTTTTTCCAATTACAATATTATCATTTCGTTTTTTTCCCTTGGTTGTGAGTGGCACACCGTTTGTGGATTGTTGAAAAAATGGTTTAGTTAATTTTTTTTTGCCAATAAAGGACTGAGTGAGAAAGAAGAGGAATAAGATACTCCCTCCGTCCCTTTTTTAGAGTCCGGTATTCCATTTTGGACTGTCCCTTAATAAGTATCCATTTTGTAAAGTTAGTGGGTAAAAGTTGGTACTTGTCTGTTTTGTCCCTAAAAGTAGATTCCATTTTGAAAAGTTAGTGAGTAAAAGTGTAATGATGATGGGTAAATAGGGAAAGTGGAGGAAAAAGTTGATGTGAAAGGTATAATAATGATGTCTTTTTAATAAGTTGGAATTACGAAACAGAACACTTAAAAAGGGACGAAGGGAGTACAAGGATATTATTGTCAAGTTATCTTTTCTGTTAACGGAGTTGCAATTGCACTTTACTCCAAAATCATAGGGAGGCGATTTGATCATTCGTAAAACACAGAGAAGTCATCTGTCAAATGACCAAACCACAGAAAGGTAATCCGTACTTTGCCTTTTTTTTTTAACGGGATATATGGTTGAGATCCACAAATCCTATTCTTCAATTGGCACAACTTATGCACAAGAACTACCCACCATCAGTTAAATGGGCCTTTGCACGCGAGTAGCTGTTTAGTGATAAAACAATTGGCATATACTGTACATTGAAAGGGGTTGATAGAACACCCCCATTTACATAAATATTAAAAAAAAAAAAAAAAAAAAAAAAAGGAGAAACCCCCTCCCCCGTGTGCTTGGGTTCTCGACCAATCGACAATGGGATACTCAGATTTTTCTTCCCCATGTATCTGGGTTTTTTCTTCCCCATGGGATACCAATCGAGTATAGCGGTAAGTCTGGGTTTTCTACTCGACAGTTATTTCGAGTATAGTGGTAAGTCTGGGTTTTCTATATCTCCTAAGAAGCAAAGAAGAGCACACAACACTTACAGATGATAGAGCCATGCATGCACCAGCTGCCCATGGCGGCAACTTGATCTTCAGCCAAGGAAAGAAAACTCCGGCGGCAATAGGGATTGCAATAACATTGTAGGCCATGGCAAACACGTAATTCAATCTGATGCGAGAGAAGGCCTTTCTTGAGAGATCAATGGCTGTGATTACATCCTCCAAGTTATTTCTCATGAGCACATAGTCAGCCGCCTCAATCGCTATATCTGTTCCTGCCCCGATCGCCATACCGATATCTGCAGCGGCTAAGGCAGGGGAGTCGTTGATACCGTCCCCCACCATCGCCACTATGCTTCCGTCTTTCTGAAACAAACGGATAACATCAGCTTTTCCAGCTGGCATCACCTCCGCCCTTACATCTTGAATGCCAACCTGAAAAGCAGCATTTGTCTAATTTTTGAGTACCCAGTTCAATATGACCAGCATATCCTAATCAAATCAAAATCCATTTCAGGTCGTGTTCACGATTTTAGATTTTTTAAGGGATTTAAATAAGGGAAAGGAAAGTAAAAATTTGACTAGAAATAAAGTAGATTTGAAAAGGGGACAACTGGCAAGTCCACCGTAACTCATAATGAAACTAGAGGCTCCCCAAACCTGAGATCGAAACATAGCCCAAAGAAATGTCTTTAAGAACTCAATTCCAGTTTACACAACTTTATGCAGTCCATATTTTACTAGTTGAACTGAACTATATGGAGAACTAAATTAGTCAAGTCATCATATGAGAGTTCCCCAATAAAGTGCACAAGAGCAATGAGCCAATGACAGATATAATTCAATATTGCATGAGTGATCACAAGTCAACATATTCACAAACTTTTAACAAGTTTTGACTTCAAAGTCACTAACCTATTAGCATCTAGAATGTATGACAGTATCTCACAAGCTCCCAAGACCTGAACGGACACTATTATTTCTAGTCCAAAAAAGCCATTTTTTTTCACTTTAAAGAGGTTTACTGTTTCCAAGGACGCCAAAAGACCATTTTTATTACATACTAGTTGACGAGAAATTCTCAATTGTCCGTCTTCAGAAAACACAGAGAACAACACTTCTCTGTAGTTTGGAAAAGTCAGGTCCAGTTCATGTTTGAATAGATCCAAGAACAATCAAAATGGTATTGTTAGTTTCTTTATCAGAAAAAAAAACATCCGAAGGATAGTGTGAGCTTTTCAATTTGTAATCAGATAGGAGTAAGAAGAGAGAAAGGGGACTCAAAATTGTGAATTAAAGAAATACAACGAAACTGACCTCCCTGGCAACAGCTCGAGCTGTTCTCCAGTTATCCCCCGTAACCATGACGGGTTTCACACCCATTTTCACAAGGCCTTCCACAACAACAACAGCTTCTCTCTTTAATGGATCTGCTACTCCCAGAACACCAATTAAGGCACTATCATATGCAACCAGTATACCCGTCTTTGCACTTTCTTCCAATTCTACAACAAAACCCTCCGCAAATGTCGGAATGCAGATCCCATTTTCTGTCAGTAGCTTCCGGTTACCAACCTGTTTAGCATGAAAAATTGCCGCAATTAAAATCCCGAAGCTCTACTCCTTTGCTTCAAAATTCATAGAAAAGTAAGGGCCACCGTGTGAAAGGGAAAAAGGAAGGGGGAAAAAGAAAACTCACCAAAATCTGTTTTCCATCAATAAAGCATTGGACACCCTTTCCGGGAAGAGCAGAGAAATCTGAGACATCAAGAAGCCATGAAGAGAATTTAGACTCTTTGCTGTGGTTCTGGGTATCCTTGGTAGTAGAAGGCTCGTCAAAGAAATGGAAGTGGCGGGCATATTCAACAATTGCTTTTGCCAATGGGTGTTCACTGCTAGCCTGAGCCATGAAAGGAGCCAAAATCATTGTTACTGTTTTGTTATTGAAGATGTTCACTTTCTTCAAATCCAATGCACCGAGAGAGAGAGAGAGAGAGAGAGAGAGAGAGAGAGAGAGAGAGAGGGGGGGGGGGGGGGGAGAGAAGGAACTTCTTTTTAGTGGGGCAACTTAACACTACACCAACTATTTTCTTTTTCCATCACAAATAAGGATCAGACAAGAAAATCTTTTGCACTGAAAACTAAAAAAAGGTAACACTGCTTATTAATAAACTTTCTGAATGTCGAATCTACAATGTACCCCGGAAGTATTTTTATTTTTCAGAAGAATTTGTAGAAGTGTCTCTAAATATGATAATAAATTAAACGGCCAACTACTAAGGTTCTTAAATCCTCATATCTACTTCAAGGACAAGCAATGATTGCTGCGGGGGTGTATCCCTATATATAGAATTATACAGGATAAATTATAACTTATTGCTCATCCCTATATATACCATTATAGAGAGGATAAATTAGAACTTATTGCTCAAAGTGCAAGGTCCAAACAAATTCAGGGGGGTCAACCGTCACGGTGAGGGGATCAGGGAAGAGAATGGAATAATAGCTTCCTAAAGAAAAAGCAAGTTAGAAATAAAACGGGGAAAGGAGAGGATCAATTAGAAATTCGAGTTACCTCTGCTGAAGCTACCAATGTAAGGAATTCTCCACGTTCCATTCCTGTGAAAACTCTTGCAGTAGTAACTGAGGCTTTTCCCTGGGTTAGGGTGCCTGTTTTATCAAATACCACATATTTAATCATCTGAGCCCTCTCCAAAGCATCGCCTCCTTTAATTAGCACACCATTATTAGCTCCAACTCCTGTTGCAACCATGATAGCAGTTGGGGTGGCCAAGCCAAGTGCGCAGGGGCATGCGATCACTACAACTGATATGGAAAACATGAGAGCGAAAACAAAATAATTTCCATTGTTGGGTAGCCAGTCTTCTGGATAAGCTCCCATAACTCCACCAAAGTACCTACAAATAATTTACAAGCAAATTAAGAGAACGGGGACTGTCATTACAGTGACATGATGAATTTACAAGCATAATGACACCGCTGAGTTGATACAGTGATCACTTACCACCCCAATAACGTCACCAGTGACATAGCAACAACTGTAGGGACAAAAATGCTAGCAACCTGTAAGTCTCAAACATAAATAAAGTAAAGATGAGGAACCACATTGAGTTGCACAGCAAACAATATTCCAGACCATAAAATAAAAGAACCAAAATAAAATGGATAATCCAATTAAGAATGGAAGCAATGGAAAATCTGTAATATCCAACATAGCATTAAAAAAAAAAAAAGTTATTTCGGTAGTCAAAGAGATTGCATACTTACTCTACCAATGCTACCACTTTTAAGTGCAAAAAGTTTATACTTCCCTTAATTTCCTAGATCTGAGGGTGTTTTCAAGATATAGTTCTGGTTACCTATATGTCTGAAATGCAAGCGTAAAGGAATGTGCTATACTTAACAATTTTGAATACTTTGTTAGTGACAACTCAACTTCGACACAAACACGTGATACTGAGGCAAAAGCCTCATACATAATAAGGATATAATCCGTGATGCAAGCAAACATGAAGTCAGAAACATCCACCAATGAAACAGATACTAAAGATGCATAAAGAACAAAGCAACTCAAGCTCACTCGCAGTCAGCTTGACAGGAGGCTCATTCAAGATAATCTAGTGGAAGGCAAATTCATATATACTTTGAGGCTCATTAAATTAGTGAACTGAGCCCGTTAACCTTGGCTTGATGAGCTAATAAGTATTAAGTACTTGATTTGTCAGCCCTGCTGGGAAAGTGATAAGAAACACCTATAGCATTTGCAAATGGATTCAGCAGGATTCCATGAGAACCACTTATATGCAGTCTTATTATTCCACCATGTATCCCACACAAGGCCCGGGAATACCATCTATATCAAAGTGGCTGTACTTGAGTCAGATAGAGGCTCCAGGCTCCTTTTGTTGGACATAAAAGAGGCAATACTCCATTGATCCACAAATCTTATTCCAACAAGAAATGCCTTGTTCTCTTCCCTTTTTAAAAAGAATTTTTCAAAAAATTCCCCCTAAATTCTCCCTAGATTCCCCCTACTTCCAACATTTCTCTCCCTATCTCTCTCCACTTATTACCCCTACTATTTTTCAAAAAAAATTTCAAAACACAAACCAAACAAAGCAAAAATTATTACTTTTACTTTTTCTGCAGTAGCATTGAACATGTCCAATTCATAAAACTCTTATTTAGTTTCCTCTTCATACATAATTCAAAGTACAACATAAAATAATTTCAAATAAAGCACCAATACTTACGAAATCAGCAAACTTCTGAATGGGAGCTTTGGACATCTGTGCTGTTTCCACCAGACAAATTATCTGGCTCAAAACTGTATCAGAACCAACTTTCGTTGCTTTTACATGTAGGGAACCATGCAAATTCATAGTACCTCCAATAACTGATGAATCCACCTCCTTCAAGACATGGGTGGATTCACCAGTAACCATACTCTCACTGACATAACTTGAACCCCACACGACCACACCATCTACAGGAACCTTTGAACCAGGAATGACTTTTAAAATGTCACCAGGCTGAATCAGCAAAGCATCTATCTCCCTTTCTCCAACACTTTTTCCACCTATAGTCCAATTAAATTGAATCAAGCCTATCAGATTCAAGATTTCAGTAAAAAGAAAAAAATTTAAATGGGGAGTGCAGAGGTAAATTGAACATCAATATTGGGAAAAACTGAACCAAAAAAATCATCAGATTAGATTTATTTTCTTCTTTCTATTTATAAAATAAATGTACTACACTCACGAACAAAATTAACCAAAACTTCAAATGATAAAGACATAACCCCATCTTTTACATACGGGTGGGCGTATCAAAGAGAAAAACAAACGAAAAAACGTAAAAGAAGCAACCACCAAATGTAAACAAAAGTAAAGCATACCCTTGTCCTTGATAAGCAACAAAGCAGTCGCAGGGGCGAGCTCCACTAGCTTTTTTATAGCGTCTGATGTCTTCCCTTTGGCAAGCGATTCCAAGTATTTTCCCAACAGAACAAATGTTATAAGCATCGCACTTGTTTCAAAGTATGTAGGAGACCAAAACCCAGTGACTGCACCATACAAAAGAGCACAAACAGAGTAGAAGTAAGAGGCCGAGGTACCCAGTGCAACCAAAACATCCATGTTTGTTGAACGATTTCGAAGAGCTCTGCCAGCAGCAATGTAGAAACGCTTCCCAACACCAAACTGAACAACAGTAACCAATGCCCACTTCAACCAATCGCCCATTTGGAATGGCCCACATTGCCGGAGCAATAAAGCATACAACAAAGGTATGTGCGGGCAGACTACTCCCATGAAAAAGACAGGAGCCTGGCACCAATTTACAAGGAGTCAAGAATGACTAAAAGTTAAGGATGAGAAGTATTGGTAAATGGTAACTAACTGGTGTTTGAAAGGAGCTTATAACAAGCTTTCTGTAAGGGTCTCAAGAAATGAAGCTACACAGGGCTGGCCCAGAACACGGAGCCCTATATTTTAGTCTAATGAAAACAAATTATCAAATTTATAAAAGATATTTTTCTTGTTTTTATCTTTTAGCTAAATTAAGCTATTAAAAAAATTTCAAAGGAAACAGCAAAACAAAAAGAGTAGGAAAATGCAGCAAAGAGATGATTTTTAATAGAAACTTACCGAGAGTTCTGTCTTCAAGCATATTTTGTGCTGCTACTAATTTACAAAGATGGTGTATTGGACCTGTGGTAATTTGGAGAGGTTTTAACACCTTTCGTTTCTTTTTGTTTCGAAAACCCATAGTGCTTAGGAACCTTCAAAGGGAAGATTATTTTACTGTAGTTCCGGGAAAAAGGTGGGAGACAAGAGTACCAAACTCGAGAACTCAACAATGACACCCTCTTCTGCTTACCGCTGAGATATCATTGGCAAGTTGTGAATATTGTGAACCCTAGAACCCCAAGGGTTCGCACTTTGGGCTAGTGGTCAAGGCTTGGTACTTAGAGGCTTGCTCCCTTCCACATCCTAAGTTTGAAACCTCATAGGTGTTAGCAATTCCTATGGAGCCAGTCCAAATGGGCCCCCGCCACCGCCACAAGTGGATGGTGGATTGGTCTCCCATGTTCAGTTGAGGTGCGCATAAGCTGGCCCGGACACCTAAGTTATTAAAAAAGAAAAATTGGGGACCTTAAAAGACTGTCTTGTGTGGGCCTGTGCTTAGAGTTGGGCCTACTACTACAATAAGCATATTTTCAAGAGAGAGATTCCCAAAAACATGCCAACATTATGAAAACTTCTCCAACAAAAAATTCATTATAAGTTGGTACCAGTACCACTTTAAGTTTCATCCAAATAAAAAGGAAAGATTCAAGAATTCTAGGTGTAACTCCCCTCAAATTAGTAGAAGGGGTCCTGTTCACTTGTTCTGAATACACCATAAAAATAAGATCAAGATACCAAACAACATTTGTTGGACCTATTTGTATTTCACAACAAGTCAACAAAGGCGGACAAAGAGGCGGTGAGCCATCTAATAAAACCTACCTGACAAAGGATACGTCGAGACTAGGAGTTAAAAGACATTGTTTAGTAGAAAATGGGGGAACAAGATGGACAGCATGACAAAAAAGTGCAGCCAAAAAATATTTACTCACGCTGAGAGATAGACTGGCAGTGAAAAGCCGAAACATTTTTGAGGATTCCTCTGTATCTTTCTTTGTCATTCTTGTATAAGGGTTCTTCACATGTAGTTTAAACTTTCCAATGCTTCCCCCCTCAATTGCATCCACTAAGGCTCTAGAACTGATTACTTCAGGATCAAAGAGAACTTCCAGTTCTCTTGATGCCCTGTTGAAACAAAACTGCCTCACTCCTTTCATGTTGCCAAGTATACCTTCCAAAAGATGCGTGTCTAAATCGTTGGATATTCCAGCAACCCCGAGTATGATTTTATCTTGCTCACTGCTTTGAACAAGTGAACCTTCAAAACCAGCATCTTCAATTGCATTGACTATGTCATCCTTACTAATTACAGTGGGATCATACTCAACTTCCCCCATTGATGTTGCCAAAGCAACTACTGCTGTTGTCACTCCTGGGAGATCCCTTAAGATGCCTTCAACAGAATTTACACAAGCGGCACATGTCATTCCACCTATAGTGAACTGCCCCACCAGGTTTCCCTTCGGATTTGTTCGAGTTGTACTTGGTTCGGGTAGAACTTCTGCCTCAAACCCTGCATCTTCTATTGCAATCTTGATGTCTTCTTCCTGAAACAAAAGGCCCTCAAGAATAAAACCTCATTCATGTCCATATTAGCTAGTTGGTATCAACCATTAGAAGCAAGTCTTTACTAAAAAGGAGGTCAATATAAATCCCCAAACCGCATCAATCTAATACAGTGCAAAAGAAAACAACTAACATTTTTTGAGATCTTAACGGGAAATTCTACACAAGACGGAAGACACTGGCAGCCACAGCTATAGAATTGAGTCAACTTTCATCCCAAGAAGGCCAAAAATGCAAGAACTATTTACTCAAATTGAGCCACGTACTCAGTCCCCCTCATTTTGAGTTGGTTTGGTATTTTTGTATCTTCATTGGTTGTTCTATTCCAAACCAAGTATAAATTTAATTTTGGCTCCTATAAGTCCCTGAGCATGTTCCTAAGCTGAAGATTGAAGATGCCTAAAGCTTGATCAGATAGACGCTGACTTAATAGTTTGTTGATCAAGAACAGTAACCCAAGATTCAACCCACCACTTATAACAAGTTCAACAAAGCATACCCAAGAAAAATCCACCATTAAAACACAGGTGAATCTCAAAACATTCAAATTATTTTGCAGTAGCGAACATAAACTAAGGAGGAGTTGATTTATTTTTTATTTTTTAAATTTAAGGCGGTCAGCCCACAGATGAGCTGGACAAGCTGCGACAATGAGATTGACACACATTTTGAGCCACTTAAATGCCACAACAAAAATCCCACAGGTGAATCCCAAAGACAAAAAAAGACACCATATATAGGGCATCTCCGGCCCTTACCCTCTTTTCAGTCAAACTCAAAATTTGAGTAAAAAAAACCATCTAAAATCGCTTGGCTCAAATCTTTACCAAGTCGAGTTTTACTCAAATTAAGAAAAATTTGAAATCTTCCTCAAAAATTTTTGCAAGGTTATTTATTTATTTTTGATAATCAGGTCTCCGAGCCAGCTTACGCACACCTTTGACTAATCCTGGGACCATTAACTAACTTTCCACTAGCAGGGGCCCCACTTGAAGCCAGAGGCCTAGCCCCAAAGAGGTTGTTAGGGGAGAACAAACCCTAAGTCCCAAACCTTCACCACTGGGCCAACCCCTTGGGGTTATTGCAAGGTTTTTTTCCTCCCAAATTTATAATCATGCCATTAATGAAGCTTTTCCTTAAATTTGTTCTTAGATTTGGATTCATGCTTAGTACCAAACGAAGCTATTACTCATATTTTTACACAAATTTCACCCAATGAAGATGTTACTAATGTCTGGTCCAGTTTGGGCCGTTGGAGCCCATACTAGGCAAAAAAAAAAATGATCAGAATCCTTTATTTTGCCACTAATTCCCTCAAACTCAAAATTTGAGCAAAAACCATCTCAAATCACTTGACTCAAATCTTTACCAAATTGGGTTTTACTCAAATTAACGGAAACTCGAACTCTCATCTTCAATTCACCTCTATTACTCTCCAAAATAGAGGATAAATGTGACACATTGAGGGGATATTTTGTATTTTTGTTTTACTTTTTGTACTTTTTGAGATTAACTAAAAAGAACTATTACCTCAAAGATTCTCAAATATAAAAAAAGTATATAAAAAAAGTGAATAAATTACAAAATCTCTCCTCAACGTGTCATATACATTCTCTATTTAGATTCGAGAAGCCTAACTCAAATTGATTGCAAGGTTATTTTCTCCTCCCAATTTTACAATCATGCCATTAATGAAGCTTTTCCTCAAATCGGTGCTGAGATTCGGATTCGCGCTTCGTACCAAACGAAAGCTGTTACTCAAAATTCACCAAACGAAGACGTTAACTTATTCAACTTGGGATCAAAACGACGTACCTTGACCAAATTGGGATCGAAGACGACGTCGGCCCGGTTCTGCAGCAGAGCCACCGAGGCTCGTAAAACCCCATTGATGCCTCTCAAGGCTCCTTCGACGGAATTCGAACAAGCCGCACAAGTCATCCCCACCACACTCACTTGAATTCTCCTCAAACGTGCTTCATCGAACGTTAAATTCTCCGAATTCCTGTCCTCGTACGCGTCGAGCAGCCTCACGTCCTCCAGGTCGCCGGATTCCTCGTCGGCCGGCTGTTTCCGGCCGCCGCCGGAGACCGGTGTCAGCTGCAAGTCCCTGAGACTCGGCGCCATTGCATATGAGAGAGAATCTAGAGAGAGGTGATGAGGGGAGACAGAGAGAGGTTGTGGATTGTATGAGAGAGAATCTAGAGAGAGAGAGAGGGTGGGGGGGTAGAATTTTCTTCCGAGGGATGAGGTGAAGACCTCAATTTCAAGCTAGAGGAGGGAGGGCAGGTAGAACCGTAGAGGGGAGAGCGAGAGCGAGAGTTCTTGAAATTACCATGTGGTCCTTTTGTACTTCTTGATCGATTTGTACTACACGTGTGTGGGGCCAGGTTTGGTCAAATTAAACGTAAGGGCTGAGAAAAACAACCATTTCATTGCAGCGCATTTTAAAACTGATTAAAAAAGGGGAAAAACTATTGGGTACCCCGAGTCTTGTGATTGTGTAAGTAGTACTGCAGAGTAGTAGTACTACATTTTCGGTTGAATTTTCTTTTTGATTAAGAGATACTGCTTTGGTTGATGGGTTAAGTAAAGGAAATGGTTTCTTTGTCGTCTGAGTCGTAATCGTAGAGATCAATCCGCGTAATTTTGACCCTTTTTAATAATCCAAAGGAGAGTTTTTAACAAATTTAGCTGTTTGGCTAAATAAGTCACTTGATTTATTTTTTTGTCCTTATTTAAATTTTTTTTACATTTGTTAGTTTTTTGTCAATTTTTTGGGGATTATTGCTTCTTCATGATAAGAGAAATCTAAAAAGTAAAAAATTATATTCGAAATCCAATTTTTTTTGAATAAAGACGAATAAATTGGCTTATTGGCTTATTTTTATCTTTATTAAAAAAAAATTAGGTTTCAATCATAATTTTTTACGTTTTAGATTTCTTTCGTCATGACGAAGCAATAATTCTCAAAAAATTGACAAAAAACTAATAAATTCGAAAAAAATTGAATAAGAACAAAAAAATAAGCCACTTGGTTTATTTAGCCGAACAGTCATCGTCAAAGTTAACAATGGGCATATGTCGTGTCATCCAAGTTTTGGGTTATTTTGATTTGTATTAAAACACTGGTTAACTTTTGGGGACATATCTCGTAACACTAATCCAATATGCAACCTATGCTTAAACCTGCATCGTGTTGGGGTTGATTTTGTCAACACCCTTAATTTAAAAAGCTTTAAAGGTAAACATAAAATCATATTCTGTCTGTCGTAAATTGTTTCGGTTTGTAAAATGAGAATTTAAACATAATAGATTCTTTTCACTGTTTGTAATGATTTTCACACCCTTTTTTAAGATAAATGCACTCCATTTTTTTTATCCTCAGTGAAATTTTTATGAGTTAATTTTCATTAAAAGACAAAAAGTGAAAATGCATTTATATAAAGAAGTATGTGAAAATAATTTTCCAAAAACGAACCAACAATAACCAAATCGTAATTCTATTTTATTTTTTTTGATCATTAAATGGTGATTCTATTGAACCCAACATACTCCTTGGAAGCCCAGATCCAATTTCTTTCTGCACCTTGAAATAACAAATTTATATATTTTCTTAATAAAAGATCCTTATCCTTAATAAATCTCAAATGTAGTTTTTCTCCACGGTTCCACCACCACAAAATCATCACCATCACCCGCTAGCTGTGCCAACCCTCTCCGCCCCTCAGGCCTCAACCACCATCCTCACCACCGCAAATGCATTCTAGTTAATTTCTTCATCATCTGCATTGACTATGTTTTCTTTTCTTTTTAAATGCATTGAGCATGTATTCGATCAATTCAAAAAATACCCGATTGGAATTCCTCAGCAAATCCAACCGAAACTTCATTACGGAAACCGAAACTTTCCAAAAAAAAAAAAAAAGTCTACAACCACAAACAAAACACACACATACACTCACGAGGCCTGTGGGGGCCAGACTGTAGAGATCTGTAATTTTAAAAAATATTTAAGGATTTATTTGATATTAGAAATTGAGGAAAAATATAAAATGTTATAAGTTTATGTGAAGTTGGTCGATAGCTAGGGGCTTGCCTAATGGTCCATATGAGAATAGGGTAACTCATATCCTTGTGATTCATCTCGTTGATTTTCCTAATTACATTCCTTTGGCATTCATTCTATAAGATTCTAGTTTAGAGCCTAGCGGGTGGTGCATCGTAGAGTTGTTTGTGGGTTCGGTACGTGACGAAGGATATTGTGATATACTCAGAAGAATAACGTGAACTTGCGTATTTGTCAATGTATAATGTGGCATGTTTACAATGTTTGTATTGCCTTGTATGATGATGAATGAATGAATGTGAACTAAGGAATGTTGTTTGCTTGTATATAGATTGATGATGGTGTGTGTGTGTGTGTGTACTTGAGTTGGGAATTTGAATAGGGGAGTCCCGCAAAGCATGGGGTGATAATGCAGAGACTCAAGAGGATCCCGCAACGCATGAGGTGGTAATGCGGAGACCCATGTGGAGAGAGTTTACTATAACGCATGGGGTAGTAATACAGTTAAATTTCTAACGAGATGGAGGGGGTATAGTCGACGTCAGAAGTACATGTTTTTTCTTGAACTATTGGCTATTTGAGATTGTAACTATTGAAAAAGGGACAAACGATAGATTCTATAGAGGTTTTTGAAAAGAAAGGATTCGGGTTTTGGAAAAAGGATTTTCAATAAAAATCCTCCGGTATTTATGGGCGAATCAACGGATCCGATATTTGTGTATAAATCAACGGACTCCGGCATTCAAGCTCGAATCAACGGAGCTTGACCTATAATAGTCTTTAAGTTTCTCTAAATTATTTTGGTAATCAAAAAGGAAAGTTTTATGAAAAAGAGGCTTGTGACGAATTGTATGAAATGAGCAAGTTATTCATGGCATTCATTTGAGGAGTCACAAAATGGTTGAAAAATTATCGTAGGTTATGTAGATTGATGTGAGTTTAATAATGCTTCTAGTTTGATATATCAATGGTTAGGGATATCTTTAAGACATCTAGAATCTGGTCGAAGTCCGTCTGTTCACTGTGGTAACCCTTTGTTTCTCATGTTTGTTTGTTGAAATTCGTTATCTTTCTTGGTGCATACTTCATTGCATTTTCACATAACTTGAATATAGATTTCTCTACTGGGCTAGCATAACTCAACCTATCATTAATTTTAGGTACATCCCAAGGATATTGACGTGAAGTTCATGGTGTGCATGCTTGACTTCATATCTTTTGAAAGTTTGTATGATCTCTTTTGAAAAGATGTAGTTGTAACTTCATTTGAACTCTTTTAACTTTGGATATCATTTAATCTCTAAATTTACCATTTTTGACTAACTATGGAATTTGGGTCGAGGTGTCGATATTGTAACTCCGATTAAACTTGATTTTACTCTTGGATAAATTATGGAAAAGCTTTTGGGATATTATGATTTATACTAGCGTTGGTTTTTCATTTAGAAATATTATTATTATTATGTTGAAAATCGAGAGCATGACACACACTCCAGAGGTGTGTAGTGTGTGGGCCCACATGTCTTGTGAGTGTGTGTAAGTATTTATGTAATTGTTTATGAGTGGGCCCTACTAGCTTGGACACACACTTGTCTCCTAATAAGTAGATATTTGGTTGCCCTATTACTATTAAGTCATAAAAAATAAAATACAAACGAGTTAGGAGTAAAAAACAAAATCAAGCTTGCATTGCCCTTTTAATTTTTTTTTTTTAAAAAAAAGCATTGCTTTTAGTTCAAATTTTAAAAAAAATCAAAATTAAAATGTAACACCAGTATAGTAATTTATGATTAGCATAATCTAATTCAAAGAAGACATGTTCTCATCGCATTTTTTGAAGCAAATTCTTCAAATGACATTACCATAAAATTGACCTATATTGACATGCAAAAATTGTCACTAAAGAAAGTCAAGCATATTTTTGATTTTTTTAAAAACATTCCATACATGAAGAGTCGTGCACATAATTAGGGGGATTTTGGCTAAATAAGCCAATTGGTTTATTTTTTTCGTCTTTATTCAAATATTTTTTCATGTTAGTTAATTTTTCATCGATTTTTTTGTATTATTGTGTCGTCATGATAAGAAGATTCTGAAAAGTTAGAAATTAAAATTGAAACTCAATTATTTAATAAAGAAAAAATTAAGTCAACAAGCTTATTTTTTATTCTTTATTGAAAAAATAGGTTTGGACTATAAATTTTTACTTTTCAGATTCCTCTTATCGAGTTGAACCAATAATCCACAAAAAAATTGTTGCAAAACTAAGAAATTCGAAAAAAAGTTGAATAAGGACAAAAAAACAAGTCAATTGACTTATTAAGCCAAAATATAAACACGCACTTGTGTGTGTGTGTGTGTGTGTATATATATATATAGAGTTCCCTTCTCCTAAGGACCACCTTAACTTAATAAAATGAGGACCTCCCTTTCTTGATAGAATTTCAATGATCTGAGCCGCTTAATGTGTTCAGAACGTGATTTTAAGGGTACTTGCGAGAAATCAGCAAAACAAAAGACTGGGAAGGGCTTCATCCGAGCAGTTTTTGTTTGTTTTTTAACTAACGGTTCAAATAAAAACAGCTCAAATCAAGCCCTTCCTGATCATTTTTTTTGCCAAATTCTCGTTGGTACCCTTAAAAACACGTTCTGAATACATTGAGCGGCTCGGATTATCGAAATTCGAACGGAAAATGAGAGAAATGGAGAGGTCCTTATTTTAGTTAAAATAAGGACCTCCTTATTTGAAAATGATTCTCTGTGTGTGTGTATATATATATGAAAAATGATAATGTAAAAATTATTATTTTTTGCCAAAATTCTAGTGCACAAAAAACTTGTATCATGTACAGTGTAAAAGATCTTTATGCATTAAAATTTTAAGACCAGCAAAAACAATTTTGACAATATCATATGACCCTTTTTTAATATGTGTGCAGGTAATTAGACAGTCCTAAACGCTGAGACAAGCTTTTTTTTTTTAAAGGCGAAGATTTCAACGTAACGAGTGTAAGATTTCTGTTTTTTCAATAAATTAATTTATTATTAGTCTCAGTGGGGTCCTTAAAAGTGGAAATTAAGGGTAAGGTGGTTTGGGTCGGGTGCAACAACAAAGAATCCAACAACAAAGGTCGAGCTAGTTGCTTGCTTGCTCCACTTTCCTTTCCAGGCACGTGCTTCTCATTTCTCACACCATTTTCATTTTTAATTTCTATTTTCCGTTTGCTAAACGTTCTACACACACAGAAAAATGTGCACAGATTGTGCACAGATTTTGTTGTGGAGCCCACCATGGGTCCCACACAAATCATCCGAGCCGTTCATTAAATGTAAAATATTTTTTCAAGGGCCTCCATAAAAAATAAGCTCAATCCAATACTTATAGGTGATTCATCCAACCATCTAACTTTTCATTCAAATTTTCGGATAATGAAAAGTTATATAGTTGGATCGAATACCTATAGGTATCGGATTGAACTTATTTTTTACGGAGATCCTTGAAAAAATGTTTTACATTTAATGAACGGCTCGGATGATTTGTATGGAACCCTTGGTGGGCCCCACAACAAAATCTGTGCACAGATCTGCTGTGTGGGCAGACTTTCTGCTGTGAAAAATGAGAAGCAGTTGCAAAGAAATTACATAACAAATAGAGAAACCACTACAAAAAAGAACGTTACACGTCAATTCTAAAATAAAACGTGACTATATATGCTGCTATCAGTGGCAGAGCCAAGATCTTCACTCGGGGGCTGGCTTAAAAGACATACTATATTTTTTTATCGGAACATATATTTATTATATCATAAGATTTTTTCTTTTCGATTCACTACATTTGTACATTAAAATGATTCTTTAGGCTAATTCAATTGTCACGTGCTTATTTTTTTTATTTATGAAATAAATTAAGAAATGAGAATGTAAAATAAATTGTTTTTTTATCAAATCAGACCAAAATTATTAAAATTATAAGTAGCTATACACGAATAATTATCAGAAAAAGCAGCGTCGAAGGATCAATCCCCCCTGTTTGGGGGATCGATCTCTCTGCTCACTGGATTTGTCTGGGGATCAATCCCTCGTGTCTTTGGACAACTTTTTGTCATTTTGTGTTATATCTTGATTGTTTTGACCCCAGATCATTTTTAACACCATTGGAACACATCCAAACCACTTCTACACTTGATTGTTCATACCTTAAGTGATTCCTTAATCTGTCTATCTCCTTTGACTCTCGTTGTACAAGAAGAATGTGTCAAATCTTATAAGTATGGTATCTATTCGTCGTCTATGTCTTAGAATGAAAATGTGGACATTGTGACATGATATGATGAATGATATAGACATGTTAGCTGCTATGACATGATGTGGTGATTGGTAAATTGAAAAACATACCATAGAGTGGTTTCGAATATCGTAGGCTATAAGGTATTGATAAGCACCCAAGATTGTACAAATTTGGGTGCTAAAATCCTTCCGAGTATGAAGTTTCCATGTCTTTTTGATCATTAATTTCAAATGTTGCACGTAAGGTGTTCTTTTAAGTGTTTCAGGTCATTTTTGCTAATAAGGTGGTTTTGTACGCCATGGGTTACGCCGGAGCATTTGGGTTCTTGGAAAGCACTCCTCGTCAGATTCTCGAGCCAAGAGACGAAGAGCTGGATGAAGTCCAAGAGGCGGCAAGGAATTCAAGGCAGCCCAGCAGGCTGGATCATTGTTGCAGTGCTTAACATTATCGATAACTTTACAAGACGTTATCGATAACGTTCCCCTTCCGTTCCTCTAAGTGTACCAATTGACCCAGAGTTATCGATAACTTACCCGTGTAATCGATACCTGTGCACTATCTTTGGCCAGAATTTGTCTAGAGGCAAGGAGAGCGATAACTTGGTGTTAAAGTTATCGATAACGTTAAGTCCTGGGTGGCCATTCTAGCATTGTTATCGATAACGTTTTGTCCGGGAAGATATTTTTCTTGCTTTTTCAGACTTTCCACTTATGGAAACTTTCTTTTAATAGGCTACTTTATGGGGTTTTTCCTGGCTTTTGAGGAGAGAGAAAGTCACTTGTGTATATATAGGACCACCTCTCTCCCTCTTTTGTATCTAGCCCATTACGTACTTAGGTTTTTCCCCATTAAAGCTCTTTAAGCCTTTGCAAGTGTAATTTCCTTTTAATTCAAGTAAGTTCTTTGTGTTCTTCATTTTCTCGTTTATTAAAGTTGATCGTGTGGTTTGGATCTTTATTCATCTCAAGTTTATTTTCGTTTCTGTCGGTTAAAAATGTTGGTTAAATTTAGCACTTCTTTTAGTCGTTCAAATATGCGTGAGTAGTCGATTAGGCTTGGCTTCGGAGTGATTAATGCCCCGAGATTTACGTTTATCTTATCTTTCTCAACTCTCGACTTAAAGTTTGATAAGGAAAATGAGCATTGTTCGGCCTTTATGTAACAAACTAACCGATGTTAATCTCCGGTGATCATGTGCTCGCTCACATGGTTCCGTGAGCGATGTCTCGGTTTGTGTTTGCCAAAAGAATGAAAGAACTCACTCGTTTTCCATGTCACACTTCTAGCCTTTAAGGATTTTCACCGCTAAATCTTCCGGTTGATAGCCTAAGCCGTGCGATTCAACCGAGTCTTTCTTGAGGAAGTTTAGATAACTTAGGTCCCGGGTGTTAGTCATTCCAACGCCTTGCCGCTTGTCTTAATCTAGTAAAAAACTCATTTTCTAGTCATTTTCATAAGAGCATTTTCCGTCTTTCAAAGGAAAACCAAAAGTTGGCCGTCTTAACGCCGCAAACCTTTACACCTAAAAATCCTGGCAAGCTATAAGGAATTATCTCTGTGGGTACGATCCCGGACTTTCCGGTATTTATGCTGACAACGGCCTAGCCCTACGCTCGGGGTAAAACGACCCGTTTCAACGGTTAGGTTTGGACGAAGCAGGTATATCATGGAGTGCATAGTTGGTCGATGGGGGGTTGCCTAATAGTCCAGATGAGAATAGGGTAACTCGTATCCTTGTGATTCGTCTCGTTGATCTTCTTAAATTCCTTTGGCATTAGTTCTATAAGATTCTAGTTTAGAGCCCAGTGGGTGGTGCGTTGTAGAGTTATTTGTGGGTTCGGTACATGATATACTTAGAGGAATAAAGTAAACTTGCGTATTTGTCAATGAATAATGTGGTATGTTTACAATGTTTATATTACCTTATATGATGATGAATGAAAGAATGTGAACTAAGAAATGTTGTTTGCTTGTATATAGATTGATGTTGGATGTGTGTGTGCGCGAGTTGAGAATTTGAATAGGGGAGTCCCGCAAAGAATGAGGTGGTAGTGCGGAGACCCCAGTTGAAAGAGTTCACTATAACACATGGGGGTGGTAATACAGTTGAATTTCTCGCGAGATGGAGGAGGTATAGTCAACGTCAGAAGTACATGTTGTTTCTTGAACTATTTGCTATTTGAGATTGCGACTATTGAAAAATGGGCAAACGATGGATTCTATAGAGGTTTATGAAAAGAAAGGATTCGGATTTTGGAAGAAGGATTTTCAATAAAAATCCTCCAGTATTTATAGGCGAATCAACAGATCCGGTATTTGGGCACAAATCCGGACTTTGGCATTCAAGCTCAAATCAATGCAGCTTGACCTATAATGGTCTTGAGTTTTCTCTAAATTATTTTGGTAATCAAAAAGGAAGTTTTATGAAAAAGAGGCTTGATGGAGAATGGTATGAAATGAGAAAGTTATTCGTGGCATTCATTCGAGGAGTCATAAAATGGTTGAGAAATTATCGTAGGTTATTTAGATTGATGTGAGTTTAATAATGCTTCTAGTTTGATATATGAATGGTTAGGGATATCTTTAAGACGCCTAGAATCCCGCAGTCGTAGTCTGTCTATTCATTGTGGTAATCCTTTGTTTCTCATGTTCGCTTGTTGAAATTCGTTCTCTTTTGGTGCATGCTTTGTCACATTTTCATATAGTTTGAGTATAGATTTCTTTATTGGGCTACTATAGCTCAACCTATCATTATTTTCAGGTACATCTCAAGAATATTGACGTGGAGTACATGATGTGCATGTTTGACTTCATATCTTTTGAAAGTCGTCATTAAGAAGTGGCTCTAGCATCTTTTGTATGATCTCTTTTGAAAATATGTAGTTATAACTTCATTTGAACTCTTTTAACTTTGGATATCATGTAATCTCTAAATTTACCGTTTTTGACTAACTATGGAATTTGGGCTGAGGTGCTGATATTGTAACTCCGTTTAAACTTGATTTTACTCTTGGATAAATTATGGAAAACCTTTTGGGGTATTATGATGTATATTAGTGCTGGTTTTTCATCTAGAAATATTATTATTATTATGTTGAAAATCGATGACATACACACACTCCGGAGGTGTGTAGTTTGTGGGCCCACATACCTTGTGAGTGTGTTTAAGTATCTGTGCTATTGTTTATGAGTAGGCCCTACTAGCTTGGATACACACTTGTCCCTACTTAACACACATTTGGTTGCGCTATTACTGTTAAGTCATAAAAAATAAAATACATACGAGTTGGGAGTAAAAAACAAAATCAAGCTTACATTGTAGTTTTAGTTTTTTTTTTTAAACAACATTGCTTTTAGTTCAAATTTTTAAAAAAAATCAAAATTAAAATGTAACACCAGTATAGTGATTTATGATTAGCATAATCTGATTCAAAGAAGACATGTTCTCATCTCATTTTTTGAAGCAAATTCTTCAAATGACATTACCATAAAATTGACCTATATTGACATGCAAAAATTGTCACTAAAGAAAGTCAAGTAGATTTTTGATTTTTTTAAAAACATTCCATACATGAAAAGTCATGCACATAATTATGGAGATTTTTGGCTAAATAAGTCAATTGGTTTATTTTTTCGTCCTTATTCAAATATTTATGGGAAATGATAAAGAAAAAATTGTTTTTGTTGATACCAAAACTCTAGTGTACAAAAAACTTATACCATGTACAATATATAAAACTTTTATGTATTAAAATTTTAGAACCAATAAAAACAATTTTCCCATTATCACGACCTTTTTTATATGTGTGCAGATAGTTAGACAGTCAAACGCTGAGACAAGCCTTTTTTTTTTTTGAAGGTGAAGATTTCAACGCAACGTGCGTAAGATTTCTGTTTTTTCAATAAATTAGTTTATTATTGATATCAGTGGGGTCCTTAAAAGTGAAAATTAAGGTGAGGTGGGTTGGGTTGGGTTGGGTTGGGTTGGGTCGGGTGCAACTAACAAAGAATTCAACAATAAAGGCCGACCTAGTTGGTTGCTTGCTCCCCTTTCCTTTCCAGGCGCGTGCTTTTCATTTCTCACACCATTTTCATTTTTAATTTCTATTTTCCGTTTGCTACTCTACTCCGTGAAAAATGAGAAGCACTTGCAAAGAAATTACATAAACAAATAGAGAAACCACTACAAAAAAGAACGTTACACGTCAATTCTAAAATAAAATGTGACTATATATGCTGCTAGCAGTGGCGGCGCCAAGATCTTGACTCGGGGGGCCTGCTTAAAAGACATACTATATTTTTTTATCATAACATATATTTATTATATCATAAATTTTTTTCTTTTCGATTCACTACATTTATACATTAAAATGATTCTTTAGGCTAATTCAACTGTCACGTGCTTTTTCTTTTTATGAAATAAATTAAGAAATGAGAATGTAAAATAAATGGTTTTTTTATCAAATCGAACCAAAATTATTAAGATTATAAGTAGCTATATACGAATAATTATCAGTAATATTCAAAATCATGTACGTATAAAATAAAAAGTTTAAAACTCGAATGCTCGGGGAGCACATGATTTTTGAGATCTATCAACAAGATCCATATTGATAAGAAAATTATTTGCGTAAGTACGTGATTTTTAAGCTTGAAATTGCCTTTTTAAAAAATAAGTACTTATTCTCCATTCTGGAACGGAGCCTGATATCTGATAGGAAATAGAATTCATGCAGATCAAGGTGGGGCATAGAAAAATCTCTCCACATCGAGGATTGGGAAGGAATAGCTAGAGTTTCCAGATCCATTCCTTTTTGAGATTACGTCAAAAGTCCGAAGGCAATACAGATTTCATCAAAACATATAAGAAAGAGCCAAAACTACTAAGATTTCGACACAGGTACCCCCTGCAGAAGCAAGACAGAAGAAATGATTAGATTAGGGATCAATCTAGGTCCAGATAGTAGAAAATTCTAACTGACCACAACTCAAACCCATAGAAAACAATAAGCACAACTGAAATCTGAAAAAACAACAACTAAGCAACAACTAAGAAAAGTACAGCTCTCCATTCCTTAGTCGTTGCCAATTAATGCATCTTGCCACAAAGCTCAAAACCCTCATCAATTCACATTATTATCATTGACCCATATCACATGATCACTAGAGTAATTTTGTTTCTTTATTGCAGCATGTCTGTAGAATACTGAGTTTGCCACCAAGATAACAATTGTGTTCCACTCTCAAGAACTTTCTTCATAGATTCTTTGTTTAATTATGAATTTAAAAATGAAGAGATCATTATCTAACAATTATAGTTTAGATAATGAGAATAACCTGTTGTAGTTAAACCTCGTGGGGGTTTAAAATAAAAAGCTAATTCTCCAAAATGCCTTCATCTTCTACAAAGTATAATCTTAATTTTTTCTCTACACTCACTTATCAATCTCCACCATTAATCGCAGCCGTCAATTCAAACAACATCTCTGTTTTGGGCATTATAGTACCACCCAACAGGTGTATATATATTTTCCTTTTTGGAACTTGTCTGATGTCTCTTTAGTCTATACTTTCCTTTCCCCAGTTTCTTCTTCGATCCACTTTAATGGCCGTCAAAGGGAAAGACAAATAGATAAAGAAAATACTAGTATTACTTAAGCCATAAGGTGATTTGTTTAACAATACTCTTCCCGTCATGGAAGAATAAACCCTTCTCCAGAAAAAGCTACGTTACTATTACTAAATAAAAAATGTCTAATTAACTCCTATATGATCTTGGTTCCATAGGGGAAGCAAGCAATTCCAAATTTGTCGACAGACATGGGATGAGGCATCGGTTAATGGTGGTGATTTAAAAAAAAAAACTGGTGTGGGTTTTATAAAAGGTGAGGGTAGTTTGGGACTAGCTTGAGCTTTTTAGTTGGGTGTAAAAGTAATTTGGGGTTGAAAATAAAATTTTTGGTTACAAATAGAATCACCCTAATAATTGTTATTGCCAAGAGCCTTTGGGCATTTTCTGATGATAAAAAAAAAAAATTTAATGTTACTGCCAAGAATTTTAAAGGAAAGGGCATCTTTGGAATTTCAAATTTCAGTGGTAGACATCTGGTCTAATATTGGAATGGGATAACCGCGGCCGCCGCGTTCGGGTGTGGCAGACACGGCAAGCGTCGGAATCCATTGACCAATCTCTATTATTGGCTGCTTTGCAAATGGAAAACTTTTTATAATGGGTAGGTGGGACTCGTTTGGATGTGAAGTCCATTTTTTCTTTTAAAAAAACCGGTGTTGCGTGTCTGGATCTAATTTATGCATACATCGGCTTATTCTTGAAAACCATAAATTCACCGTCCACCAACGGAGGTCCCACTCATAGCCGGGAATATATTCACTCCATCCACTAGCGTGTTTGTGATGGCTTTTTCTTAGATTTTATGTTGTTGATTGTGGTTTTAATTTTGAATTGTTAAATTTTAGAGAAGCTAAGATAAGAAGAGTGTTTCTTGCGGTTTTAGATTACGGAGATTAAATGATACAACGGATAAAAAAAAAAAAAAGATTAAATGATACAAAAGCTAAACAGTAGTGTTTGTCATAAAAGCTGTAAAATTAGCTTCTTCTTTTTGTTGTTGTTGTGAAGTAGTCTATTTTATGTCCTTTGACCCAAAGGTGACTATTAGAATGGCAATGGATATTTTTGTCCTTTCCCCTAATCACAGCTTCGTAGACTCTATAAAAGCATCAAATCGCCCCCGCCCCCGGCTTTTGGGCCTCAAAAAGAAATGTAAACAAGCAGGCGATTTTTAGGAGCTGTGCTTCTAGATACGGAAATGATACAACCACCGTCCACCGCGGCTCTCCCACCGCACACACGCCGGGTCCACTCCGACCACCGGAAGGCCGATCCGAGCCGTCCAAAAATTCTATAAAAAAAAACCGAGTGGGCCTACGTGAGAATAAATGGCATCCAATGTGTGTAGGTGCTCGATCCGAACTTCCATTTTTAACGTCTCAGATTATCTGATTTTTGAAAGTTCTGATCGAGCATCTACACTTGTCGGATCCATTTATTCTCGTGAAGGCCCACTCGGTTTTTTTTTATAGAATTTTTGGACGGTTCGGATCGGCTGTCCGATGGCTGGAATGGGGCCGGCATGCGTGCGGTGGGCGGTGCGGTGGGGGAGCCGCGGTGGGTGTATCATTGTCCTTCTAGATATGTAGCAAATACTCCACCGCAGAATTTTACAAGTCAGAATCTCATAATTACTCTTGAATTTTTTCTTTTCCAAAAAAGCATATACTCCGAACTGGTTTAAAAGGAGTTGATAGTACCTGAGGGCTAAGAGGTTTCGAACTTGAGACCTCAGGAGGAAGTAAACCCATAAATTTCAGTCGTTGACCATTATCTTGGAATTAGGTTGATAATATGCCTAATACGAAAATTCCTAGGAGGATTTTAAACAAGATTAAATGTCTGAGAGCGGGAGGAACTTAAAAAAAAATTTGAACAACACCAGAAAAACTTTCAGAACAGAATCAGAAAGTCGATTGTTTTGGGTTATTTGTCTTTAGTATTTTTTAAAACTTTTGATCAGTATATTTACTTCTAAATTTTTCTGGTCGAGACGAATATATAATTTCAAAAAAAATCGATAGAAAACTAATACTCCTTAAAATAAATAAGTGCATATAAATAATTGCGGGCCAAACACCCCGTCTTTGTTTTTTTTCTTTTTAAAAAAGTAGTTTTGTTGATTGTAGTCAGTGAGGTATAAACTTTTGACAAATACACGAAGTACATGATGCTTATTGCTCATCAATAGCTACCATTAATCTCTGACAAATGCACGAAGTATATGATGCTTATTGCTCACCAATAGCTACCATTCCACTCTTGATTCGCCAATTCATCACTTTCTATCAACCAATTAGATGTGTTGGAACTGCAAGAATTAAAAAAAAAGCTAAAAACTGAAAAAGAGTCCCAAAGTGGAAACTGATGGCAAGTTGCAACCAAAAACTAGAAGGAAAAAAAAAAGAGAAAGAGGAAGAGACAGAGAAATCAGAAATCTCATTTTGGTAGAGAGGACATCCAAACAAATAATAAGCTTTTCAAAATGTGAAGTGAAAGTGAGGAGAGGAGAGAAATCTACACTATACATCCCTTAAGAATGTGTACCAAATGTACCTATTGTATGGTTCATTCGTAATTTTTTCATGTGTTTCGCAACTTTTGTTTTAAAACTCTTAACCTTTCAGCAATAGGATTCGTAACATGTTCACTATAATTTATAACATTTTTGTGCATTTCGTATTTTTTTTACGAAAAAATCAAAGCTTTTCAGCAATAGAGTTTTTAACGTTTAGGATTTGTAACATTTTTCTCTAGAATCATACTAATATTTTGGTGCTTCTTGTAACTTTTAAACTAAAATCGTAAGCAATATGATTCATAATATTCTTCTATAAATTATAATAGGGAATTTTTTTTTATATCCCTTTGACTTTCACTGAAAATTCATTTTGTTCCTTCACCTTTCAATTTTGACATTAAAATACTTTGACTTTTCAATTGATTTCAATGTCACCCTTTACACAGATGGCGTTAACTTCTTGGACGGAAAAAGAGCACGTGCCCAGCATGTGACTCCTTTGGAGGGGTAATATGGCCCATTCCCCTCCTCCTTCTCCCCTCCCTTACCCAGCTCCATTGGAGGGAATATTTGCCGCCACTTTGTGGACCTTAGACATGCAGGAGGACAGGGCAAACGAGATTTAAGAAGCCCCCAAGCCCGACGATGAATAGTAGTGTGGGGCACTTCTTAACTAGGGTCTCACTTCTCCCATGTTTGTTTTTGTTAGGAGAAGATGATTGTTTCTGATTTTCCTGCCATTCTGAAATTTAATCATTCTCGCTTCTAATACAGATGAAACTTGAAGGTACCGATATTTCTGTTTAACTTTGTTTGGTTATGAAGGGTTTATTTTCTCCAACAAGATTGGAGCTTTAAAGATTTGTCAAAAAAAAAAAAAAAATAGTTGAAGAAGATTTTGTTGGGCGACGACGATGTGGGATTATGGGTTTATAATTTTGTAGATCCTTGAGAGTTGAGGCTTTACTGGTACCTCGCCAGCAACTACCACTCCGATGTTCGTCAAGTCACGGGAGAGAGAGAAGACAAGGAACAACAAACACCAAATTGAGATATTCTCTATCTGCAAGTGGAGGAGGAGAGAAGCCCTCCTTTTATTTACTCATTATCCCTTTTCGTTTTCCCTCTAATCTCTCTTTCCATCTACACAAAAAATATCAATATACATGAAGACTTCAATTTCCATTCAATTTTTCTGTACTGGGTTTCCAATGGCGGGTTGGGTCTTCAATTCCCCTCCCTCGAATCTATGCCCGATCCAAAACAGGACCCACCTCTCTCATTCCAAACCCTTCTCAAATCGGACTGTCCCATTCCCAATCAAACTCCCCTGTTGGCTGTTCATTTTTTTTATCAGCTGGGTGTAGAGAGAGAAACAGGGAAATTAAGGTGAGCCTGAAGGTCCAATCCATGGGAGAAGATGAGAGAGATGGAGAGGGAATCTTCAATGGGGTGGGAAATAAGGACGGATTTGACCCTGGTTCGCCGCCTCTGTTCTAATTGGCCGACGTTCAAACTCTCGCTTCACAAATTATAGCCCTAAAAACCCATATTTAGAAACTAAGTATTTTCGTTTATTAATCCATTAAGGAAGGAGAGAAGGCGGAGGAGAGAAGGAGGAGGGGAATGGGCTGGGCACGTGCTCTTTTTCCATCCAAGAAGTTAACGCCATCTGTGTAAAGGGTGAAATTGAAATCAATTGAAAAGTCAAAGTATCTTAATGTCGGAATTAAAATATGAAGGACCAAAATGAATTTTTGGTAAAAGTCGAAGGGATACAAAAGAAATTTTCCCATTTTAATAACATTTTAGCCTTTTCCCTTGGTTGAGATGGTGAGCGAAATCTCTTGTTTAAGGCAACCAAATTTCCACGTTTGGGATGTTTGCTGTCAATCAATAATGTCCAAGAAAATTTCCTTTTCGTGAGACCATTTAAACTTTACGGCTAAAATCATATTGATTAGGTATGAATCATATTGAAAACTTTACAGTCTTCTTCAGTGACTCTTCTTGAAAAATTAAGGAAATGTTAGGGTATCCATAATACTATAATCAAAAATTGATAACCAAAAGTTGTCACGTCAGTTTTTGATTATTTATTTAAGGGATTGTTAAGGTTAGCAATGTAGATGTCTATAATGGCATAATCAAAACTTGTCACATCATCTTTTTAAACTATAAAAAACTAAAAACTGTGAACAATAGAAAATAGTTTTGAAACTAATAAAAACTACTTACTAGAAATAGAAAATAGTTTTCGAAACTTTTTTTGGAAAAAAACTATTTTTAAAATAGAAAATAGTTTTTGAAACTTTTTTTTGGAAAAAAAACTATTTTCTAAAAAAAAATAATTTTTTAGTAAATTTTGTTTTAAAAAATATTGTTCGAAAAGAAAGAGAGAGAGAGAGAGAGGAGAGAGAGGAAAAGGGAAGAGAGATAAAACATTTTTGTAGAATGATTGGTGTATTTGATTGAGAATATGTAGGACCTATTAAATTTGGTTATTGTCAAAAGATTGCTAGTTTTGGTTATCAAAGCTCAAAATTTGATTATTTTTAAGAAAGTTGTTAAGTTTGATTACAGCATTGTGAGCCATATTTTGCACTAACAAGATTAACTTTAAAAACCTTTAACTTTTGATTAAAGCATCGTGGATACTCTTGCAATACACAATTTTATTTGCTTTTACGGTATGCATCCTCTTTTTTTTTTTGGTATAAGATTTCATTGATACGAGATAAATATACAACCAAAGAGGGTTAACTATCCCAAAAAGAGACAATAACCAGGATGCCTAGATACGTAAGCTTATAACTCCACAGTCTCACAAACCAATACGGCGATCCATTGATCATCAACCAGCTTCTGACAACCGAATTCCAAAATCAATGAATGAAACCCCAACAAAACCACTGAACTGGGGAATACCAGAGACAGAGATCGAGTTCGCTTGGTATATGTATCAAGACTAGAGTCGCTCTGAAGTTACTTCAATGAAATTTTATTATTTTTATTGCCTTCGAAATTCCTTGGAAAATCGGAGTGATATAAGACTTCATCCACCAACCTAGATCTACCACTCCGGCGAGGGGAGGACACCTTTAGTGACCATAATCTGCAAAGTACTACCTCGAACAACCGTCAGACTACACAGCAGAAAAGGCAGAGGAGCGGTGGCGGATGGTGGTTTAAGAAGGAGTAGGATGGGGATGAAGAGAGAAGAAGAGAAAATCTCCGAGATTTAGGATCGGTAGATGGAAAAACCCCTCGAGGGGGACAAATCCCTCCTTTCCCGTCACCCATTGGGGCGTAAAACCCTGGGGGAAGGGAAAGGAGGGAGATGGGGGCGGTGACTTCTTTAGGGTTAGAGGGAGAGAGAGGATTGGGTGCATTTATTATAGTGCATTTACGTAGGTGAAAGAATTGAACTTTCAAATTCGGGATCAGAATACAAATTTTATATATGTGGGTTTCATAACTTTGACAAAATGCCCATCAAGGATTAAAATTTAAACTTTGACAATTTCAAATTCTAAACTAATTCTCAAAAGTCAAATCTAAAATAGTTGCTTGGATTTCAAAAGGTCTTTGAATCAAAGAACCATTTAGGTTTCATTTTCATATTTTCTTTGATTTCAAACATTTTTAAAAGCAAAAAGATTGACTAAGTATATTTCTTAACTTCACAAACGTAAATGATGAGTTTCCTATCAAGGCTCCTCACAAAAAAATCAGCGTTTGTTATTACATAGTATAGATTTATGTTTCATTTTCATCTTTTCTTTGACATCAAATTTTTTAAAAGCAACAAGAATGATTAATATGTAGTATAGATATTTCTGAATTTTGCCGCTCTCAAAGTTCTCATCACAAAAGGTCATCCTGCATTACTATGTAGTATAAATATAGATCAGAAAGTTGAAGGTCTTAGAGGCTGTTTGGATGCATCCTTTTTGCATTTTCATGTTCTCCGTGTTCACTTATGGCTGGTGCCAGAAAACCCATAGGGGACCGAAAAATACATATACATATATACACTTTCGTGTATATATACCGAAAATAGGGCATTTGAATTAAGCATCCTATACACATCGGATGTCATTGATTCCTGCGTGGGCCCTCTCGTGTTTTTTTATAGAATTTTTGGTCGGATTGGATCGGCCGTCCGGTAGCCGTCGACGATCCGGCGCGACCGTCGGTAAGATTTCGGTAAGAAACCCATCGGTCCCCATAGTAGGACTCCTGGTGCATTCCAAAATAGATTTTAGGAGAATGTATTTTCATTTTTGAGGTTTTAGAGTAGAGAAGTGAACAGAGACGGAGGTAAGTATGGGCATATGGGGGCCATGGCCCCAGCGTGGTTTCCTAAGTTTTTTTTGTTAAATAAAAATAGTTGATCAGATAAAATATTTTCAACTATAAATACATATTGTTAGAACACATGTTTCGGATGGAGAATGAATTTCTTACAAATGTTTTGGTTATATTTTTTGAGAAGGAAATTATTGCAATAATTAGTTCCAACGCAATCTTATATAGGTGACTTTCGGATCTAAGGTATCGTTAAATTCCATTTTGATACATGCTTGAGGTGTAATGAATTGAAAAACTTTTATTTTTTCACCTTTTACTTATTTTTGGTTTGTTAAGATCACCTATATACTGATTTTTTTGTTTGTAACGAGTATTATTTGGTCATCCAAATATTTTATGTTCTTGAACATCCAAAATTTAAAATTTTAATTGTTCATGTTGTGGCTGGCCCCCTCACATAGAAAATCCTGGTTCCATCCCTAGAAGTGAAAAAGAGGTCCTGAGGTACTTTTTGCATTTTCTCGAAAGACCACAATACCGTCCTCTTTAGTTGAGTAATAACCAAAATGCCTGGATACGTTTACGTTAGTAATGTGGTTCTTAGGTTTTTTTGGTTGGATTTGAGTTTAATCTTATTCTAAGTTTTTCTTTTTTTTTTTTTGCCTTTTTTGGTTGGAAATATTTGATTCTTCCTAATTGGGCAAATTTTTTTTTTTTTTGAGATTTTCAATTAAGGGATACAAATATTTGTTTAAGAAAAAATAAATATACTCCTATTTCACAATATAAATTTAAAAGATTGGCTAAAACATTATTCATACATATTGTAATATCATAATAAGAACCAAGGGCAACATGGACAAAAATCAACACATAATTCATTTTCATCATTTATTTCCCAAACCCTACTCGTGTTGCAAAATATATTCTGCACATATCTCTCTCTCAAACACTCGAGATTCAAAACACATTATGACCAAAATCCAAATAGCCAAAATGTCAATAAAAAATGCAAAAAGCTAAAAATTGAGACTCTGAAACACCCTCTTAATGAATTTTACTTACGGATGATGCTATGGTGTCCCCGGTCATTTCGGGGACACCGTAATTTTTGGCATAACAGAACCATTACAAGCATAACAAAAATTATTATAAGTATAATAGAGCCATAACATAGCATACCCAAGGCATAACCAAAAACCAATCAAGGCATAACCAAAAATCAACCAAGGCATAACCAACCAAGTTATACCTTGTTATGGTTTTGGTTATGCTTATAATGGTTTTGGTTATGCTTGTAATGAATTTGGTTATGTTTATAATGGTTTTGTTATGCCAAAAGTTACGGTGTCCCCAAAATGACCGGAGACACCGAAGTCATTCCCTTTACGTTATTAGGTACTATGCTATTGGATGGATGACTTTTGTTTCCACTAGCGCGGGAAGGTAAAAGGAAGTTAGAAAAGGCAGCCTTTAAGGCAGTTTTGAATTGGAGTTATAAAAAAGAGAAGAAAAGAAAAGAAAAGAAAAGAAAAGAAAAGAAAAGAAAGAAGTTAGAAAAGGCATTCCTGGAAAAACAAGCTCTTGAGTCTTGACCCTTCACCCAAACAAGGGTCAGCTTACGGGATTGGTGCTGTGCAGTTGCTGCTGCACAGCATCGTGCTGCATGGCTTGGATGTCGTCCGTTTAGCAATCCAACAGTTTAAATCTTATCTCGATAATAAACGGCTCAGATGCAACATGAGTGGAGATGAGATTGAACTGTTGAATTGCCGAACGGACGGCATCCGAGCCGCTCAGTACAATGTTGTGCAACAGCTACACAGCGAAACAACCCCCCTCCATTTGTAGCGTACAGATTGAATAACTTGCAATGTGTGTGCTAACATTTATCTCATTTTTGCAGGAATCTGCTAACCACACATACATCTGTGCACGGATTGTGCACAGATTTTGTTATGGGGTCCGCCATGGGTTTCACACAAATGATCCGAGCCGTTTATTAAATGTAAAATATTTTTTCAAGAGTCCCCGTAAAAAAATCAGCTCAATCTAATACCTATAAGTGCTCGATTCAATCATCTAAATTTTTATTCAGATTTTCGGATAATGAAAAGTTAGATGATTAGATCAAGCACCTATAGGTATTAGATTGAGCCAATTTTTTTTTTATAGAAACCCTTGAAAAAATGTTTTGCATTTAATGAATGGCTCGGATCATTTGTGTGGAACCCGTGGTGGGCCCCACAGCAAAATCTGTGCACAATTTGTGCACAGATTGTCTGTGTGGATAGATTTATCTTTTTTGCAGTGCGTATAGAGCTGCAAACGAGCCGAGCCGAACTTTACAGTGTTCAAGCTTATTTATTAAGTTTTTAACGAATTTGAGCTCGAGCTCAGTGAAAACTTAACGAGCTCGAGCTCGAGCTCGAGCCGAGCGGGCTTTGGCTTGACTCGAGCTTGTTCACGAGACTCAACAGACCAATGAAAAATGTATATACAGTGAGGACTCATAAGAAGGGGACTCATATATATATATATATATACAGTACGGTTCCGGTGAGGGATCCCGCACTTTCTTAAGGTGCGGGACTCCACTTCCCAATTGAATTTCGATGATTTGAGCCGGTCAAAGTGATCTGATTTTAAGGGTCCCCGTGAGAAATCAGCAAAAAAAATGACCAGAAAGGTCTTCATCCTAGCAGTTTTCATTGAACGGTTCAAAAAAAAAACTGATTGGATGAAGCCCTTCTTGGTTTTTTTTTTTTGTTGATTTCTCGCGAAGAGCCTTAAAATCACGTTCTGCACACATTGAATGGTTCTCAAAATTTGATCGGGAAAT
Source organism: Rhododendron simsii (assembly GCA_014282245.1). Lineage (NCBI taxonomy): Eukaryota > Viridiplantae > Streptophyta > Magnoliopsida > Ericales > Ericaceae > Rhododendron > Rhododendron simsii. The sequence goes on along the minus strand of CM024954.1, from coordinate 31,455,041 downwards.
GAGAGTCCCGCATTTTAATAAAATAAGAGATCCCTCACTTGATCCGTGGTGTGTATGTCTATATATATATATCCTCGCATAAGCCTAATACAACTAAAAATATTTTGATAGTGATATATCTTTTATTTTCCTATGGAGCGGGGGTATACTAGTGTGCATGTGCTCTCGCCTCCCTTCGTTGACTGGAAAGTGAAAACGGAAAGAACAAATTATGAAATAACAATAAAAATCCTAAACTTAAGTATATATACCCCGGCTCGCGAGCCGACTCTAGCCGAGCTTATCCTAGCTCGAGCTTGGCTCGTTTACAAAACGAGCTGAAAAAATCGGCTTGAGCTCGTTTGTTTAACTTTTGAGCCGAGTTTGAAAGAGCCACTAACGAGCCAAGCTGCGAGCCGCTCGTGAGCGGCTCAGTTCGTTTGCCGCCCTAAGTGCGTAGGCTTAGTTTCCGATCCAGGACTACGAGGGCATGGTCCTCATTTTTTCGACAATTAGCTACACCAAACCCAGGACACTCAGACAAAAGCACATACAGCCCCTCATACATAGAGACAAAGGATTCTACTGAATTCTGTAGTTGTCTGTATCCACGCACAACGGGGGTCCACTACTGTGGAGGATACTATAGATCATGGACTCAATTCACCAATCTCGTGTATATCCGGACCTAATTCACTTTTATTTCTCTCGGAGATAACCTTGCAATCAGATTACATGGTCTTAACATCCATGATTTAAGCCAACAAAAAAAAAAAATTCAACAAATCTTCACCTCCGCAAAGATGCTTTGTCAAAACATAATGGCTGATGGATACTACTGCAATGTGCCCTTAGGCGCCAAGCACCCAAGGGTGCTTAACACTATGAGGCAGATCAAAGTGCAAGCAATATTGGAACTTGACGCTAGAACGACCTTAGTCATCATTGCGAATTTGAAATGAAAGAAGTTGTTTTGAAGACATTGTTGCTCTTCTGCACTCCTATTTCCACTGAGAGAAATGAGTTTAGATTTTTGATATTTTGTCAATTTCTTTATGTTATCAAATGAGAGACACAGGTGTCGACGTCTTGATAGTTTACAGGCCCTTAAAAACATTTGTTTTTTTATTCTAATAGTCCAAAATCCTGACTCTACTCTTGAAACTTCACCAAGGGCTTTTGATTTTCTACGACTACTTTAAATTGATAGAACATTCTGTTACTTTTATCAATTAATAATAATGTTGATAAATGTCTCGATTGAATGGGTCCATCACATACTTGCAAGTTTTGGTCACAGTGCTAAAACCTACTCCATTCGTCCCCTCTTTAAAGTTCAGTATTTCATTTTGGGTTGTCCCTTAATAAGTGTCTATTTTGTAAAGTTAATGGGTAAAAATTAATATATTTTCTATTTTGCCCCTAAAAGTAGATTCCATTTTGAAAAGTTAGTGAGCAAAAATATAATGATGATGTCTCTATAGAGGGTAAGTAGAGAAAGTGGAGGTAAAAGTTAATGTTATTTTGTATTTTGCCCATAAAAGTAGATTCTATTTTGAAAAGTTAGTGAGTAAAATGTAATGATGATGTCTCCATAGAGAGTAAGTAGAGAAAGTGTGGGTAAAAGTTGATGTGAAGGTGTAATGATGATATTTTTTAATAAGTTAGAATTATAGAGCAGGACACTTAAAAATAGACAGAGGAAGTAACTTTTATTGTACTACAGTTAAGATATATGGGTGGTCCAGTAAATTTGGCAAAGTTAGGCATTAGTCATATCTCTTTACTCTAATAACCCACTGAATCAGCAATATTAAACTCATTTGTGGCCATCTACTCAAACTCACAAAGGTCAATATGTTGGAAAAGCTTATGGTACAACTTTGACAGAATATTTTTGTAATTAATCAAAATAATTCATAAACTTTAGTGCGTACCATACACACTCATTTTCCCCCTCCCCTTAATAAAATGTTACTTTTGCCCATCAAACAAAAAATACCATAAAAACTCGTAATGAATGAACCAAAAAACTACATAAGAAATCAAACATTACTCACTACATCTAACAATGCTGACTTTCGCCGAGAAAAAAGAAGAAGAAATCAAACTGTAAAAAATGCATAACATGCACATGAACCATAAAATTTATAGCTAACTATAAATATGCATTATTCCACTCTCCTATGACGCTAAATAAATAAACAAGAACCATAACATAAATTTAAAAAACACGTAACACATTGTGGCACACACAACATAGTATATATACATAATATATGGGCCGGTTCCGCTCACAATATGGTTTTTGAAATGGAATGTCCACATCAAGGGATGGATAATGATTTATTGTTGCAGAGGCATAGGCAGGTGACCTATACCTTTTTATAGTTGCTGCAACGTCAAAGAGCAAAGTTATAGTTATAGACGACCAAATAATCAATCAATCAAAGGTTTATTGGGTAAGGTTAACTTGCTAGAGCGACCAGTTGTTAGAGGCACACGATCTTCAACATGTCTTAGTGTGGTAATCATATAAGTAATGCATTGCATGGACTTTTTTTGGGTGAAGTTGGTGATCAAAACTTATCTCTCAAAAAAAAGAAAAAGGAGTTGGTGATCAAAGGTATTAAGTTCGTGTCCGTATTACTCCATCCGTCCCCTTTTAAATGTCTCGATTCGTAACTCTAACTTATTAAAAAGACATCATCATTACAACTTTCACATTAACTTTTATCTCCACTTTCCCTCTTTACCCTCTATGGAGACATCATCATTACATTTTTACTTATTAACTTTTCAAAATGAAATCTATTTTTAGGGATAAAATAGAAAATTCACAAACTTTTACCTACTAATTTTACAAAATAAACACTTATTGAGGGACAGCCTAAAATGGAATACTGAACTTTAAAAAAGAGACGGAGGGAGTATTATTATTATGACAAAAAAACACGATATTTTAATGAATGAATAGTAATTTACACAACATTGTAGGAATCATATGGTAATGACATTTTAATGTGGCAGCAACACTCGTGACATTATTTGAACCGAAATTTAGTTGAAAATGAAAGAGCATAACTAGCACAACGAAATTAACGTTATGATTATAATTTTTTCAAAGTCCGGTATTCAGTCCAATGGACCGATTGATCTAGTGAACTAATTCTATGTTCAATAGCTGGAGCTCAATTAAAGCTGCGACAAAGTCCTGTATGAACATGCCTAACATAGGCATCGATCTAACATGGGAACTTCATATTAGCAATAAGATTATGATCTTTCATGTGTACCTTCACACTGAACAGCGGGTTTTCATCCCATCCTTCATTATCAGACCCTTTAGACTAGTGAGGTCTTCATCATTCTCACTTTCTCAGATTCAGACACCACCACTACCAGTATCAACAGCTACAGTAGACTTCGGTTGTTCATCAACTCTATCGTACAAATTAATGTCAAAGATGTCATCATTTCCTCATACTCCCGGACCCATCATTCATCAACCCCTCCTCATGCATCAACTCTTCCTCATTTTCATTCCCAACTCAACACCCCCAGCAGATCCTATGTTTCATTAACAGACTCATTATCAAATGTTCTCCCTATATCAGACAAGTAGATATCGACATCATCATCGTAGTGCACCCAATTTCCCTCCTAAACCACCAATGCCAAGAACTCCCTCCTTCAGAACTCTCAGTTCTCTTAGGTTTATCAGGTCCAGAAAACACATCCCATTAGATGAAACAACCTTCACTTGTTTCAGCCCCTTTTCTGATAAATGAACACCACTGACAAGCCCTCAGCTCTCTACCATGTGGTTTCAACTCAAAGTGGGCCCCATGGTGTATTTCAAAGGTAACACTATGGGTCTGCCATTCTGTCACCACCAAAGACAGAAAAAAAACTCTAATCATTCACTACTTAGGTATCACCGATAAAAACACTACTCTTTAAAAAACACATCAATGTTCTTATTGAAAGTACATGTAAATACTATTTACCAAAAAGAAGCTAAATTTTAGAGAATGACATGCTGATATCCCACAAACTATTCCATATTCCAAAAACATGAAACATCAAAAGGACCACTTGCAATGACAAGAGCAGATTCGTCAAGCTTTACAATAGTTTCCGAAATAGGGAGTACCATTACCTTTGCTGTGCACTGCGCTTCGTTGCCCTCTTAAACTTCAGCTTGCTGCAATCGCGATTTGGAGAAAACCCAAGACCTCTCAAACATTCGCAATGTTTCTCACTCACTTTCCCCTTTGCCGATCTGTTTATTAGCTGAACGCCAATTGTGTATTTAAATAGAAGGCATAACTCGTCCTCACACAACTCCACTGTGCTGCGCATGATGAAGTTTCAACATTGTACCACAATTAATGTTCAGTATCTGTTAGTGACGTTACGAACGAATCCTGACTTCTAAATCCCGCTGGAATAAGAACATGGTACAAAGGTTTCCGTTTCATTAATAAAGAGTTAAATAAAAACAGCACGAACGAAGGACTATACATCTATACATTTTAGAGTTAAGTATAAATTCCAGCAATATATGAAGCTGCCTCACAATTGGATGAGCTTGCTTTGCAGCAGAGATAAGATTTCCTCCAGTGCCAAAAAAATGTTCAGTCATGTCTCAGGCTGACCAACTCAATATCGAATATGACGGTCCCCAATGTTGAGCCTTCACCATTTGCCAGACGAGTTGGGTTGAAAATTGTAGTAAACAGCCTTTGCCTATCAAAAAGCTGTACAAATGCAGAAGCCTTGGCAATTAACATGTAAGATGTGATCTCATGAAACAAAGCACCTACTCAAACCCAATAAAAGAAGCTGTTGATACTTTGTTTACACTTCTAAGTGGTTTTTCAACCATGACATACACCTGGTAAGTTCATGAATCCAAACCTTCTTTAAAATTTTTGGATAGCAATACTAGGTATAATTACAAATTTACTGACATTACATCCAGACCTACATAATGAAGTTAAGATACGACTTTTGGTAATAGAAAGATGACTGAAGCAACCAATAGATGATGTATCAGACTTTGATCCACTTCCGCAAAATGCCGATCCAAATTGATTGGGACTTAAGGCTCGGTTTGGTTTAGCAAAAGCGCCTTGAGCAAGAAAATATGCATAAGCAGGATCCCAAATGAGCAATGCAAGAAAATCAGGCATCCTTTCAGCAGTAACTAATAGGCAGTAAAAATATGAGAATTCTATAGATCAAGGAACATAATTTCATGCTACTTCCTTAATCCAGAGTTCTCTCAAATCGTAGGCCACTCACTCTTATTCATGTGGAACTATAAAGAGCAATAAGCACTCCTGTGTAAGTACTTATATTCCAATAAATAATATATGACCCTAGTCCCAAGACATAAATTTTGAGGAATATACATATATAGGAGGGCTTACATTAGGTGGTATGGGTTCTTGAGAAGTATTCTGATATCCTTGTGATGGTGGGATAATGACTCGACGAATGCTTCCGACTTTCATTGATCTTACTGCTGCTTCAATACCTGAAATGACCTGCAATTATTCAAACATCAAATCTTATGCATTCCTCCAGGGGTTTTGTTCAGTAACATATATTGTTGTTATTTAAGAAGCATGAATATGTATCCAGTATTAAATTGTTAACCACCAACTCATCTAAAAGCTTAAGCTGTTAGAGAGAGGGGCAACTTTATTATTTATATTCTCAATACGCCCCCTCACATGTAGCCAGACTCTCCTCCATAAACGGGCTAAATACGTGTAAATTTTAATCATTAGGTAGGCGGTGAGTTTCGAACCTAGGATCTATTGCCTAGTCTGATACTATGTAGAAACTTTATATCCAACTCAAAACTAATTGGCAATGAGTGGAGAGGTCCCAAATTATTAAGTGATCATCCATTCCACTCCCAAGCATTGTAAGACTTTATCTCTCTAACAGCATAAGATTTTAGATGAGTTGGTGGTTAACAATTTAATATGGTATCAGAGCGGGGCCCATTTCATCCCACATTTTATAAAAATTCACAATCCACACCCCACGATGATAGACTAGCAAAAATGCTGTATGATGATAGGACCCAAAAAGCGGCCACACGTGACAAACCTCAAATGCGGTTACACGTGAGGGGGATGTTAAAGAAATAAAGTCCCACATTGCTTGGGAGTGGAATGAGTGATCACTTAATAACATTTGGGACCTCTCCACTCATTGCCAATTGGTTTTGAGTTGGATATAAAGTTTCTATAGCCATGCCTCACATATCTGCGCCTAATACTTGTCAACGGACATGACACGCTAAGTTCCAAACATGTGCCAGACACGCCTAAGTACGAATCCAATTTTTGAAATCTATTTTCTTCTAGTCAAACAAGCTGGGGACATATTAGACGGTGATAATGCAATCTTTAAAAGTTGGTCTAGAGAAAAAAAAAATGGTCGCGCTTAATATGTTTTGAATGCTAATTTAGTATTGACTTCGCATTTTCGGAATGTTCTGGAAGTCCTACGAATCTTCACATATTCTCTGGGATAGGAAAGATTTCAATCATGTATGCCTTTTAGTAGGAATTATTTGATTTGATTTTACTATAGCTTTTAATAAGAAATTTCTTTTCCAATGCCCAGTTGTTTTGGCATATTTCTAGAATCCTCTAGAAGTCACAATTAGGTCAATGACATATCTTTTTCTTTTTTTCTTTTTCTCCTAATTGGTAAGATTCAACCTACTGTTTTGCTTAGGCTTGATTGGAAAGTATCATCTTTTGTTATTTTGTTTTTTAGTATGTATGGGGTCTCCTAGGCTATAAATAAGCCTTCTACAACCTTAGGAAAATTTGGTTTGAGTATTCATATCTAGCAAAAACAGAGAGCTTTCTCTATATTGTGTGTTTGCGAGTTTCATCTCGTGTTTGTTCAACTTTTTCAGTACAATCCCCTGCATTAGTTGGTATTAGAGCCTAAGTTCCAATCTGAAGGATGGTTCAAGGAGGTGGAGCTATAGCCAGCAGGTAAAGGAGGTACAAACGCTCATGATGAAGAAACAAACGCTCTGGATGAGGAATTGTCCTTTTCGGAGAGGTTGTACACCTTGCCGAAATTTGAGGTTGGGGAGGATATCCTCATTCAAAGATTGGATGTTTTGGGGTCTCTCCGTGTAAAGTCATTCACCAAGCTCTTTGTGGTGACCAAGACACATCCTTTCCTCTGAAATAGGGCTGTAAACGAGCCGAGCCGAGTCGAGGTTTGAGCTGCTCAAGCTTGGCTCACCTAAGATTAGGTCAGCTCGGGCTCGAGCTCGAGCTCGAGCTTGAAATATTGGGCTTGAGCTCGGCTTGAGGAGAACTCCCAAGGCTCGAGCTTGGCTCGCCTTAGCTCAGAAAGCTATAGCCAAGTTCGGCGCACGCGATAACGTGGTGGAGCCCTCATCTTATATAGGTATTCTGCTTTGCTCAGTTGTGTGGAGGACCGATGTGGGACTAAAAGGAGAAGAAAGGGAGTTCAATTGAGCATGAACTTGTCCCACATCGGAAGAAGTAGAAGCTTAAGAGCACTCCATTCCCTACAAAGCTTCCTGGTGCACTACTCTTACGACCACGCGCACGTACCCTCAACGGTAACATTTATGACAGCCTTACGAGTTGGCAGTCAAAGTAAGAGTGCATTCATAGTTATATATATACCCATGTATATATCTATATACATACACGATATCGCAAGCCAACTCGAGCCGAGCTTTACGCAACTCGAGCTCGGCTCATTTACAGAACGAGCCAAAATAATTGGCTCAAGCTCGTTCGTTTAACTCATGAACCGAGCCGTTACCGAGCTGAGCTTCGAGCTGCTTACAAACAGCTCGGTTCGTTTACAGCCCTACTCGGAAGGCCTTTCCAGAGACACGCATGCTCCTGAGGTGGCATTTTTAGTACTTTATGGACCAAGATAATTATCAGCTCTAAAACATGAATGACGTAGTGTTTGATTAGACGGAAAATACCATTTTCTCGCAAAATTTGGCAACCAAGAACACAACTAGACCAGTTTTTTAGAGAAAGAAGTTATTCTTCATACAGTTAACATCAAATTAAAATGACAGAGCAAAAACTCAAAAACCTGTTCAGTCCCCATTTGTATAGACGAGAAACAACTCACAAATCTGAAAATTTACCAAAGTACTTCAACATGCGGTGGTAAGTCTATCGTGATTACACTAGGACCACATGAGTTGACTGCACATGCTTTTTCCCTTCTTTGTTTCTTCTATCTTATGTGGGCGGGGGTGGGGTCTAGGATGTGCCTAGTCCAACATAAAGAAGCAAAAAACTGCAACCTCTATGTTTGGAAGGGAGAGTAGCAGAATCCATTGTGCTAACCATGCCTTGACTCTTAGGGCAGATAGCCATATCCATCATAGACACCTTAGCATTTTCATGCCTGACAAGTGGATTATGAAGTATTTCTCTCCTACTAACAAGTATAACATGAGCTAGTGAATAAAATGGAAACATTGGTAAATTGTTCAGGACTCACTTTGCCTGATCCAAGGAGGAAGATGAAAGGAATTGGTTCACCAGTTTCATCTTTATGATCATATGTTGAATCAAATCGCCATCCTTGTTTGGCTGCCAACCTTCCATAGTAATGAATTGCAACCTTAACAATCAAAGTAGCAAACGAACATGGATCAGATTCCCTGAATTTGTCCAAGACATTCCATGTCATTATGTTAAAATTGTCGCAAAGGACAACCCCATTGTAGAACCTAAATGACCAGTGTCAAAGCATATAAAATATGTGCAGCTTGCACGATTGTTATTTATCTTCCCATATAGCCTCCATGTTGCAAAATGCACGATTACAGTAATTCACTATACAATAGCAGATTTTTTTGTTGGGAAAATAGCTTAAAATGCCAGTTTGTCATCATTTCTCTCTCTCTTTTTACGCCAACCCAAATCACCAAACCTGGTACAAATAAGCTCATCAGTGTATCATATCCTTGTCAGAGAACAAAACACTCCCAGACAATTCTGGCTAGTCCAATGCCAATGGCTAAGTCTACAGCAATGTGGACAATTAACCAAATATAAATTTCCAGAAATTGGCTGAAAATTATCCCCAGAAATTCAGATTATCAGAAATTAAGAAGAGATGGTTTTTTTGGAAGATAAATTCTAAAAGTTGCGAATAAAACCTGAATTTTGTCACTTTCAACCATTTGAGTTTTATTTCCACATGAACTACCAACAAGACAACAACTCTTGCGTTTTCAGATAGCACAAGATCTTTCATTTCTTTCTCATTATACAATCAAAAACCATTTCTTGAAGCTTTGCATGAAAATCAGAAATAAATTATATCTAGGGTTTTATGATTACATGCACATAATATGATCAAAGCTGCAAACCAAAAGCATGATGGATACGCTAATGATTGAGTTCAGAACTCCACTCTGAGCTTCTCATAATCCATATTTTGTCTTTTAGCCTCTCACTTGAGCTAAAAGTGCATGCCAAACAAGGGTTGGTAGTAGGACTTTGGTTGACCACCAAGTTTGGAAATCTCTCCAGCCAAACCGAATCATTCCCCCCAAAATGTGCAAATCAGCACCCAAAACAATAAAGTAATTTATACAATTAAACCCACCGTCACTTCTGTAAAAGAAAAAACAAATGAGCAATCAAGTTCAAATGAATAGATTGAATGAGTAAGAGAAAAGGTTAAAGTGGCTGATTTCTACTGAGCTCAAATGATAACCGAACTACAAAACGGGAAAAACAGAATAAGAAGGAAAATATAGCTCTGATGTTGGAAGCACGGAAACAAAAGATCTTAAGAGCGAGAATGTTCTCTATAGGATGCTATCATGCTACTGAGCTGATTGCTTGATTACAGGTCATCAGTTTTTCCATACAATTCCCTTTGAAGTGCTCATGCAAGGAAGCCAGTAACTGGGGCATTAATAGCAGCACCATTCCTAGTTATCGTTAATCCCATGGACAAATATAGGCTCTAGTGAAGACGGAGTGGGGGTGCAAGGAACACAACATTAAAGAGCAGCTCAGACTTGACTCATTAACCAGCTCATTCAATCTTATTCAAGTAGCAGATGAGACAGCCAAAAGCTTTGCGCTGATAATCCTGCTACTAATGAGCCAAGCTTTAACATCAGATTCTTATTTACCAGGCTTTCAATATACAGATTAGTTCAACTGTCTGGACAGAAATGGTAACATAATCTCACCTCAGGCCACGTCCTCAAGTCTTTCATAATGCGAATGCTGATTTAAAAAAAAAATCCGCCATACTACGAGTCTACTTGCCCAATATACATTTCTAACAGTTCAATTGGTTCAAGTTCGGATATGCCGTGCCAGAAGCCAAGATCGAAATGTGCCTAACACCATTCTGAGCTCAACATATGCGTGACCTTTTGCTCCAAGTAAACCAAACCTAAACAGGCTATGTATGGCCAAGTCAAAATGTGCCTAGCAGGCTACCACCATTCCAAGCTCAACATATGCGTGAACTTTTCACTCCAGCTGAGCAAAACCTAAACAGACTAACACATAGCCTGAGTCAGTCCATTTCCAGCCTCACGCATGGGAACACAGCCTTTCCCAAATAATAAGTTAATAATGTGTTGAATACGTGTGGCTAAACACGCAGAAGTATCATGTTCATTTAAGAAACATGCATAATTATGAAAATCCTTGAGACTTTTCCAAATTACAAAAGATCATGATTTCATCATTCACACAGTCAAACAAAACCATGTACTCACTTCTACGGCAATGAAGGAGCCCTTGTCCTGGGAAAAACAAAATTTGGATTCCAACTGTAATCACGGAAATAGAGAAATCACACAGCAAAATACATTTTTTTTTTTGGTTGGGGATAGAAATAAAGCTTTACCTTTTGTATAAAAGCTGCAGGCTTGCCTTGCATTGAAGACATCCATTACAGCCATTTACCCATCACGCTATTTCTGAACACATATACACCTTCATTGCAGTACCAAAATACATTACCATCACACATACTCCTAGAAAAGTAGAATACCATTTGCTTGACGGAGCCACTACAACCCTTCTTGAGCACTACCTCTCCTTCCCCTATTCTTGTTCTTTCCTTCTATAACAAATGATGACTACCCACTCCCTGCCCTTTGCTGTTTTTATCTACACATGCAAGTACTTCACTATTGAGTCAGGACACCCACATTGAGTTACCACCAAAACCACCTCCATTTTCGTCTCATTATCACATTTTCTGTATCATACTTGAATATTTAACCAATTATGCCAGAAATAGCTAGGGTGGAGTAGTACAATATCAACATAGACGTATGTTGATTCCAAATAATTTGAACCCAATTGGATTATGTCTACCAGCCTCTTTCTGTCAAAATCTGCGCACCCTAAGCGAAAATAATGATTTAAAGTCACCTCAGGAAGTCCAATAACATTGTGACATCCCATTAATCAATAGAATAGCTCAACTTTTACATTGTAGAGTGTCCTTACCTTCAACAAGTTCAATCAACCTATCCTCGGATAGAATGCATTAAAGTATACACGTACATATTGTCCTATATCACCCACAGAAACTCACAGGAATATGCGTATAATCATTTTATATTTGCATGTAACTCTGAACATGGTGGAGCCAGTATTTTGATCCAAGGCCGGATATTTTCATTTGAAAAAAGATACTCTTAATACTCCCTTGGCCCTGGTTCCTAAAAGATAGTCCACTACGAAAGACGTGCAATTTTCTGACAAAAAAATAAAGTGCATTCGTGCATAATTTTTACAATTTCTTGACACCAAATGAAAGATCTCAATCAGTTCTTTAACTTGGTATCAAGAAAATTGGATGTCTTTTTGTATGTTCAACAAGTTCAATCACTTGGGACTTGAGTAGAATGTTTTTACGTATATGCATATGTACAGTGTAATATCATATAGGGTTCTAAAAGTCAATCCTTGGCACTAGGCGGCCACCCAATGCCTAGAATCTGGCGTCTAGGCGTTGATAAGGCTTTATGTACATTAGTTGGGAATTAGTCGAATTGATTGGTTAGGCGGGGATTAGTCGGTGGCAGGGGCGGTCTATTGAGGTGGAAAGGGGGACCCGGCCCCTGCAAAACTCCAAATATTCTCGCGTTATACTGATTTTTAGCTTAATTAGGAAAAACTCTATGGAATTGGCCCTGTAAATCCTTGAGTGAAATTTAAAAAAAAAAAAATTCAATTCGTGGGGGGTAAAATCTCTAAAATTAAGCAGCGGCCGTGTACATACACATAGTATCATATCTTCTTTTGACATAGCAATATATACTTAGAGGATCCACATTGTGATAAGCAAATGGGTATGGATAAAAAAACTTAACAACAATGCTCAAAAAACACCTCACATTATAATAAGCAAAGTTACAAGTCTTTTTAGCAAATAGCCAAATTCCACCCATTCCATAACCAAACTTGACAACTTTTACCAACAACCAAAACTCAATAACCAAATTCGGATTTTTTGTAAACGAGTTCCACACCAAATTATTCGTGTCGACAAGACAATTCCAAAATTGAAAAGCCGGTTGCCACAAACCTCCTCGCGCCCTCTCGCGCCGCCTAAAGAGGCTGCCCGTGATATCACGGGCAGCCTTGAGCGTGAAAATGTTTCCGGCAACCGGCTTTTCAGTTTTGGAATCGTCTCATTGAGAAGAATAATTTGGTGTGGTCGGGTGCGTGATTAGAACTCGTTTCCGATTAGACAGATGTGCATTGTGGATTGTGGGTGTTTTTTTTTTTATTAGGGATGCAAAAATAATCAATATGGAGGTAGTGGTTGTTAAGTTTGATTATCGACTAAATGAATAATCAAATGCTGACATGATACATTTTGACTATTGGTTTTGATTATTCCTATTGCGGATGCTCTTATAAAGTATAGTTTTTACTATCAATGTAAAAATACACACACGTAATTCGGCCCCTGCTAGAAACAACTCGCGCGTTCTGCGGGTCTATTTAAATACATGAGTGTAACTCAGAATCACAGAGAGAGAGAGAGAGAGAGAGAGAGAGAGAGAACCTGGTCGCCGTCGACGGGGACCTGGCCATCGCCAATGCGAAGATCCAAGACCTTGACCCCACCTGAATTTGGGAGCTCGACGAAGTCAGGTTTTGACCAGCAAGTGGAAACGGTCGAATTCGAGAAGATGATTACAGACAAGGCGGTGGACCCGAGTGTAACTCTTCTTCTTCCTCTGGTGAAAGGTAATGGTGATGATTTTGGTGAACTTTTTGAAGAGACTTTGAATGAAATTTTGGAAGCAGAAGTGGTTCGAGTAGATGTTTGGGGAGGGATGAAATCAAGGGTTAAATGGCAGCGGGGAACATAGAAGACAGACGAGACTGACGACGAGCAGTTCATATTCTCTCCTCTCCAATCCTCTCACATGCAAATTGCTACTCCACCCCCCCCCCCCCCCCCCCCCCCCCCCGACACTTCGGCCATTTAGTTTTTTTTTTTTTTTATTATCTATTTTTTCCTCTTTATTTTGTTTTGTTTCTTTTCGGTTAGATTTTTTTTTTCCGTTTATTTTCTCGTTATTTCCTTTTTTTATTTCTTTCACTTTGAATCTTTTTTTTTTTAATTTTCAATTATATTCTTTATTTGTTTCTTTTCCCATTTACCTCCCTTCTTTTATTTTTTTTTGGTTAACTCAAATCCTATTTTCAATTAAAATTGACTTTATACTTAATAAATTTATATTATTTTAATTAGTTAAATAATTAGTCTTAATAATGAATAATAAAAATTACTTGTCATGAACAATAATAAATTGAAATAAAATTTCATTTTATTATAATTGAGTACATATTGTGAAAACATGAAAATACATAAAAACACAAATTCTAATCAATATCTCCTCCAAATGCAACTCTCGGCGTGTTTATCCTCATTACTTCGTACCACAATTGCAAACGTGTTCCATAACTGGCAGCCCATCCTTTAGCTTCGTCCAATGCATTCTCCTCTCACCAGGTTGGGATGGGTGGTACAGGGTAATGAGGTTGTAAGAACACTTGCACAAAGTGATTGTTATTAACACGGGCAATAGCAATTTCTCGACGGTATTCGATCGGAACTGGAGGGGACCTCAATGGCAAATGAGTAAAACAACCATAAACATCCTCATCAAATGAATGCAGTACAAGGTTGTACCTTGTTGCGATGACAATTCCCAAAGTCATAGCCTCCATCCAATGTTCCTTTGGTGCCGTAGGCTCGAACCAATCCAGTAAAATTAGTAGACGCTTTGCCCAATCATGTGCTGGATAAATCACACTGTATAGATAATGATTTTGTCGAATCTCTTCAATAAGTTCCTCTCGTACTCGACTCCAATCATTTTCACTATACCCGATTAGTGCAGCTATCGCCCTGAATCCACAATGACCATCACTAAGCACGTCAACAGTGTGGGAAATATAACGCCGATAAGCCTGAGGTAATCGCTGAATGTAGCGATCAGGGATGGGTGGAACTATAAATTGAGTGTTGCGAACCCCCAAACCCCTCCCACGTCTCCCTCTCCCTCTCATTTGCGATGTTGCAGTCCTAGATCCTGAAGTGGATGCTTCTGAGAAAGAAGGTATGCGACGTGTACTTTGCTCATTTCTACCTGCAGGTCGACCTCTATGTTCTGTGTTGTACGATGGAGGTTGAATTGTGCTACGAGATGGATCTGCCATATCGATAATCCTGTCTATGATATGCTCTCGCATCGGTGGATCCATCCCATCTAATATCTCAACGACCTGAGATGTCCTGTCAGGTCGTGTTCCCTCCTCATTAAACTCGGTTGCGTGCATAGACAACCTAGTCCAATGAGCGTGGATACTCCATAGCGGAATTGGAGTGGAAATGGAACGATAATATGCAAGATCGTGCATGCATGGCAATCCGTGTGTGATTTTGATCGTACAGTTGCAATAGCCAACAATGTGGGGGGATACTTCTAAAGCGGTTTCTAGTTGATCATGTATGAACTCCATTGCCTCTAATGAAATGCGACACCTTACCTGATCAAAAATGTCGTCACGTAATTGTTTGTGGCGTGGAATGTTCAATGATTTCTCGAACGACTTCTTAATTTCCCCGAACTGATTTTTCAACATCTTGTGTATTTTATCAAAAGATGTTTGCAGCGATGACATGGTATCCCCCAAATATAGCTTTAGCCTCGCATGTGCAGACTCTGCCCTGTAATAGAATAATGCACTATGTTTAAATAGGAAAGTATCAAAAATTATTCCTTAGTGTAGTAGAGAAATGTACAAAATTTTAAAAGAAAAGTCAAAAAGCGATTATACCTTTGACTTGAATTGCTTCCGAGGTGCATACATGTATCTGTCCATGCTGAAACAAACCGCTCTTTGTACGACATTAACCATGTTTGCCACAGGTAAGTTATGACATACGGGAACTGGCGAAAATCGTAGCACATGGCTTGCCACTTATGTTCGAAAGACGAAGGTGTAGATGAATTGATAAGCGAGTGCCATGACGTGATGAAGCGCTTCCATTCCGGACCAAGCACACGGCTGCAGTTCTTCATGACGCACTGATTTATGTGCCAAATACACAGAATGTGACGTGCCGTGGGGAAACATGCTTGAATGGCGTTCATAAGCGCTAAATCCCGATCTGAAACAAATACCAATGGCATCGATGCCCCCTTTTGAAGCATCCAATTTTTTAAGTTATCCAATGCCCATGTCAATGTCTCTTCTTTCTCATTACTAAGATAAGCGAACATAAGCGAGTAAGTTCGCCATGTGGATGTGATACCCACAACCTCCAATAGTGGTAATCGATACTCATTGGTCTTGTACATGGCATCAATGATCAGTACAGACGGAAAGTTGACAGATAGCTCTAGACTCGTAGGATGAACCCAAATAATATCTGTGATTTCGTTGGTATCTGGATTTGTAAGAAATTGATGGAGGTAATTGTTCTTAAGTAATTGATTTATGACATACTGAATAGGAGTTAGACCGTCCAGTTTGGCTGTTTTGTTTGCAAAAATGGCGTTATAAATGCTCTTGATTCCCGTAGTGTTTGAAGGGTCTTTTTGCTTCAAAATATTAAGAATCTCGCGAGGCGCGGTACTGTTGGCCATTTCAACCACAAATTGTTTCTCTAATGATTTTAGCCTTGACGGGTACTCGTGGCCCTCAATATATTTTGCCATTTCATGGTTATGGACACCATTAATAACCTCTAAACCCCACCTGATACCGTATGGATGTTGTGGTATACCGCGTAGTTGAAATGGGTAATCGCATTTTCTAGTCCCAGTGTTTCTTTGTAAGGATTGCCCTTCAACTAGATTCCGTGGCGGTTCGTACTTTCCTCCTCTTTCACAACCAAGAATGCACTTCGGCAGTTTGCCGCCTTTTAACTTAGCAGAATTTAAAATAACCACCACAATACCATATTTTAGTCCAACGCTCCGCGTCCAAGCTAACACATCTTCTCTACTTTCAAAAATCTATAAAAAAAAAAAAAAGAATATATATATAAATACAACATTAACCATTCTTAACATAAATAACGAATATGCAATACAATAACAATAAAGACTAACCTGATCGGTGGTAAATTCTGGTGTATAATCGCGACTATTGTGGGAGACGCTCTTCTCACTACGAACATCATTCTCAAATGACCAACTATCTGAAATTGAAAAGTTGTAATCATCCATTGTTCCGTCCCAGATTTTTCGCTGCAACGTTCCTTCAAAATTTGACAGATACACAGTTTGTGAGGAAAGCCTAAGTAACCATGCTAAATTTTCACCGAAAATCATTATTCTAAATTTTGTGGATTATGTTTGACATAGAAATAACTAGGAAAGTCCCAGGTCGGATGGTCGGACGAGTCCAGTTAGAATCACCATTCCTTCCTTAGTCGGTACGAAGCCAGACTTGTTGACAAACTTTCAAGGGTGTTAGCCTCGGGTTACTCCACAGTCGTAAAAAAGATCGTAAGGCATAATGTCACATGGACGGATACCTTTGGAGTTGAAACCACTTATGCTTTAGACCAATAATTTTAGTAGAACAAATTTGCTAGTTTTTTTAGTACTTTAACTTAGCATGCATTTTTAAACACAAAAAGAAAAACGGAAGGTTAGAGTAGCTTACGGAAGGTGAATGTGGCTATCGAACGAAGTGATTTCTTACGGTAAGCTTACGGTAACTTCGAAAGAAAAAAGAAAAGACTTTCTTTTTCTCTCGAAAATAAATCTTGACTAAACTACTAAAGTTTTTTGATCTAGAGGCTGGTCGGGTGGTGGTTTGGTGGGGGCCTTGGGTTGCGTTTCTTGAATAACTCAAGAAGAAACTCAAGAATATGAAGAACAAAGAACAAACACAAGGTTTCTAGAGATAAAAGTTGGGGAGATTTAAGGTGTGAATTGAATGGCTTAACAAATGGTCCTATTTATAGGAAAATGAGGACCTCTCTCCCCACCCCATATGGCCGGGCCCCCTTAAATAGTGAGTTTTTAGCTTGACAAATGGTCTCTCCCCACCCCATATGCCCTGCCCCCCTTAAATAATGAGTTTTTGGCTTGACAAATGGTCTCTCCCCACCCCATATGACCGGCTCCCCCCTATCCCATATTTGCTCCATGGTTCAAGTCTAATTCTAGGTTCAAGTCTAATAAAAATATTCTTACAAAAATATGTATTTCAATTTTCAATCCGTTTGAATTGGTGTAAAGATATTATTTTTCTGACCATTTCATCTTAAATTGTCATAATAAATTTTTGCCTCCAAGCCCTTTTAATGGACACCCTAAGAGAGTCTTGAAACTAAATAATGAGTTTTACAGTGTTTGTTGAAAGGTTTTATAGCAAAAAATTCATTATGGCCATTTAAAATAAAATGATAAAAAATATACGATTTTTTGTTCCGGTGTATTTATAGAAATTAAATAAATAAGATAAAATTAATTAAATAAAAACAAAAATTAAAAAGTGGGAGTGTTTTAAGAGGGGAGGGGGCCGGAATGTTTTTGGGCGTGGGGGACCGCCCGGGTTTTGCGGGGGGGGGGGGGAGTAGCACCTCTCCTCTCACATGCACCGAGTCGTATAATTTATTGGGGGATTTCGTACCCGACGTTTATATGGTGCCGATTGATGCCTTAAGCTAACTTTTTATACTACATAGTCATACTATATTTTATATGAAATTCATTTTGGGTCTTAAAATAATTCAAAAAAAATACTAATAAATTTTAAAATATCTTTTTACGAAGTCCTATAAAAAAAATTAGTTCCAACGAAATTGGTTAGTACTATTTTTGAATTCATAGGGGTGAAACTACTCAATTGCGTAGCTTTGTTACTACGAATCTAGAAATAATACTTATCGATATCCGTTGAAACTGATTTTTCAAGGTCCCATAAAATAATATTTTAGAATTTATGGATATTTTTTTGAATTTTTGTTGAACCCGGAATGAACCCAATATAAAATATAGTGTAACTATGTAGTGTATGTAGCATTTTTGCCAAGTTTAGAGAACCGGACTCTTGAATCCATTCGCAACGGATTTTTTAGCAATTTGACAACGATGGTAGCGGCGTTTGCAACGGATTTAGTGACGATTTTTCAGTCTGCGGGCGAGAATGAGCGCCAGTTGGTTGGTTGCAGATCTTGGTTTCTCCACCTACCTTCACGAATGTGACTCATATGGGTCCAGCTTCGGCGAATGATTTTATGCGGCTTTTCTAATTAATTTATCTTCTTTTTGTTTGATTATTTTCATTGTACTCCCTTTGTCCCTTATTTAGAGTCCAATATTCCATTTTAGGTTGTCCCTTAATAACTGTCTATTTTGTAAAAGTTGGTACATTATCTATTTTGTCCCTAAAAGTATATTCCATTTTGAAAAGTTAGTGAGTAAAAATGCAATGATGATGGGTAAGTAGGGAAAGTGGAGAAAAAGTTGATGTGAAAGGTATAATGATGATATTTTTTTAATAAGTTGGAGTTACGAAATAAGACACTTTAAAAGGGGACGGAAGGAGTACTTTGTTTTCGTACTAGTATAACAGGGATAATCTTGTTCGTCAAAAAATATGGCACTCCAACACAAATTATACCTGTTTTTGCTTAATAATTCTATAGAATTATTTTTTCGTCTTCGTTTAAATGATTTTGTCTTTTTTAGTTTGCGTCAAATTTTTAATTGATTCTTAATTTTTTATGACGAAAAAAAGTTAAAAGGTTAAAAATTACTCATATATCCAAAATATTAGTAACAAAAGTTAATACAATGTAAAACATTGAACTTGGGACCTCGGGATGGTAAAAATTCTTGGGGCCACCCCATGCTTAAAAACCCTTTAGGTTAGCTAGGATTGGTGGGGGGCTGGAGAGATTAGTCACCAAAAAAAAAAGAAAATGTAAAATATCGAATAACTTGTCATATCAAAAGAGGTAAGGGGTCAAAATATCAGGTGGTAAGTCCCATTTAACTTGTATTCAGGTGAAGGCACTTCTCAAACGTAACAAGCTAGTCTGCAACTTACTACCTGTGTGGGCACACGCCCTTAAAAATTTGTATGAAAATCGGGTGTGCCCTTTTGAAAAAGCGTAGCGAAACGCTTCGATTCTGAGTCGCCACTCGGGTTTTGTGGTAAACCACCCAAGGAACCAAACTTGAAATGTTTGCTACGTCATTTGATTTTGAAAAAGGCAAAGACTGGTCCGTCGTCACCTTGAAATCTGAGGTTCGGGAGCCAACTTACAAGAGGGGAAGGGTTTAAGGCGCCCCTCTCTTACAATCCGGAGATTGGTCTCTACTCAGGCATTTTGCAAAATGTTTGATTCTCTCTCATTAATCGATTTGTAGCCAATTAGGGTAGGGAACAGTTAAAAGAGGATTAAAACTGTAACATGTTGGCAGGATGTGATAGAATGACATGCTCATTTTATTGAAACAATTAGTTTATGAAGAAAATAAACTCATGTTGGAATTTTAAGCAGACTGGAAGACACTGTTCTGGAATGATGTAAACAGGAAGAAACCAGTATGCACTGATCAAGTCATTGCATGGTGATACCACCTGCGTACGCCACTTCCTGACTTGCATATGCCAGTAAACTTAAGCCCACAGCTCTTATTTTCAACCATTTGGGCTCTGAAAATGATCAGTGTACACTCAGGACAAACCAAACAGTATTATATAGCAGGTAACATACAATAATAAACAGTTTGTATGGGCTTAGAGGCCACCAAAAGAATTGAACACCCCATAAATAGTGTGAAAAAAAAAAAGAGGCCGAGGCCTAGTTGCCATGCAATGGCTAGCCATTGAACTGGTTTGATTGGCATACGCGACTGAAGAACTACCGTACACCAGTTCTAACCTTTTATCGAGTGCTTGGCTTTACACTTTCTGGGTTCTGAGACATATTCAGAAGGACCCCAGAGGTATTTCAAAGAAGCATAAATGAATATGAGCAAGGTAAAACGAGCAAATTTAACTATGGAAAGCAATAAACAGTTTTTAGCATGCTTCACAGTGATATATGGAATGAAATACAGAAAATAGCTAGACCTTGATCCTCATACCAGTACTGCACATACAGTCATTACTAGCGTACGCGTACTATGGACCGGCGTGCGCCAGTTTTAGCCATGCACGGTTTTGAAACTTGCTAATTTTGGGTCGGGATTGGTATTGATTACTAACTTTGACCCTGACAGCCCCCCTCAATGATTAAGACATAGAGAGTTTTTCACAAATGTGATATACCTTTGGCTTTGAGTTTGCAAGAGTGTTTTGAGCTTTGAACTTAGAAGGTTGATGGAGTATGAGAGTGAATAAGTGAGAATGGAGTGATGTATGGTGGTGTTACTTGTCAATGCCTTTCAAAAGGAAGAAATGGATGAACAAGTTACTTTGAGGTTTGAATTTATAACTAGGGAGTTCAAGTTGGTAACCTAGTGTATGGGTGAAAAGAGGGGATATATATAGGAGAATAGGGAGATGTAACCAGCTGCAAAAGGGACCGATTGTCTTGGAGTGAGGGCTTGCCTTGCATTAAATGCATGTGACAAGTGATGGGTGGCTTTGTGAGAGGGGGTAGGGAACATCCCCTGCCTCGAGATCAACTTTAGATGGATTTACAGAGTCCTGGGGTGCCCTAAAAGTCTTGTGAATGTGGCTGAATAAAGGTCACGAGACTAGGTTTGACCGGTGTACGTCAGTGAATGACCTGCGTACGCAGGTTGAAGCCCGATGACTGACACGTGGCATTTTGACCAACGTACGCTAGTGTGGACCAACGTATGCAAGTAAGGTTTTGGCTGAGGCTTTCGGGTTAGGTTCAAGGGGTTCAAAAAGGGTTTTACCGCTCAAAGCTTAAACATGCTAACATTCTCAAGGTGTTCTTGATCTTATTTATCATCGGGGAATCAAATACTGTAAGTAAACTAATCGGGAAGCCCAAAATAGGGTGTCTACACCCTACCATGTAACAAGTTCAATGAATAATAGTCTGCTCAAGCCTTTTACTTCGCGAGAAATCAAGGCAGCCTTGTTTGAGATGCCACCAAATAAAGCTCCAGGATACAATGGGATGAATGTTGGGTTTTTTCAAAGATATTGGGATATAGTAAGGGTTGATGTTTATCGAGCGGTTATAAGTTTTTTTCATAGCGGCAGGATGCTCGAAAGCTTAAACCGTACACAAATTATTCTTATCCCGAAGGTTTCAGTGCCCACTAAGGTTACAAAATTCCGCCCTATCTACTTATGCACTACCTCATACAAGATCATTGCTAAAGTCATTGCCAATTGTCTCAAATCATTTCTTCCATCCATTATTTCGAAAAACCAAAGCGCATTTGTGGAGGGGCGTCAGATAACGGACAATATTCTAATTGCGCATGAAGTCACGCATTACATCAGACACAAACGGAGGGGCAAACAGGGAGTGGCTGCTTTTAAATTGGATATGGCAAAAGCTTATGATAGGGTCGAATGGAGTTATCTTCAGTTTGTTTTGGAAAGGTTAGGCTTTCATCCAAGATGGGTCGGTTGGGTTATGGAGTGCGTAAAGACTGTCACTTTTTCCATCGTGATAAACGGGGAGGCAGGGGAAACTTACAACCCAGCAGAGGTATAAGACAGAGGTGTCCCCTTTTGCCTTATCTTTTTCTTCTACGCAGCGAAGGTCTCACAACCCTAGTCAATGATTATGCAAGTAAGAACCTTCTGCATGGCTTTCGTATTAATAAGTATTGTCTGTTGATTTCTCATTTGTTGTTTGCGGATGATTTCATGATTAGCATTCTTGAATCTTATGAGGCTGCCTCAGGTCAGAAGGTGAATAAAGGGAAATCATCGGTACTTTTTAGCCCTAACACTCCAACGGAAGCCAAGTCTCGTTTATCCATGAAAGTGGATATTTCTTTGGAAGCAAGGGCCGCGAAGTATTTAGGCCTGCTAATTTTCCTTGGGCATTCAAAATGAGAGCTGTTCTCCTATATTAAAGATGAAATAATTAAACAATTGAGGAGCTTGGACGATTTTTCCTTCAATAATGCTGGACAAGAGGTATTAATTAACTCTGTTTTGCTGGCGCAGCCAAATTATGCGCGCAATGTCCTATTTTCGTCTTCCAAAATCTCTTATGCAGCAAATGTCAGCTGAAATTGCTAAATTTTGGTGGGGATCAAAGAATGGGCCGGGGGGCGAAAAATCCATTGGGTTAAATGGGATAAACTCAGTCAATGCAAAGGAGATGGGGGTATGGGCTTTCGAGATTTGGTTTCTTTCAACAGGGCATTAATCGCGAACCAAGGATGGAAACTTATTTCAGGAGAATCTTCCCTATTCAGAAGTATTTTTAAAGGCTGTTACTTCCCAAACACGTCGTTCTAGTATGCACTGGTTAATAATCAGTCTTTTTGGGCTTGGAAAAGTATAGTTTGGGCAAGAGATGATAAGCACTCGGAAATGTAATGAAAGGGTGCACTAGTATTTAGTTTTAGTTTAATTTAATTGATAATGAGTTGTTTTTAGATATGTTTGCTCGTAGAGTTTGTTTGTTTTGTTTTGTAGGTGAATCGCCTAATAAGGAGCTTTAAAGGCCTAAGGCATGTCATGGCCTGAGAATGACCCGACGGCTGAGGCACAGCCAAGGCACAGCCAAAGCAAGAGCAACAGCCCGGGCAGAAAAGCAACGGCCAGTGAATTGCCAAGGCAGAAACTACCCAGCCAAGGCAACGCCAAGGCAGAAGCAGCATTGCCAAGGCAAGATCAAGACACCGCCCGAGCAGGCCAGCAGCCAAAGCAGCGAGCAAGGCTTATCAAGCTCGGCATCGATGGAACCAATTACTTGACATCGATGCCGAGGCCATTAGTGCTCCAGTCCCTTATCAAGCGCGGCATCGATGGACTAAATGGCTTTACATCGATGCTGAGCCCCTTAGTGGCCCAGCTTATGCTTGTTGCCATTGATGCCGAGGGCATTAGCGGGGCATCTTCAGAGCATCTGGGGAATATTCCAAGCGCGGAATAAAAAGAGTGATGTAATGAGATCCAAAAACAAGTAGGAAATATTAGAGAGTACAATGTTTAGATCTAGCTTGGATACTTTTCAGTTTTTTTTGAATGTTCTTATTGTGTTCTTGATTTTTAGCACTTTATTTCTTAATTTCCTGCCTTAATTAGTTTTCTTTTGCTACTCTTGCTTTAATTAAAGTTGTAGTTTATTTCCTGATCTATCTTTTAAGTCAAGTTTCTTCTAGTGTTGTCTTTCAATTATGCTAAGTAGATTTTTGCTTGCTCTTATCTTCATAGATATGTGTGAGTAGTTTTAAGGGTTAGGTCATGGGATAATTAGCATCCCATGGCTTGGGCGAAAATTGCATTTTTCACCAATAAAACTTTAATTTTTGGATTTGAAAATTGATGTGGGGTTCGGATTCATTTGGCAAATTACCGAGGTGTTAAACTCTTTGATCACGTGTAGGTGGGAGCATCGCCTACCCACCACACGTGATGCTTAGAGCTCTGTCGCACAAGGTGTTTACCAAAAGAATTCTAGAGCTAGCTTGATAATTGAATCTCTATTTTCCGGTTTAGGGACCTTAACTGCGTATCTTGAACTGCGTGAATTGGTGAAAATGTGATTTAGCTCAAGTCATGAGTGCTAGTGATTCCTAGACCTAACCTATCTTTTATCTAGTTTATTCGTTTTAATTTAGCCATTTCATTTCCACCGTTTCAAAGTAAAACTCGGTTGGCTACCTAACAGCAGAAATCCATACTTGCATCTACAAATCCATCCAAGCCATATAATTATTCCCTTGGGTACGATCCTGGACTTCCGGATTATCATGCTTCAAATGACGTATTAAACCCTACGCTTGGGGTAATATTCTTCTATAGCGGAAGATTTGAAGCAAGAGAGTTAATTGACAAAGGCTGGCGTTGACAAGTACGCTCGAGAGAAGATATACGTATCTGGGAAGATCCTTGGTTGCCAAAGGATCTATCTTTTAAGGTTAACAACAATATGGCGAGGAGAGATGGCTTAGAGAAGGTGTCTCGCCTTATTGATCCCTCAACAAAGGCATGGAAGCACGATTTGATCAGAAATACTTTCAACCAAGAGGATGCTTAATCTATTCTCTCAATTTCGATTAGCTCCACCCAAAGGCGTGATCGAAAAGTTTGGCACCTCTATTCAAATGGATCTTTCACAGTCAAGTCAGCTTCTCATTTGGAAAAGGAAGGAATGGGAAGTCACGTGAATGTTCAAGCAGCTCAAACAAGTTTGTCCGGTGTATTATTGTTGGTGTGGAAGAAATTGTGGGGTCTGAAAATTCGTCCAAAAATCAAAGTGTTTGTATGAAAGTGCTTCAATGACGCGGTAGCAACGAATTTGGCTGTAGTTTCGAGGAAGATAAGAACTGACCCTATATATACTGTTTGCTGCAAGGGGGAGGAATCCATGATCCATCTTCTTTTTAGATGTGAGCCAGCCATTAAAGCTCGGATCCTTTCACCTTTTCGTTTAAGGCCGGAGAAGCTCATAAAATTTCCATACTTAACTGATTGGTGGGGCTGCACCCTGGACCACGTTACCCATGGTCATCTTCCCCCATCTTCTTTTGACTTGGGTCTAGTATATTTGTGGTAGATTTAGAGAACGCGAAATGACTCTGTGTTTGCTGGGATCAAATGGATGACGGAGGCGGTAAACGGAAAAGTGCTAGGAGATTATCATGAGTTTCTAGAGGCCAATACGAAACCACCTTCCTCTTCTTTGCAAATATTTGTTCCAGCTGAATGGAGTACATGGGCACGGCCTGACTTTAACGTGGTGAAAATAAATGTAGATGCAGCAGTGTCCAAAACGTTAAATGTAAGTGGTATAGGTACTATAGCTCAAGAAGTAGATGGCAAGATAATTGAAATTTCTCTCAATATTCATAATGGGATTACTTCCCCTAGGGTTGCTGAAGCTCTTGCTATTAGAGATGGTTTGAACTTGGGTATTACTCAAAACCCCGGGGGGAAACCCGCTGGGACACAAATGGACCCAACATCCGGACAGAAACTAGCGTAAACATCTAGACGAAACAAAACTAAAACTAGAATAAAAACAGAAAAGAACCTTTCGATTTTAGAGATGTCGCCAGACAAGCGCCGCCACATAAACTGGAGACTTATTTATCGGAGGGAGCCTAGCCACCCTAGCTTCATCTCACTGTTAGATCTAGCCCAATGTTAGAGGCGGTAGAGGTGACGGGAAGGAGGCGTCAGAGGCAGTTGAGAGTGGATTTGGTTGGGGATGGGTGGAAAGGTGAAGGAGGGTAACCGGCGAAGGGGAGCGAGGGGGAGCAGCGGCGCCTCCTTTTTCTAGAGAGAAGGGAGAGCTGTAGAGAAAAGAACCCTAATACTGTATTTTCTCCTCCTTGGGCCGTCATTAAATTGCAAGGACAATTTTGTCAGTATGCATTTTAAATATGGGAAAATGACGGCCAAGGACGTGTTTTGATAATTAACGCTGGCCAATGTCATTTTCAGCATTAACAAATGTTCTTAGCTTACTCTTGGTGGGTATTAATTATCAAAACACGTCCTGAGCTGTTATTTTCCCCTTTAAATTTTGAATTGTTATAACCTTGAAAACTTGATTTTGCATGTCCAAACTTTATCAGAATTCATAAGGCGGACCATCAAGAGTATATAATTATGTTAGCAATAAAATTGAATCTTTGGAGACCTTTAGAATTGATACAAAAAAACTCTATTCTAAAGTACAAATATTCAATTCGTTAACAGCTGAGTGTATACTACATCAGTAGCAAGCAAGGAATGAATGAGTTATCTTCCATTCAAATTTCACACCTTGAGAAAGACAAGATGCCAAAGAGTCTTGAGTTCCAACCTTTAGTTCATGCAATGTGCTCACAACTTGCTACTTTTTTTTTTCTCAATTGGCATGAGAGATCATTATATCGCGTATGAAGTACAAAGTACAAATCACGGTACACTACATCCGTTGTGTGAGAGTCCACAAGATAACCAAGCCCAACAATTGAACCAAAAGGTTAAATAAGCTCATCAAAGGGACCACAATCGTTATAAGCCCAACTCAACTACAAGCCGGGGAGAAATAACTCCAACAAATACAAAAAGAACACCCACACAAAGGTAGGAAGACTCAAACTCCTAATCTCCTAGTAAGATGCAAGAGTCCTAGCCAACTAAGCTAGCCCCAGTTGGTTCACAACTTGCTACTTGAGGAAAGCCCTTGTGTTTCGAATCGAAGTCAGATTTTCCTCAAGGAGGTCTTGAGTTTGATTGCATCATATGCAATAGTATGTTTCTACATACTTGTTGGTCCACATAGCAATCCAACAGAGGGGTGAATTGAGAATCTCAAATATAATACGAGGTTTAAAAACTAATTGCAAGAATAGAATAAAGAAATAATAATCGCAGCAAATTGAGTAAGCTCCAAACAGATCAACACAGCAGACTGAGCAAGCTCAGACAAAAATAGAGATTAAGTGCAAAGAATTAATATGCAGATTTCTAGAGTTACATCTATGAAACTAATTGACTGATTATTGAAGATATTCTACCACAACTCATTATTCAAGGATAGATCAATTTACTCATGCAATATAGATATGCAAAAAGTAAATTCAAGAGAGTAGGGAAGAGAGAATCGAACGCAAGGATTTATAGTTCACTCCCCAAGTGTCCAACTTGAGATTTACTGCACTATCTCCAATAGTTGTACAATCTTCTAACTTCGCAGGTGCTAGACAATCTTTACGAGCAATCTATCCCCAATTGCTCCGACAAATTTTGACTCTGATGTTAGTCATACCTAACTCCAACTAGTTTTGACTCCGGTGCTAGTAACACATAACTCAAAGTGATTTTCTCTCCAAAACCACTCACGAAAAGATAATCTCTCACAATAGTATAAACAAGAGCGTACAATCCCTTTTACAAAAGAGATCAAAATAAGAACTCTCACACAAGTGTATATATATCAAGATGAAGAGTTGAGTTAAATGAGTGATTTGCAGGTGATAGCTCACAAATATTTTCTTCAAGAGGTATATATATTGCTTTCTCTGTCTTCTCTTTTTAACCTTGAAGACTTAATTGAACGTTGAATTTTTCTTCTAGCCGTTTGGAGACAATCAGCGCCACAATCTTGCTTTAATGATCCTTTCTATTCTTGTTTGCTTTCAAGCAAGATGCATGTTCGCATATTTATGTATAGTGGTTTGAAATATTAAGGGAAAGGTTTGACCTTAATCTTTCTCCTTATTTTTTCTTTACTCTTGACTATTGGAGATAGAATCTTGATGTAGAATATTTCCTTGCGTTGCTAAATCAAATTCCTATAAAATAAACATTTATTCCAATGAGTACCAAATATCATTATACTCCCTCCGTCTCAATTTACTTGCCATTTTTGGGAGTTCGTACCACTTTTCAATTAATTATTTCTTTTAATTTATAATGTTTAAGGTGATTTCGAAAACATTGAATTATAGAACAAATCGAGATCTATCGAACAAGATCCATATTAGATATAAAATTCATTACCACTTTAAAGATGTAATTAGTTTTTTTAATATGTTTTGTTATCATAATATGTTATCGTTAAAATCAATAAGGCTTTCTATAGAAATCTTTTTCCTAACAATACCCTTGGCTTTACGACTTAAAAAAATCAGTCAAAAAAGAATAAAATTGCAAAAGATACACTTTAAAGATATAACTAGTTTTTTTAATACGTTTTGTTATCATAATATGTTATCGTTAAAATCAATAAGGCTTTTTATAGAAATCTTTTTCCTAACAATACCCTTGGCTTTACGACTTAAAAAAATCAGTAAAAAAAGAATAAAATTGCAAAAGATACACAACAAGAACAACAGCTAGTTTAAGTTCTTGTATCCGAAAACTGCTATTGTGCTTCTTTGGGAAAAATTCTAATAGCAGATTATGGGATTATGGCTTTTAAAAAGCTATAGGGGAGTGTGTGCTACGAATTTGAGAAGCAACTCTTAAAAAATAGAATCTTTTTTTTACACACACAACGGTTGTGTAAAACACAACACACAACCAATCTCTTACCGTCCATTGCTGTAATAAATGGCCAGGATTTGCTCAAACTCTTTTCCGGAAAAGTTAAACTTTTCTCTGGAAGACATTTTTTTAAAATCTAGACTATTCAAATATATCTGAACGGTCAGAATTATGCGCACAACCAACACAACATTTGTGCGCGTAGCATTTTTGATGATTTTAATGTTTTTACAAATCTGAGAAGGTATAACTAGTGAAAAGACAAAATGCACCTTACCATTCTAAAGTGTGTTTGCGAGAGTTTCCTTTTAAAATTTTTTTTTTTTTGAGATTCTAACTTTTCAAAAATTTAAAAACTTTTCAAAATTAGTTTGGAGTATTTGCCACAAAATCTAGATAAAAGATTCTTGGATTCTACACATTTTGATAAGATAAAAAGGGAAGAAAATTCTCAAAATTCCAAAAAGGTTGGTTTGGGTAGCTTTTGAGATTTTGTAACACAATTTCTCAAAAAAAAAAAAATCTCATAATCTAGCCACTACAACATGTTTATCAACTCCTAATAGAACATCGGAGATGTATTTTTTTCCCTTCTTTATCTCCACGGCCTTGGTACCCTTTTCCTTTGCTTGTACTAAGGCACCATTACCCATTTTGACTTGTGAATTCGAGGAAGTATCGAGCTTGGCAAAAATGCTCTCCTCACCAGTCTTGTGAATTAGAGCTCACTAGATCAATACAAGCTGGGGCATGACAATTTGTGACCGGAAAACAAAATCGGTGGCTGAAGACAATGGTGAGTTCAAGCAATCAAGGTTTCGGAGCTCAATAACCTCCGTGCCCAATATTTGATGGTGAGAATTGTGATTTTTAGTGTGTAAAAATGAAAACCTTACTTGTATTGAATGATTTGTGGGAGTATGTTGAGAACAAAAATGCGAGTACTTTGACGGAGGCTCAAAAGCAACAATTGAAAGCACATAAAAGAAATGATGCAAGAGCCCTCTCGATGGTTCAACAAAGGAGTTGTCGATACGATCTTTCCAAGAATTACCAACGAGACTAAAGCATAGGATTCTTGGGATATTCTTCGAAAGGAGTATAGAGGCGACTCAAAGGTAAGAGCTATTAAACTACAATCTTTGAGAAGAGATTTTGAGAATTTGAAGATGAAAGATTGGGAATTGTTGAAAGATTATTTTTCTAGAATCATGGAAGTAGTTAATCAAATGAAAACATATGAGGAGAATATTTCCAGCAAAAGGATGGAGAACATTTTAATCACTTTGACGATGAACTATAACCCCATTGTTGCGGTTCTTCAAAATACGAAGGACCTTCAAAACCTTGAGTGTAGAAGAATTGATGGGTTTGAATAAAGCATTTGAGCAAAGGTTGAGTAAGCAACTCAAGAAGTCACTTGAAAGTGCTTTTTAATCTAAACTCAATGTTAATACTCTTAAAACTCAAGGAACTTTTTTGAATTTTGATCGATCAAGCTAAGCTATGTTTTCGGTATTATTTACGAATTTTTGTGGTGTGTTTTTTGAAATTTTGTGGTCCACTATACAAATTTTTTGGTGTTCAATTGCCCTGGTGACGGCTCTAAGTTTACCGAGAGTGCTACTATGTGTACATATGTAATGTACATATCATGTACATATAATTTTGTGGGGCCCAACTCGCATTCCACAAAAATGATTCGAACCGCCCATTATTTTTAAAATAATTTTTTATGGAGCCCTGTAAAAAATTAACTTAACCCGATATCGATAAGGATTCTTTCTGAATTTGTAGGAGCGAAACTGAGCAGTTAAGTAGTTTCGCCCCCACAAATTCAAAAAAATTCTTACTGATATCCGGTTTAGCTGATTTTTTACAAGATTTCATAAAAAAATCTTTTAAAAATAATAGGCGATTCGAATCATTTTTGTGGGACCCGAGGTAGCCCCACAAAACTCATTTATACCCATAGCTTTATTGAATTTTACCCTGGCCTTGTCCAAAAGAAACAATGATTTCTTAGACCTTTTTTTGTTGATAGATGAATTTTTCCACATACTCTTATGTTTACCTTTTGAAAAACAAGAGTGATGCCGGGAAATTGACGATTTGGATTTACCAAGGAAGACGGTTTGTTTACACAATCCAGACCATTCAGGCAATCTGCATGTACACCAGTAAAAGGTATTTTATCTATCAAATAATTCACTTTTTCCATTTTATCTACTCAAATTTTTCTCAATCCTACACCAATCATCTCTATTATACCACTTCATCCTTATAAAATATACTGAGAGAGAGAGAGAGAGAGAGAGAGAGAGAGAGTAGAGAGAGAATGAGGGAGTGATAGGAAGGAGAGAGAGGAAGAATAATAGTTTAATGTTTTGCTTGTGAATAGTTGCTCTCTAGCTTTAGAGCATGTACATCAGGTTAGTAAAAATAGCAAATAAGTCATTTTACCAAACCAAAATGAAGTGAATTCAACTGCAACAGCTTAGGTAAAATCTTATGTATTTTACATTTTGCTACAGTTCTTAGCTACAAATACCTAAGCATTGTACACGTGTCATTTATTTGCTTAATTGTATTCATCCACTTTCTCCTCCTCCAGTGCAAGAACGCCTCTCTCCGGAGTTTTTTTACAAGATGACAAAAATAGAAATACAATATTTTAATAAAGGATTGGTAAAATAGATAGTTTTGGTAAAGTGTTGATTGAGATATGAGAAAGTAAAATATAAAATGTGCACTGTTCAGTAGCATTTTTTGCTAGTGATTGGTAAACTTGCTTAGATAGCATTTTCCGAAAAGATAAAATACCTGAGTATTTCTAGAGGCTGGTACAAGCCGCTTTTGTGGCTTTGATTAGGTAAAATGACTATAAAGGCGGGTTTGCCTACTCTTGTGTACATGAGTAAATATATCAGATTAGGCAAAATTTGAGCCAAAATTGTCAGTGAGCAGTGCACATTTTTCCTTTTAACTACCCACATCTCTTTCAATATTACATTAATACTATTTATTTTACCTATTCTCTATTAAAATAATAATTTCTTTTTCTTTTTATTCTTTTCTTTTCACTATTCTTCTTTTTGTTGGAGGAGAGAAAGAATGGCTAGAGGAGAGAGAAAATAATATTAAATGTAAAAATGGTGAATAGTTCTTAGGTAAATTTACTTAAGCACTATTGCAAAATTTATTTTACCTAATCTTAAAAGGGGCTATTGCTAACTTGGTGCAATACTTATTTTGGGTTTTTGCTTCGGTAAAATACCTAATATGCTATTTTCCCTAATATGATGTACATGCTCTTATAAGAGCATGTTCACCAAGCAATATGTATTTTAGTTATCCAATTGTGCACTTTTTTTATTTTACCTACTCAAATTTCCCTCAACTCCACACCAATCATTTCTATTATCATCTCTATCCTTATAAAATACTATTCACCTTACCCAAAAAAAAAAATTATTCACGCTTCATCTGCACAAACCTCTGGTTCAGAAGCCGAAAATCGATTAACACAAAAATTGAGTACCACCATGGACATAATCAACGACGAGCTGGTATCCACAGTTCGATCCCCCCATTCCGGTTTCGGGCCCCCCTCCGGGAATAACTTTTTAATTTACCCTTTTCCACCAAATTTTGGGGAACCCAAAAATTCCCGAGGCCCCTTTACATGGGCCCTAACGACGGGGGAAAAAAAATGTTTCACCCGGGGGGGCCCACGATCAACATCATATTCGACACCAACTCCAGCTTCAAAACCG
This sequence comes from Rhododendron simsii, assembly GCA_014282245.1. Classification (NCBI taxonomy): domain Eukaryota; kingdom Viridiplantae; phylum Streptophyta; class Magnoliopsida; order Ericales; family Ericaceae; genus Rhododendron; species Rhododendron simsii. The sequence goes on along the minus strand of CM024954.1, from coordinate 31,422,589 downwards.
AAGACAAATCCACAACTCAAGCTCCTCGAGAAATCCAAATAACAACGAGATGATAAACCGCACCGCAGATTCGAGTTTCTCTAGCGGCTGCTTGTCCTAAGATTGTGAGGTTCTCTACAAAAGACAATGGGGAGGAAGAAGAGGGGTTTTGCTGTGGGGAGCGGTGGTAAGGGTTTGGGGGAAGCGGAGCAGGAGAGAAAGGAGGAGAGAGAAACAATAGTTTAGTTTTACCTCTGCTACAGTGGATCAGTAAAAGTACCGATCCAAAATACCAAAGCTATCTTACTTTCCTCTTTGCCGATTCTGCTGCAGCTCAACTTTTGAGGTTTAGATGGGTAAATTAGCTAAAAATGTACACCAATAAAAATGTAAAAATGCTGATCAACAGTGCATTTTTTTTTCATTTTATCTACTCATGTCTCTCTCAACACTATATCAATACTATCTATTTTACCTAACTCCAATTAAAAAATATATTTTTCACTCATTTTTTTATTATTTTTATTGTTTAAAAAGAGGAGAAAGGAAGGAGGGAAGAGAGAAAGAAATAATAAAAAAAGAAAGGAGTATGAATAGTACATAGGTAAAAATATAGAACAACTATTCATAAATGCATTTTAGCTCCTCTTTAGCTCATCTGGTGTAGACTATTTTTTTATGCTCTCTTAGGTTAAATAGCAAAAAATATATTTAAGCCCATCTAGTGTACATGCTCTTAATGCCTTTATTTTGACGAGGAATCCCAACAGAAAGTCATGTGACTCATGTTCAAATGGGCTCTTTCTCTAGGCTACAGAATCTACATAAACTAGTCAGTTAACTGCCTAAAATTTTTGTTCCAATAAATATTAGTAGAGAGAAAATTTTTCTAATAAATCTACCCTCTCTCTCTCCTTCAACTTTTAGGGAATATATCCATGTTTAAATGTTGTCTTTTATGATTAATAGGAAAATGTTTCAAAATGCTTACTGACAATTTGTAATCGAGTAAAGCAGTTGGGTAAGGCTGACAGTTTGTTTAAAGCTGAGACTATATTATGTTCCGACATGTCTTTAGACATGACAATTGTTTCAAGAGAAGGAAGCACATGCGAGAGGGATTATAATGAGGAGGAGGACAGACCCAATCACGTATCAGAAAAAAGAATCCTAGGTGAAGCAAGCAATGCAGAACCAGTACATGAAATAATGCAGCTCTAGAGCAACAACTAAGCAATTCAAACACAGCTTTTTTCCTTTGCATATCAACTTGCCAGCTAACACATTGCCTGGAGAAAGGTAGCTATTTCTCTAAAATAAAATATAAAGCCAAAACCTGGAGATGTCTTTGACTAGTTACAATATCACCTACGGGGCAAAAACGAATTCCAGGCGAGATAACAAACTGGCAATTATATATACTCCTTTGTCTACTACGGAGGGGTTTTAACAGAGGAGATGTCCTAAATATTTATACATTTGCTAGTTTCACACTTCCCACCATGCCTACAAAGTTTCAAACAATTGGTAAAGGTCCTGAAAAATAAGGAGCATGGGAAAAGAGCAATCTTACACTCGTCAAAATTCCCTATTAAGCTATGGTTCATTGTCACTCATGCGATGATCTGAAACAGTCCCCTCCGACGATACTCCCTCTACATCCAGCCGAGATGGATCCGACTGAGTCTTGCTAGAATCCCCGCTTTCACTCTGTTCGGTTTTCTTGTCATTAGGTGGTGGACCCCATGGACCAAGAGGTGAGCTCCGCTTTGCCTTCTCTTTCCCATATGCATCTGTCGAATCCGGGTATTCTTCTCGGTCAGGAGATTTAGAAAGAGAACCCCGCGATACAGGACCAGGGGCCACACCGGATGTCACCAGTTCAAGAACTTCAGGAGACGGGGACAATCCGGAGCTTTTTTTATTCTGGGGATTTGGCAACACAGATGAAGATGATGGATTCATCATATCCAAATTAAGAGGAGGCAAATTGAAAGAGGGCTCAATCAAAGACAGTCCTGAGGGTCCTGCTGCCAATTGTGGAGCTGGAAAAAATGTTGGAGCCAACAGGATAGAGGCTGAAACGTCACTCCTATTGCTCGATTCTACGATATCCGATGGAAATTGTTTGAGCAAATGTGACTTCTGCTTCTTCTTCTTCTTCTTCTTCAGAATCCTTCGCGGATCCTTTGGTTGAGAAGGAGGTGGGCCTGGGACTAAAAATGGGGGAATAGTGGGGTTCTCTTCACCATATAGCAACCGAACAGACTGTGCTACTGCTGAAACCGTTGGGGGTAAGTCAGGCTCTTGAGGCGAAGGAGCAACTACAGCTTCCCTAAGCCAATGAGGCAACTTGTTCTTCGAAGAACTACTACCACCTACCTCCGAGGCGGCTTTTCCTTTCAAATCAGACACATTTGGGTCATTATTAAAATTTTCAGACCGCAACCCAAAGCCGGTAAATTCATCACTCCCCATATTACTAAACGAATCACGCAAAAGATTCAGAGATCTATCGAGAAGACTTGGTAACTTCCCTGATTTACTTGCCCCCTGCACATCCTCCTTTTGCTGGACATCAAAGTTACCGGTTCCAAATGAATTCTGAAGAAATGGGTGCTCGATCATTACAGTAGATGATGAAGTCCCAGGTCTATAAGAGGGTCCCGCGGATGAATCTCCTTGGAAACTCCGAAACTTGTCAGCATCCCAAGTGGGAATAGGCACCAAGTTTTGTTCATTCCTCAAACCAAGTCGAATGGCTTGTTCAAAATTTGTTAAGCAGGAAGGCATATCACCGATACCCAGCTTCATGTCTGTCATGTGGGGTTGAAATTTCAGGGGCCCACCAAATTTAGTTCCTTGCAATGCCCGTGTCATCATTTCGTCAGAAATTGATGGGAATAGAGATGGTTTCGTAGCTTTTGTACACTTGTTTGGCTTTAGGACAGGGAAAACCGGCCCATCCATGATCTTGAGTTGTTCCTCTTCCCATCTTGATGACAAATCTATCACAGTTTTGAATTTTGAGAATTTTAACCGTGGGTCCCGAAGCATAGCATCCCAATTTCCCCGCCCGTGCCTCCTAACACCAATCCAAAGGAAATCGAGTTCTTCTTCAGACCAGATATCGACTTTGGTTTTGTTTTTAAGAAAGCTGGTCGATCCGGACCCAGTCCTCATCATTATGCTCTCAAGAACCTTCCGATGGTTTTCGGGAAATGGTGAATATGGTGGTGGCGTCTGGCCCAAACCTAACATGGGAGCCACCTCCCTCTCTGGCTGACTATGTTTATGTACATCCTGGGGGAAGTGAAAATTTGGCAACAAGGGCATTGTGGAAATGTCCGGCATTGAGTCATTTGAACCACCAGCTCTTGTTCCCAGAGATAAGCTGGGCATCAAGTCAGGATGGGAATGAGGCCCATTTCTAGCTGAAAATGGAAATCTAGGCAGCAACTTCTCATCAAAGGGTAATCTTGGCAGGGGCAGTTTCTCTTGAAATCCAGAGAAAGTATATCTTGATTTTTCAAAATGATCTGAGACTCTTCCTTGGAGGATAGCCGGAGGATGCTGCAAACAAAACAGGAAGTAAAACGAAATAGTCATGGAATTGATTATTTCAAAGCCAACAAGCACGAAGGCACACATACATGCCTAGTTTGCACGAATCAGGAGCGAGGAAGAGGAGCAAGAAGATTAGAAACAATATATGGTTGAAGTGTCTGTAGGAGTGTATAACAAAATATATGTTCTTGTATAAAACACATTTTCCTTGTATATTTTAAACTCTAGAAGAGATGGTAAAATATGAACAACTATTAGTAATTGGTGACAGACTGCAAATAATATTCATAATAGAATTTAAAAACTATGCATTTATTAATTTGAGTTCGTTTTCGTCTAGTATCTTTATCGTTGCTGCATATTTTCACTTGTTGGGCAGCTCTTCATTTTTTTTCTTTTGAATTCATATGCTCAAGAATTTCTATATTTCTATCTTCGGCAGGAATGCAATTCTTTCTCAATAGGAGGAAGTTCATAGACGATTCAGAGAGAGCACAGGAGCAACATTCTGGGGCGAATTTGTCACTCCCAAAGGAGAACCCTGCAACTAAGTGTGCATGTGCGCTCACAGGGGAAAAACAGAGAGAGAGAGAGTACCAAGCTCAACGGTATATGACTATCAGAGTGACTATTCTTCAGCCACGGTGGGAAAGCTTCTGCTGATGCATCCGGTACTTCAAATTTTGACATGGTAGGCTCGTGGTCTTTGGGTTCCATCTCATTTGGAGCCCCAGGGAAAGGAGCTATATGGAACGGAAACTCTGGTCTAATTGCTCGCCTGCTTTGTCTGCTGTACGATCGTGAAATATTCCTTTGGAATGACTCCATTTGAGTAGCATTGGGAGCACAGAGTCCGAGAACCGGTAACAAGTTGCAGCCGGACACTGGGTTGGTACAGCTGGTACCTGCTAACTGGTCACTTTGCAGGATGATGTCAGGGGAATGACCACTAAATTTATGCTTGGATATTTTTCCCAACCTCAAGGGCGATTCACTATTTCGCTTCTGTCCCTCCAATGTCTGACCACATAAGTTTTCATCCAAGTTAATTATTGAAGCCTTCTCTTCAACATGTTGAACCAGTTTAGTCTGTTGATCACCATCTTTGGAACTGAATGGAGGGAGTTCAGGGAGTGACTCAGGTCCAGACATTCCATCAAAGGGTGCAGAGATTTCTTTAACATTTCTTCGAGCCAGTCGTTCTTTTTGTCGAGCACGAAGCCTAGCACTGTTCAACAAAAGCAAACAATAAGTTGCAATATATGTGAATGTGTCAGGAATATTTTGTAAGTAACTTAAACCAACAAGTCCATCACGCACGGATTGATAAGTAATGTCAGCAACATATGAGCATTTAGCAATATGGCCATCATTATTTTGCATTAATGTTCCTACAGAAATGTATTCCTCCATTTTTATGTCAACTACCTCTTTCCGTAGGTCCTCTTTTTTTTTTTTTTTTTGAACGGCACACCGTAGTACATAGTAGGGGTTGTTTGAATGAAATTTTTTTTTTCTACAAGACTGTTAAAACATCCCCAATAGATCATGGGGTGAGAGGCCGCCCAGGCTCATATACTATTTTTCGAGGAAATAAATTAACCAATGTGGGACAAACTCCAACACTCCCCCACAAGTGCAACTCCTGACTTACACGTGGAGAGGTAAACAAACAATCTATACTCATGGATCCCAACTAACAACGGTGCATTTAAGGCACAAACAAGGGGGAACAAATTCTTCTTAACCCTAGCTCTGAGGGGAGAGGCTGCCCAAGCTCATATACTAGTTATCCAGGAGATAATTAACCGATGTGGGACAAACTCCAACAAAGGCAATGGTTACTATTGATGTTTAGTGATTTTTTGTTTACTTTATTGTCAAAAATTTTGGAATTAATCCTACGCTCGACAACAACAATCGGAAAAGCATAACATTATGGACCGAAATTGAAAAATGTCCAGGTCAGACAACCCTAAAGCCACTTAAAGACATAGCGAAACTGTCCTTTTTGACCTTTTTTTTTGTCTTTCGTGAACTTTTTTAGGATTATGACCATATAATTTTTTGTTTTTAAGGATTCCATTTGTCAAGACTGTCAGAGTAGTAGGCCCATATTACTTGGATATGGAATGAGAGATCACTTAATAATATTTGACCTAATATTTGGGACCTCTCCACTCATTGCGAATTGGCTTTGAGATGGATATAGAGTTTCCACATGATATCAGAGCGGGCTCATTCCATCCCAAATTTTATAACAAAATTAAATCAAGCCCACACCCCACAATGACAGATCCAAAAAAAAAGGCTGCACGATCACAGGACCCAAAAAGTGGTCACACGAGACAGACCTAAATGCAGCTACACATGAGGAGGGTTTTAGAGTATTTGTTGATAACATTTTGGGACCTCCCCACTGATTGCCAAATGGATATAGAGTTTCCACAGAGACAAATTATTCATCTAAAAAATTAGACTCAAATTAGACAGAAATTTAAAAAAATAAATAAATATCAAGACAGTGATAATATTATCGAAAATTTCATCCAAAAACACCCAAATTATTTGGGAGAGATTATGAATGATGATTAGTTTCTCTGCGAGCATGACAAAACACAGGACAACAACACACCACATGATCTATTTTCCAAAATTAGGATACTGACATGTTAGCAACTTGATGAAAGATAAAGAGAACCTACGTATAACTAAACATCAATTTAAGTGAAAAAAAACAAATTTACACTTCATGCAACGACACATGCAAACAAATAATGAACACCATATATAGGTCTATGTTGATTGAATCATATATTGACTCGTCCAAGTAGCAAGACACATTGACTTGCCCAAATAGCAATACACGATGGACTATTGTCCATGTAAGAGACGTGTCAACGACATTCCCAAACAGACACCAAGATGTACACAACAACTTTTAGACTTGTCCTAATCTAAAAATATAACTTTTATAATGGGGGAAATTAGTTTTTTTTTTTTTTTTTGGGGAGGGCGGGAACTATAATGGGGGAAATTCAATGACACTTCTAATGTAATTGCCTAACCTAACCTATATACGAAGACATCATACCGAGTGACACAAAGAAAAGCAAACAAACAGCACTTCTTACCTAGGAACGTGGTAAATAAAAACTACTCCCTCCGTCCCTTATTTATAGTCCGGTATTCCATTTTGGGCTGTTCCTTAATAAGTGTCCATTTTGTAAAGTTAGTGGGTAAAAGTTGGTGAATTGTCTATTTTGTCCCTAAAGTAGATTCCATTTTGAAAAGTGAGTAAAAGTGTAATGATGATGGGTAAGTAGGGAAAATGGAGGAAAAAGTTGATGTGAAAGGTATAATGATGATGTCTTTTTAATAAGTTGGAGTTACGAAGAAAGACACTTAAAAAGGGACGGAGGGAGTCAGAAATTTGGCAATTAGAAAACATGCAGGAACAGTATCCATCGAATGAGTCACAAGTGGAACTTCATCTTCACAACTCTGATGGAAATATTGACATCGTTAATTAACAAAACAACTTCATAAGATAATTCGTATTGCCTTGTGCTTGTGTTATGTCCTTTTTCTTTTCTTTTGGATTTACGCATCAGGGTGCACTTATCCTGTTTCCCATGTGATTGTCAGAGATAAACATGTCCCATGGGGCACTGTGGGCAGTGGGTCCTATTAATTCAATAGGCAATATCATTACCAGCAATAAATTAATTAAGAACAAAAACAAATCTTGATTGATGTCCAGCTATATGTGTAGCTGAAATACGTTAAAAAAATGGAACTCACAACTTCACTTTTAGAGCTTTCCCTGCTGGTGTGTACTCCCGCTCCGGCTCTGGTTCCAGCTCAGGCTCCTCTTGAGGACAACTCTGCTTTAACACAAATGAAAAGACTCACTAAGACCAAGCCAGATGTAGTTTGAACAGATGCAAAACTAAAGTTCCCATTAACTTCAAAACACAAACTAACACGCATAGTATTTGCTCTTAAATAAAAAAAAACAAGCGTAGTATTTTGGAGGCGCCAGATAGAGACCCAAACCAAGAACAAACAAAAAAAATGGAAGTCGCTGATCCCAAGATTGTTACATGGTCTTGGGTACAACTCAACCCCAAAAGCTAGCTATTGAAAAGAGGGTGCCCTCATGCTTATATACTTCATATTACTTTCATACCTAGGCGATGTGGAACTTCGCTTCACACCCTCATTCACAGCGTGCTCACTTGGCAACTCCTGCCGCGTGCAAAAAGGAAAAACGCACCCTACCCATAACTGGTACCTAGCTCTGATACCATATTACACAGTTTTGGGTAAAACTAAACTCCAAAAGCTAGCTATTGAAGTGAGGGTGCCCTCACGCTTATATACTTCATATTACTTTCGTACCTAGGCAATGTAAGACTTCGCTTCACAAGGATAAGGAGTAAGTTTGGACAGATATAAAGGTAAATTTAGCAATTAAATTTAGCAATTAAGACACGGGAAGTTAGACACAGTATATCATTTCGAGAAACACCCAGAGAGTACATGGAAAACATCAGGGATCCAATTCGTGGCAAACACCAATTAGTCCCAAGTACATAAAATATCATGGTGTATTCTCATGATCATTGACACCTTTCAAGGACAGCCCCTTCATTTTCCCACAGGTGGGGCATGACAATAATAAGTTCAGCCACGGAAACGTAGTCCATATGCAATGAATAACATCAAAAACAGCAATTTAATAATGTAGTAAAATACTCGAGAAACAGAATTCAGCACTTCATATGTCTCCCAGTCCAACTTCACACTTGGCTTGAAAGCAGGACACACATAACCGATCACTGTTAATGCGACATGACTTATCTGTAGAACCACATAAAAAGGAGCAATCCATGTCTCACAAGACAAAATTCCCTCTCAGCCTCAACCCCGAATTACTATGACATTAGACACGCTATAAAAGGTACGAGTCAGATTCAGATCTTAATGAATGAGGACTTCCTGTGCCTTCTAAAAGAGTAGGATCCCTAGACTGCTGCCTAAATGATGAGAAAACTACAAAATGAAGCTAACAAGTGAGTCTTGCAGCACTACTCTAAAATCAAGCAGTCCTGTCTGCTTTATATGAAGTAATACAAGAAAAATTAAGTTTTTGAGAACTGCGAAGCATAGGAACAAGATTTTTTTATTTTTTTTAAGGAACTCAAACGGTACCAACTTGGCATGTCTTCTATATTTGAGCCTTTATGCGTATTTCAACATACCATCCTGCCACCATAATTTTCCATGTCTTCTAAATTATAAAACAAGATTGATAAGAAATATGCCAGATTGATGCGAAGCAAGATAACCAGAAATGGGCAAAACAGATATTGCACAGGTGCACTAGCGACCTTATGTACTCAACCATATATTTAGAAGCTAGTAGACCTCAGGTTTTGGTAAATATATGTACACTTGTTTTGTTTAATGGTTGATAATCTGAGTTTGAGTCTTTCTGATCCTAAGTAAACGGTACAAGGGTGAATCCCTTCTTTGAAATAGAAATTAAAAGGCATACGGTATACTTTTGTATAGGTTAAATACGGTTCGTTGTTAAGGGAATTTCCCACTGGGATTATTTATGTTTTTGTTTCATAGTTCTGGATGATCCTGGTACGGGTTTGAGTTTCCTACTCATATGGGAATTATGATAATTTGTGTTTGGCATTTCTAGTCATTATGATAATTTGTGCTTGGCATTTCTAGTCATCCTCCTCCTGCTGCTTCTTCTCGTTCATCAAAAGGAAACAACCAACTCTACACCTTCCAAACAAACCCAATTTACCCCCAAAAGCATTGATGGCTGGCATCAAACTCTAACCAAGCCCTGCCTCTAAAGATCAAATAAAACTCAAAAAACTGTCTGTTAGATACTTCTACTATCAGGATTCTGAAATTCTAACAAATTGCCTTTTTGGAAACAAATCCAATGGTAGCTCCTCCAACTAATCAGCCCCTCCTATTATTCCTCTTCCAATTTTAAATGGACTCTTTGATATTTGCAAAATACCCTTTTCATGTCAGGCATTGGACACTTGAATAAGGATACGATCATATGTGTCCAGCATGTCTAGCTGAAAATACGGAAATTATGTCCAACTAATCAAGATTACATGATAAGCGATATGATTGGGAATGTGAGGATAAGATACTTAAGATTTTTGACAAAAATGAGGATTAGATTAGGATCTTACTTTTGGATTTATGAGTATGAAGATTTCTTTTTCCAAATTTATCATATTGGTTGTTAGGATTTACCTTGTATTGGAATCTTAGGAACAGTGGTAAGAGTATCTTTATCCTTGGTTGGTTCTATCGACAAGAGCCAACTTAAAGGACTTTATAAATAATATTTTAAATATGAATTAGACTTTGATTATGGTATTGGTACGGCAATGCCTTTACTTCATCGGGTACGGGGATACCTAGGATCGTTAGGCACATGGATCCCTAGGGTTCTTCCTCTTTAATCTTGTTCATGATCGTCCTGCATCAAGATAACTACCCCACGTGAAGTGACAATTCACGGAATGACCAATTTGGTTTATGGATACTTGTATATCCTCGCGAAATTGAAACCAAGAATTTAGAAAATATAAAATCAAGATGTGTCGAAAATAGTCAATTGTTAAGTCCTCGTACCTTCTATGGATTGAAAATTTAAATTCATGGTTATTAGCATTTAGATAAATAGTTATGTTTTCATTTGGGAGAGCCCGGAGAGGCTATTAAGCTCGACTTTCCGATTTCATAGCCCAAGGAAACAATTGAAGCCTGTCACATTTGGCATGGGATTTTTAGTTGAAGCTAGACTAAATTATGTTTAAGACTTCTAGGTAGCTTTACCCATTTTGGGATAACTTAGCAACCCCAGTAAATATATAAACCGACCATCATGAGCTCGACAATTTCAGGCTGCAGGGCAAAATGCACTTCACCAAAGTTTAAATTTCAAATGTACCACATCTATTTCACGTTAAGAAGAGAGAATGTGGCTTTGTTAACAAACAGTTTTCCTAAACAAAACCCAGTACAAATATATTTTTTCTGACAATAACCGCATGCTGATTCCTTTTTAGAAAGCGTTTTCGCTTGATTTTTATTATAAGAAGAAAAGCAGGCTTAAAAGCCACATAGCATGCTTAGGTCATAGTGACATTAATACCTACAAACGTAATATTGAGTAGGATGATCTGATTCAATCAAACTAGAAAACAAAAACAAAAAATTCACCAAAAATTGAGTACTTTCTTTTACACATACAATTAAGATAGACTTCAAAACATTTGGAAAGCCATTCGACATAAGAAAGGTAACTGCCAATACCTCATTCAATGTTTCACCAAGTTGTGGAGCATATGCTTCCCTGTAAGAAACAGCTTTCCTTTGGCGCTTCCCTCTACCTAGAGCAGCTTCCTCCTCAGTCTGATGTTTCTCCCACCTACATGACCAGAGAATAACAAATTTAACAACATAAGAGGAAAAGAATCCAAAATTTTTTTTTTTTGAAACAAAAAGAATCCAAATTGACTTCACAAGGAATTCACGTTTCCCTTCTTACGAAGAGTGTTTTGCTTCAGGGGTCAGGACTAGAAGATTTAGTACATAGATTCTTATGTACACATTCATTTTCCTGAATTTCATTATGTTGCCCAAGTAGCCAAATTAGGTTTGCATTAAGGGATTCTTCCCCCTCCTTACTACATTTTGTCTGCAATAAATCAAGCAAATGAAGTTAAGAAGCCAGAGCAAGTGCACGTGAAAGTTCCTCTGATATGAAAAGAAGACTTGAACATGAGTCTCTTTGTCGGGGATGTGTAACCAAAGCTCCCTCAGTGACATATCTAGTACATGTAATATCTCAAACATGTAGCTTTAACAACAAAAAAAAAAAGCCTGCACAGGCAAATATAACCGTCATTGCTATCTGGTATTCCAGTAACTTCCACTCTTAGCCCTTTGTAACTTCTTTCTGGGATTGTTTCAGCATTCTCTCTTTATTAGCCACACTATGATGTACCTCAACAGACCTCATGTTTTCTTTCTGAAGGTTCAGAAAGCATCTAAAAGAAATACTTTCAAAACTGCTGCATTGCCCAGCAAATATTTTCTTGATACTCCCTCCGTCCCATAAAGTTGGTCCCCTACGAAACTTCGTGCAATTTTCTAACTAAAAAATAACATTTACTATAAAAAAAAATTGATTTTTTTCTGAACCGTTCATTAAGATCTATCAAACAAGATCCATATTGCACAAAACAATATTATTTCGATAAGTACCTTATTTTTCAGTTTGAAAATTGCATGTAGTTTTGTAAGGGCCTAACTTTATGGGTCAGAGGGAGTAATAATCATTTGTTGCAATACAATGATAAACCTTGTGAGTTATAGTGGCTCAAGCATAGTTGCATGAAACGGAGGCAGGGCAAGGTGAGGAAGTAAGGCCACATAAGAGTTAAGTATAAGGTTGAAAGCACCTATGGGCTACATTTTGCAGGATGTAATTTTTCATATTGGTCCTGAAATCTACGTTAAATATAGACATAATATTGGAGATTGAGGTCAATTGCAAATTATTTTTCTATTTGTAAAACACATAGAACAATGTGTGCATATTAAATACTTATTAAACTAAAGTTGGCTTTCATTGGCTGGTCCTATCTCTGCTTTACGGCAGTCATATAATAAAGTTGATCCAAGATAAATTCCAGGTTACCACACCTAACCTCCCACACTATGGAGTTACAACAAGATATTACTCCTAACCTCCCACACTATGAAGGAGTTAACACAAGATATTACTCTTTACCTCACTCGCAAAAGTCTGTCCCATTCATTTTCTTCAGTACCAGCAGCTGGATTATCCTCTTTCTTCAGGAAAGCTTGTGAACATAAATCATCAGCAACAGCAGGAGGTGACTCAGCTTCCCCTTGTGCTTCTGTAGGTTCATCATTCCATTCCAGTAACTGAGCGGAAAGGATAAGGTACAAACAATGAAACCAGCAAACAAATCACAAGTCAGAATGGTCTTGTAGTCTCAACTTTAACTAGTGCAATAGTTCAGTTGCAAATACAAACAGGAATATTAGGACCTCTGCAGGTGACCCCATAGCAAACAAAACGTAAAATGGCACATGGAGCAACTGAGACCACTACAGGTGACCCCATAGCAAACAGAACGTAAAATGGCATATGGAGCAACTAACATTCTCCATGGAAAAACATCATGCCACTGAAATATGTTTGGGCCAGAAAGTCATCCCACGAAGCAGTGATTAGCCTTATCTAATACCCCATGAAATTAGTACAAATGACAGAGAAAAGCATATGGACACAACTTTATCAGGATTAGCAAGGAAAAACACCACTAGATAAAACTTTTTATAGTAGAGGAAGAACAGAATTGTAAAGATACAAGCAAAGTAGTTCAGGCATGCAAACACCCCTGTTGCTTATAGCCATTCAACAAAAATACTACACAAGAAGTTGAGATTGGGTTATCACAAATGTTGTTTGAGAGAGTAAAAAGTGTATAGGGTGTAAATCAACCCTAACACACGAGAGAACTTTATTTATATTATCCAATGACTTATTACATAACTCAACTATCCGATGTGGGACAAAGACTAAACTATTCTAACACTCCCCCTCAAGCTGGAGAATAAATAACACATAATCCCAACTTGTTACACAAAAGCTCTAAACGTGGTTTGGTAAAAATAACTACCAATTGAGCTCATGTAGACATGAAAGGAGTATCCAACACACCACCATCTATCTTCCCTCGAATAATGTGACAATCTACTTAAATATGTTTGGTTCTCTCATGAAACACCAGATTTGAAGCGATATGTATTGCTGCCTGATTATAACAATACATTGGGATAGGTAACTGCATGCCAAACCCCAACTCCTCGAGCAAAGCTCGCAACCATACGACCTCACATGTAGTATGAGCTATGGCGCGATACTCTACTTCTACGCTAGACTGTGCAACAACGGTTTGTTTCTTGTTCTTCTAGGTAACTAGATTGCCAAAGACACCCAGTTATCAATCGTCTATCAAACGGTGATCCTGCCCAATTAGCGTTTGATAAAGGCCTTAACACTCAAATAACCATTTGAACAAGAAAATAGACCACGTCCATGATGAGCCTTAAGATACTTCACAATACGAAGACAAGCTTCCCAATGTGGAAGACGAGGAGCTGACCTAAACTGACATACCATGGACGTGTTTTGGTGAGATAATTCAACTTGCCTACTAAGCGACGATATTGGTCCGGATGAGGAAATATCTCCCCTTGGTAAACACAAAGTTTAACATTAGGATCCATAGGAGCCTCCACAGGCTTCGCTCCCAATAAGCCAGTCTCCATTAGAATATCCAGTGCATACTTGCACTTTCTTTGGGACAGACTAATCCCTTTCTTGGATCTTGCTACCCAAATCTTTGGAGTGAAACTGATGTTGTAAGAATTGTTTCAGCTCGTCAATGCCTTTTTGATCATCCCCAGTGATAATGATATCATCCACATACACAATCAATACTATTTTCCCCCGATCTGACTAAATAGAGAAAACAGAATGATCAAAATGAGAGCGACACATACCAAACTGTAACACATCACTAAACCTGGCAAACCAAGCTCAAGTTGACTGCTTAAGACCGCAGAGGGCTTTGTGAAGTCAATACACCTGAAAACGCTCCCCCTGAGCAACAAACCCAAGAGGTTGCTACCCTGTATGACGGCATTCTTGACATCCAATTGAAATAAGGTTGATCTAGGGTGTTAGGGTTTTGGTAGTCTAAGGTGGGTTAGGGTTACGCTCTGATACCATGTTGTTTGACAGAGTAAAAAGTGTATAGGGTGTTAATTAATCAAAACACAAGAGAGAACTTTATTTATATTATCCAGTGACTTATTATATAACTCAACTATTCGATGTGGGACAAAGACAAACTATTCTAACAACGAAGATGACAAATACCCATCCCTATTGAGGAAATTTGCCTGAAACTAAACTAATTACATAATACAGCAATATAAAAGCAGATTGTTTTCAATATGATTGAAAATAAAGTTCATTTCAGCCACAAAGGAGGGGAAAAGATCTTATTACACTTAATACTACCTCAGCCTCTTTATTTTTTCTTGATTATGTAGGCCTGAAATAGATTATCCCAATTTATTAGTAGCAGAAAACAAGTGATATCTTGAATAAACTCAGGTTTATGTCACAGTAACAGGAATCTTTCTTCCCTTCAAATTTCAAAAAAAAAAAAAACAAGAATCTCTTCTGAATCGAATCAGAAATCAAAGAAACGTAAACTAACAACAAACTCAGACTAAGAACCAATTATAAAAAAGAACCAGTAATATGGCTTTCTTTCAGAATTGTATGGTGTTTTTATACAAAAGAATAAGAACCAATTGTAGATCGTCTATGTAAGACCCAGAAAATTTAGACCAAAAAGTTAGGGTCAGATCCATCAGAGTAACAGTTAAATATGCAACACAACTCTTCAATTTCTCAGACTAGTTTCTCTGGGATTTATTATGGAACTTTGAAATCACGAAAACAACAGAATGCAAAGCTTAATGCAGCAGTGGACCTCCACAACCCTGTCCTACTACCTGCACAGGATCCACTAATCCAATTGCTTATGGAGCTATATTGTTACCGACTTCGACAATCCACAAAAGGCCATTCATGGAGGCTGAGACCCATTGTCGGCATGTGTGTCCATCTCCATATGATTGAGCACTCTTTTGACACCCTCATCCTACATAAAAATCATGTAGGATAAGATCAAGAAGGAAAGGGGGACTAGCACACATGCCTTCACAGGCAGTCCCATTTTGTGGTCATCAAGCATCCTTCTGAAAAGTATGCGGAGAAAATGGTCACCCCAACAAACCGCAAGATGGAAGGACCAATTTTCAAGTCCAACGTAAATTGGGGAGATGAAGATTGGTGAGCACTTATGATGAAGCCATTCAAGTGGGTATTATGCGACCCAAAAATATGCAAAGGGAAGCTGAGGTAATTGTTGAAGGAAAAGGCGTGTCTTCTTGCAATGTGGAGGGCAATTCTGACCTAGGGACATTGCTAGGGAGAACGAGGATTCAGACTCACTCAATCAGGGATGAATCTCATCAGAATTGCAGTGGACTATAGGCATTGCAGTCAACTTTGGAGTGGCGAAGGAGTTTCTTTCCCATTCTTTTCTTTTTCTGTTTTTTGTTTTTGCACCTTTATTTTTTCTGATAATTGTTAAAAACTGTCATCTAGCTACTGTAGTGAATTATCATTGGTTGGCTCTAGGTGATGCGTGGGAGGATGGTAGGGAGGTTGTCGAATGTGATGGAGAGGACAACGGGATAGAAGTTTTAACCCAGAAGTCTTGCCCTCTTCTTGGTTGATTAAACCTACAGAATGGGATTTATTCTGTACCTATTGAAGGAACTACAGCAGGAATAATGAGATGGGGGAAGCATCAGAATTGCAGTCAACGAATCGAGGGAATAGAGTTTTGGGGTCCATAATGGGGAAGGTTTTGTGTCCAATTGTACTAAGTTTGTCACCTGATTAACATGAGGTCGGTTCTCTTTTCTCAAGAAACCTTGGTTTTCTGGTACTTGCAAGAAGACCTTTTCACTTACTATCAACAAGGACAAGAGTATGAGCCAAGAACTGCTTGATCTTGTGGCAAAGATGGTGAAGTAGTAAAGAAAGAGCGACCGATAAGAAAATGGGGTCCAGTCATCTCTAAAGGAGAAAGAGCTTAAGAGGCTTTAATATTCAATCAACTATGGGCAAAACAGATCCAGTCGATTATGGAACAATGTGGAAAAAGAATACTAGTGACATTTTTCAGCTTATTTGGAAGAGCATGGAGTTTAGGGCCAAGCATCTAGTTACTACTTCAGGTGTTTCAATTGGAAAGGCTGGAGGCAACAAATGGAAACCATTGGTAGAGGAGGAAGTGTTGTGTCTCTGGTTTGGCTTTTCCAATGTTATTTTGATTCGTTTTTTCTAGTTTTATGTGCTTCCATTTGTCTAAAATAATGAATATGCAAACTGTAAACACTAAAGGAACATCCTTTCTAATGATGAGAAACTAGTTGAAATGAAGATAGCCGTGAATGTACTTCTACAAAAACAGAAATTGAAAAAACTGATGGCATGAATGGAATTATTAGACAACTCAAGTTTTGGGTGAGTAATACATGTAGTCCCTTTCTATCACCTCAACTTAAGATTCTAGTGGTTTCAGACTATCTACCAGCAAGATAACTAATGTGGAGAAAATAATCAAACAGATCAAAAGTTTTTATAAAAAAACAAAAACAAACAAAGAAAGTTCAAAAGTAGATAATCAAAACTAAAAGCAGAAACCAAACAGAGCAAGCTACCTTACAAATAGCAAAAAGGTAAAGTTGTCCAGAAGAACATCACAAGGTATTAACCTTAGTCAAGCGACTAGCATTCTGAGGTGAACATGCCAGCAAAGAAAGAAAAAACAAATAAAAAGTATTGCAAAAGGGGCGAATGGCCTACAACAGCTTGACCAGTGGGAAGAAAAGAGGCCTCTATTCAGGTCTACAACAGCTTGACGGGAAGAAAAGAGGCATCCATCCATGAAATCTAGGAAAGCCAGGGAAAGTGATGATGCAGTATGCCATCCAATTCCAGACAAAAATTACAAAATAGCTTCTACAACAAATGCAAACCTCAGATTGCAATAGGATTCAGTAGCTATCAACAAAAAGTGTAATGGGCAGCGAATAGCACGCGGAGAGACAGAGTGGTGTACTTTACCTTTACTGAGCCAAGCATATCATTCTCCAAATCTCCGTCAGCATTATCAGGCGAACCAGAGTGGATGTTTGAACGGTCAAGCAATTTCAGGATGGCATTTTCATCCCAAATGATCTTGCCGCTGCCATCTGTACATTTATCTTTGTAAACATCTCCCAAGCCACCACCTCTTCTCCTGTGTTTATATTCTACATTTGCACCTGCTTCATCTTTGTTGCCATGATTTTCAGTATTATCTTTACCACTGACACTAGAAGGGTCATTAAAAAGTTCCTCAGTTCCCCATCGCAGGATATCTTCCACCTCCTTTTGTGATCCAGACTTGTTCACAAAAAGCTGATCAAGCATCAGCTTCTTCTTCGCAAGCTGCAGTATCCGTTCTTCAACACTGGCACGAACTACGAGCCTGTACACCAGAAGCCTATTTGATTGTCCTATTCGGTGGGCCCGGTTCATTGCTTGGATATCTGCATGTGGGTTGAAGTCAGAATCATAGATAATGACAGTGTCAGCAGTTGCCAAATTGATCCCTAGACCGCACGATCGCGTGGATAACAAGAAGACAAATTTGCTCTTGTCTTGATTAAAACGTGCGATTGCCGTTTGACGATCAGCCACAGAAACAGAGCCATCCACTCTCTCAAACGTTTTGGGCCCAAATTCAATGACTAAATAATCCTCCAGGATATCAAGAAGCTTTGTCATTTGCGAAAAGATAAGGACCCTATGGCCTTCCCTATGTAACACTTTAAGCATGGAATGCAACAGAGTCAACTTAGCAGAAGCTTTTATCCGCATTTCGTGAAGGAATTCTAAGGGCCCAGAATCAGGTTCAGTACCCGGTATCAGATAAGGATGGTTACAAACTTTTCTTAACTGCATCACAATGTTCAGCATTGACTGCTGTGGGACCCCTTTTCCTATGTTGCGCAAAATCTGATAGTTCTTAGTTAGCATTGCACGATAATATTCTGCTTGGATGGATGACAACTCAACAGGAACCATTCGTTCAGTCTTAGGGGGTATATTCTTCATGGCATCTTTCTTAAGCCTCCGAAGCATATGTGGAGCGACAAGTTTTTTCAGTTCATCTACTTTTTCAGCAGTCGTGAGATCATTAAACTTCTCCTCAAACAACGATAGAGAAGGGAACGAAGCAGGTTGCAAGAAATTTAGCAAATTATACATTTCGCCTAAGTTGTTTTGAAGAGGAGTACCGGTTAACAATATGCGATGTTGGAAAGAATATGTATTGAGCAAGCTGAAAAGCTTACTACCTGAGTTCTTCAAGCGATGACCCTCGTCGACAATAAGAACTTCCCATGGAACTGCGCGTAGGTGAGTGGAATCGGCAAGTACCATTTCATAAGTAGTTAAAAGAACATGGAATTTATATGCAGCAGTTTTCTTGTTCAACCCACATAGATCATTACCATGCCACTCATATTGGCGTACTATAGCTCTTGCTTTTGCACATCCATGATATTCCACAACGTTGAGGTTAGGAGCCCACAGTGAAAACTCGGCCATCCAATTAGGCATTGTAGAAAGAGGGACCAAAACTAAACAAGGCAAAGTGGCTTTGAACTCAAAATATAAAGATGATAAAAAAGCGGCAGCGGAAACTGTCTTCCCAAGACCCATCTCATCAGCAAGTATTACATTTTTGGATTTGAGCCAGCATTTACGCAGCCAATTCAGCGCTTCTAGCTGATGTGGAAACAATTCGCCTCCTTTAAGCTCCTTAGGTTGCTCAGTCAGAGCAACTATCTCAGTTTGTTGACAATTAACACCCCGTGGTGTATCATTCTTCCTAGCATCTTTCTCCAAGGTCTGGGATTCAAAATGGTTGAATAGATCAATAAGTTGAGACAATTTTGCAATCGCAGGTTCATCTGTTCTTTCCCAAGTGCATTCATCGTAAGGAAGACCGGTCCATTTTATAAAAGCTTCAGTTGTACCACCTTTAGAGGAACGAAGAGCAATCACCCTCTGCGGCAGCTTCCACCGTGCCTCACAGATATTTATTACAGCGGTTCCATACTTCGCCTTAAAATTATCTAGCTTTCTCTTTGCCAGAACTTTCAGCAGAGATTCAGAAACCCAAGTGTTATGAATATGGGATTTCCCCACCCACTTGACCAGAAACTCATATGAGATTGCTGATCCATCAGAGGATGTCGATTCAGCTAAGAGAGATGCATGGGTTATATTAGGAGGACTATTATCCGTTCCCATTTCCATGTTTGCCTCTTTTGTGCCTCTAATTTCATGAGAAACTGACTTTTCACAACTATTTAAAAGCTCACTACCTTCATGCTCTCCTGTAGAAATCTTCTCAGTTTTCTCCAAACCATCTGCTCCCACAGCTGAGCCAACTTGATTTTTCTCATTTAGGGCTGTTGAATTGGTACCATTAGCATCTCTCCTCAATGAATCTGCGCCCTTCCCTTGTCTATATTCTTTTGACACTGATCTTCTATATACATGTAACTTTTCCACTCCCACGTCATTTTTGACGCTTTTTACCCCACCAGAATGGCAGATCATATTTGGACAGTCCTTCAAATTTTCAGCAGTTTCCCCATTTAAAGCAGAATCACCATTGGGATTTTCCTTTCGTAGGCTATTTTGGTTATCCTGAAGTGATAAAACCTCTGAAGGCAAGTCTCTTGCAACCGTCACCGAGGTCTGGCATGAGTTTCTGTCATTAAATTGCAATCGACGCCCCAAGACCCGATCAACCTGTCATACACATTACAATGAGGTAATATGACCTAATATGACATCCTTTAAGATATCTGACGCCTCAAGGAAAGAAACTAACAGACAAAATGGCTTCTGAATGTGTGTAATTAAATCTAAAGATACTACCTGAAAATATTTGTCTTTTACCTGTTGAACTTCATCAGTAATTTGATCTAAACACGTTGCTGCTCTATCCACACTTTTTCCTGCTTCCTGAAATTCCCCTGACAGATCTCCTGATTGCTCAGCAACCTGGTATATTGATGGAAAAGTAATGTAAATTAGACATATAAGGAAAATTGATATGATAACAAAAGACAAAAGAAGAAACTAGCACCTGACTCACACATGATGCAGCTAACAAACTTTAAAATGTTAAGCATTTAATGATGAAAGTTTTTCTAAAGGAACGTGAAGAAAATGAAGAAACAAACAAGAGGGTAACATCGTAACACATGGGCAGTCTGTCGTACCTTATGCAGGATCGCAAAGTAGTGTCTTTATTCTGATATTGCTACAATTACCAAGAAAAGGAACACGGGAAATAAAGAGAAAACCAAACTTAACAAAAACAGAGAGAGAGAGAGAGAGAGAGAGAGAGAGAGACATCAATTGACAGCAACCCATGCACAATTGAGAAGTTTTGGGAATAAATCTGGATCAGAAGTCTATGCATCCAAAGAGAAAAGGAATGGGAAGTGTGATGTTAAGAACTTATGCAACAACTAACACGTATAAAATCGAAGCCTCAAAGCAGGTTATCTTCCTCTACTTGACATGTACTACCCCAGAAGCAGCATATTGACAAAATTCAACGTGGGAGTCAGCTGTTTGAAGGTGCTAAAAGAACTTAAAGAGCACCAGGGACTTGTTATTTTGACGTAAAGGAAAAACAAACTTTCCAGCATGGCAATAGAAGTTACGAACCCTAACTATCATGAATCCCACTCATTCATACACAATCATGATCCAAGCAAAGGTTGTTTATAAGTCAGGTTGGGCAGTAAGAACAGCTTCCCCCAAAAAATATTTGGGGACATTCATGGTGAACAAGACAGAGCAGACTACCTCAGCAAGATGCCGATTTTTGCGTTCAACAACTCTATTCTGCTGTGGAGTGCCAACACAAGTTATCCGACAAAAGAATGCCATTTTCAATAAGGTATGCCCGAAAAGTCCCATCTATATACTCGGTCCCATTATCACTACGGAGGATCTTAATGATGTTGTCAAGTTGAGTACGCTTGGGGTTCGAGTCTCTTCATTTGCAAAAAAATTACCCTCACAACACACCTTTAGGCTTTGAGAAACAACGGGATAAGGCTTTCATGGTGAGCTGACTATTGAGGATTTTCAGAGTAGATATTACAATATTCTCAGTTTGAAATGCTTTATTCTACTATATAGGATCATTATAATTGTATGCTTGCATATCCAACTGAGTAGCATATAATGTCCTCTAATTATCCAGAAAAGGAAATATACTTTCCCTTCCAGTCATTCATTTTTTTGTGACAAAATTATGGCATAAATACTGACAATTATATTCCACGATCAACAAAACTATTCAACCAGAAAGGAACTAACTAGAAAGCAAGCCAAATGATGCTGGAAAAAATCTCCAAGCATAGCACATTAAACAGAGCCCAACAATAGAAGGTCTGGGATACACGAAGCTCTGTGCTCATATATCTAGATTTTGGAAATATTTAGATAAAAAAGAGCACCAAAATAAATAAAAAAACAAATCATACCTCATTTTTTAGCTCGATATCAGCAGTTTTGGTTTGAGAATCCTCCTTTGACCCAGATGCAAAAGCCCCATGGTCAGCACTTCTATGTTTTCTGTGGCATTTACTAGTTCTTGATTTGGAACCATGATTACGAGAAGTAATCGCAGGGCATTTACCTTCATCAGTCCTAGACTTCTTCTGAATAACATGGATAGGAGTCTTACGCTTTCTTTTCCTGTCTTTTTTAGTATCTGCCATCGGAACAGGCACAACTTTTTCCCCGTTGCCATGAGAAATGTCAGGTTTCCTCTCAGGAGCTTCATCATTTGACTTCAACTCAGTAGTCCTCAATTTAGATGGGACTTCCCCAACAGGAGAAATTGACTTCCTTTTCCCTGGTTTGTCTATTGGAGACGACTCAGGTTTCCTCTCATCATCAACATTTACACATGTTAAATTACCTTCTTCGGACCCACCATGGGATATCTGACTAGGCCCTGCAGATGCATTGGCATGCTTTTCCAAAGACTGTACTCCTTGAGATAAGGATGATTTTCTATTGCTCTTTGATCTTTTCTTTCCAAGAATGGAGGTTCCAAATATCTGCGATACATTATCAGCAGCAGATGGTTTAATTGCATCCTTAGATTTTCTGAGGATAAATTTTGCCAATGTCGGTTTTGCGGTGGAATCCAGATGATCAAGGGGAACCTTTGAAACATTTTTCTGACAGCAGTTTGGACATTGCCACTTCCCGTTTGGAATGCGCTTTGGGTCATGAAGTAAATGACAAGACAAAAGTAAGCAAGCAATACGAAGGCACTAAAAAAGTAATTTACAGAAGTAGAACACATCAACATCGGGGTACAAATTAACATACCTTAAGAGGAGGATCAAGGCACTGAAGGTGGTAGGTTCTGGGACAGCTCTCACAACAAAGCAGATTTCCACCAAGATCGCAGACCACACATTCATAATAGTACTGCAATAAAACCATAAGAGAAGATGAGTAGCCAGCTTGTAAACTCTTATGCCTTGTTCATTTCCCTTTTTGAAAAAAAAAATCCAACTCAAAAAATACTCATTACCCCTATCTCTAATCATAATTCTCATTTCTCTCTTTATCTCTCTCCACTCATTACCCCTACTTCCAATCATTACTCTCACAAAAAATTTCTCAAAAACTCGTCCAAAAAACAGCATTAACAATTTCGTCAAGACCTGATTCACAACAGGGCTGCATATGACCAGACCATCATATGCACTTGCCATCTAAGGCTAATACTGTTGGACAGCTTGATATACATTGCTACTCACATTTCCACAATTGGTAACCCAACATGGCATCAGACATTTAGTTTCTAGGAGGTCTTGGTTCCAGTTTCGCTGTTTGCTTTTCTTTCCCATTTGCATTATGTTGCTCCCTTTGCATCCTATTTTGATCTCCATGGATGTTTACATATCTCCATGTGCAATACTGGCAAATTTTAGCCCATGTAGCATGGGAGAGTTTGTAAAAATTGATATACCTTGTTAAGCACATCTCCTAAGAGTCTAAATTTTTCAGACAATTGGTGACTTTACACATGTAAGTTCATAGTAAATGTTGTTCAGAAGATTGGACGGAAGTGTGGTCCTGCCTTAACAAACAAATACATTAACCATACCAGTAACTGCCATAAAAGCTGGCAGTAAATGCTAAAGAGGAGAGATATTCTTTTTCAAGTTCCAAGAACGAAATTATTGAAGGATTGTCATAGATCAAAGAATGGCTCTGCAATTTCTTAAAATACAAATAACTAAACAAGAATACAAAATACAACAAAAAAAACTCGCAGCTTCAAAAAAAGACAAAACAACAAAGAAGAGAAGGAGCTAATGTACCCCATCATTTCCTTTCTTCTTGCTGGAAGAACGAGCAGAACTTAACTCATTCTTCAACCTGCGTTTAGATGAAGAAGTACTTGTTGGATCTGAGGCAATGGAACTTCCTTCCTTACCATTGGATGAGTCTGCACCGCCAGGAAGTTTTCTCCTTTTGCCCTTTGCAACCCAGTTTCCATTGATTATTCTACTGGTTTTTGCACCGTTTTCCTTCATCATTTGATCAAGGGTATTACATTTGCAATGAACCCTGAGAGTAGGAACATCAGAAGTCAAAGGAGTTCACAAACCAAATTCTCCACATTTTGTTACTACCGCCATGTATAAGAAATAAGATGTTGGTGATTGGGATAGTAAATGGAGTGTAGCATCAAATAAAAACAAGGCAAAATAACAGCACACTGAAAACATCACTTGTGGTCATGGCATACATATTCGATACAGAGATCTCATAAAATGAAATAGGCACACCAAAGCCTTGATTAGTTGCAGATATATCAAGTGCACCAAGTTCTTCAAGTATAAAGAGTGCAGAAAGTTGGCCAATTAAAAATTAGAAAGTAGAAGACCATGTCAATATTCAACATCGTAAGTAGAGCAACAACCTTCATCTTGAAACCAGATATCGAATTCAGTTTGACAAGGTAACAAAAAGAAGCCACAGAAATTGGTTTTCCGAAGGTCTATATACTATCCACTCGTTCACCCACTAAATAAATGAGAAGCCCAGTAAGGTAAGAACTAAGATCTATGAAGTGACAAAGAAGTACTAGAGCAAAATTAGGCCATGAACGAACCTATAAAGGGAAAGTAAGTTACACATCACTCTGTAATGGTATCATTTGCCCTAATGATGCTCAGATTTTGCATTGAATCTTTGCTTTCTCAAAAAAAGGAAACAGCTTTAATATAATTGAAGGTTACTGAACCATCACAACACATAAACTTAAGTTAGTAAACTATGATAGACAAGTTCAACAATGAAATTACTTAAAAATTCAACCACACCTTTTTTATTATGTGAAAACCAATCAAATAATTACTGCAAGTATTTAGATGTACTAATGTAACCATGCAAGGGAAATCGAACACATTGCACAAGACTAAGATTAACTAGTTTTGTTGGAAACCATCAAACCAAGAAAAGTTACATTAACTTATGTATACAAGGCAAGTATCCAAGGAGTCATGGACTGAAACAATTAGCACTTTCACAACATCAACAAGTAAAATTGCAATGAAGAAGGTACAGTGACAACTGTGATATGACAGAAGCATTTGCAAATCCATTGCAACTCAAATTCGAATTAAAGAACGACTTCAAGTTAGAAGTTAAAAAAGGTGCACGGTGATCTTTGAGAATAGGAGCATTGGTCCTATAGACAGAATGAAATCAAGAACATGAGAATAATCAGGTTATCATGGGAACTACAAACATTTTGTCGACGGCCAGCTAGAGGTATAACCAGAACAAGCCAATCATTAAAGCAAAAGAAGCATACTATTTGTAGAAAGAAAATGCATGAAGATTCACTAGTCAAACTTCAAAAGCAAGCAAATCACTAAAAATTGAAACATTAAAAAAAAATGCAGTTCTAACTAAGTCTCATTCTACAGTTTACTAACAAAGTTTCGAAGTAATGACATCTTCAAGATTTTAATGTGGAATCTATTAAACTCAGAAACTTTCCACCTCATTGACCAAAACCTAACATAATCTTGTCCAAGTCTAGTACAAGTAGACGAGTACACAAAGTAACCGCTCGCTGGAAATATGTCCCTTCAGTTATGCAAACAATGGAATTCACAAGATTCCGAGTCCTCTCCCATCGAGCCTCTTTGACGAGACTAGCCTACGGGTTCTTCCCACTAGCCATAACTTGGCCTAACCCTTTGAATATCGCAGTCGTTAAGAGAATTTGTTAAGTCATCAAATTTGCAACCCAGTACCATTTCAAGCATGGGAAGGCCAAAGAATAATTAACAAAACAGAACATTGTCACAGGAACCCAAAAAAACGGAAGCCCCTTGTTGATGAGTAATGTAGAGGTATATAAGGAAAGAATCAAGAACGGTGCAACCTGCATACGGCAGTATAAATACCCCTACCCAAACTATTTCTAGCAAGAGTGGCCTATACAAAAAAGGCCCTCAAGTGCACAAGTAAAGCAAATCTACAAAACACACAAAAGTGTTTTGACAGCACATTTAGGTGCGTTTCCGCTTTATTATTGGACTACAGGCCAGACAAGTTGTTTCCACACTAAATGGTACGGTATTTTAGTTGATATATGTGAGGAGAATGACTGGCCTAGGAATTTGTAAAAACATGGACTTTAGTCCACTTAGTGAGTGCATTTAGTTTAGCAGCAGAAACGCACCCTAATGTCCAGAACACCATCCCATAAAATAGATCAAAAACCTTGAGCAATCAAAGCACATCCCAACTCCCACTGAACCCAACCCCCATTTCAGCAACACCAAGCAGGTTCAAAAAACCCAATTCCCACACTACCAAGACAGATCAAATTCTAAACACAATTCATACTAATAGCAAACACGTCCATAGCAATTAAGGACCATTTGCATGACAACCAACAACAGAGCACTCAAAAAATCAGCTCAAATTGCCCGCAGAAATGAAAACCCACCAAATAGATGAGTGAAAAACACACAAAAACAAGTACAGAGATGGGGATAGAAAGCATACCAATCTTTTTTTCCAGAGATCAAAACACCATCAGATTAAGGTGCACAAGGGGGGGGTTCAGAGGAGAGGGATGGATAGATTAGGGCACAGAGGCAGGTGGATGAGAGATACGAGGAGAGAGAGAGCGAGAGCGAGAGCGGGGAGGGCAGGAGACAAATAAAATAAAGAGAGAGAGAGAGAGAGAGAGAGAGAGAGAGAGAGAGAGTTGTAGAGAGAGAGTATACGGATACGCCGGGGTCATAGGACGGGGTTAACAGTGACATGGCAGCAGGTGGGATCCTCGGGGGGAGAAGGGAAAAGCACACAGCCAGTGGCAACTCGCCACGTGGAACCTCCAGGACGCATGTCCCCATTCCTCTCTCCTTGCTTCCCTCGCACTTCCCCAAAAAAATTTCCCATTTTTTTTCCTTTTCCTTTTCCCCCATTCCTTCTCTCTCTCTCTCTACTCTCTTCTTTCCTGTAGAGAGAGAAGGTGTGACATATCTTTCCATGCTCATTGCTGTCTCTCTCTCTCTCTCTCTCTCTCTCTCTCTCTCTCTCTCCAAATTCTCATCATCTCTATTGATCTACGGAAGTGTCTTTCTCTTTCCAATCGCAGCCTTTTCGCCCTTTTTCTCTTTTAATTCTTTATTATGCACATAGACATATGTGTATATATATATATACACACACACATCAATGAAAATGAGTTGCCCACGAAATTCTAACTTTCTATGTGTATTATCCATGTTTAGTAGGTTGTAGTTAACAGAACTATCGTTTTGTTTTATGCAATTTTTTTCTCATTCATAAAATTAGTAATTATTCTTACTCCTTAATTGATTTTGTTAGAAAATTATTATTTTTTTGTGATATGTCAGATAAAATCAAAATGCAATAAAATCATAACTCAAAACATGGAACAAAAATGGTGATCAAGGCAAGTGTGTCGCTCAGTACTTAAAGACAGGCTTGTCTCCACTACAGTGCTTATGGTTTGCATAGACCTCTATCTCCTAAAACTAGTTGATTGAATGTCCTACAAAAGCAACATTGTTATGAGCTGATCTATCGAATCTCCTAGTGATTTGTACTCTTTCAAACTAATAGATTTTGACTTGATAAAATTATAGACAAACAATTTTTTCAAATAGATCTAGAATAAAGGGGGTGGGGGGACATAGTATTTATAGCCCAACTGGTGGCTATTCCTTATAATCTAGGAGGGAATTAAATGACACAATTGTTCATAAAAGACATGTCCGTCCACAGGGAACATGTGTCACTAAAAAGAACACGACTCTAAATCGAGTCAATTGACATTCACATCCTCAATATTTTCCAACACATTTTTGGTAAAAATGATAATTTCTGAGTTCTACTTAAATAAGAGTAGAAAATAAGTATAAAATAATATGAGAGGGTGTGAAAACCATTTCTTTTTGTCAGTATCCTTCTGTTTCTTTGAGCGACATAAAAACAAGTCAAACTTTTTATATTTACCAAATTTGGTCAAAGTAATTTTTTATGTTGATAAAAGTCAACTCCATACAAAATGTATTAAAAATAGAAATTTAAGGATTTTTAATTGGTTTATGTAACTTTAGTTCTTAATTATTATTACTATTTCAAAGAGAAATTGAGATAATTCTAAAAAGTGTGCCAAAATGATCCTAAATGAATTACTCTTTTTAATGTTACCAGAATAGCCTTAGGTACATCATTGTGTATCTTGGTAGGATTCTTTCAGTCACATCTCATGATTTGAATCATTTATCTTATAGAGGTCACTACAAATTTATTTGAACAAATTATAGGATTGATTTAATATTAGAAGCAACACGACAATATTTATTTTTACAAAATGAATAGTCAGTATGTTTTGGAGAATGAACCGTAGAATTATTTTACATTGATCATGTGACTTTTAATGTCCGATTAACCTAATTTTTATTGCAAGTTAAGTGCTCAATGACCTCAATAAATTAATGGTTCTAACCATGATGGTGAGCTCTTGAATGATCCATCCGAGATGCACTACCACTCTATGGTGGGTTTAGTACACTAAATGACCCCAAATCCGAACAAATTGTACATCCAGATTTTTACTCACAGACCCATGCTTGAATTACTATAAGAATGCCAAGTTGAATCGGACATACTAAGAGTTATTTTGGTAAAGGAATTAAAGTATAATAGAACACTGAACGAATTCAATGGGTATACATATTTATAAAAATTGCTTAATAGGCTGTAGTTAGCAGAACCATTGTTTTCTTTTATGTAACTTTTTCAATACAAAAAATCAGAAATTATTCATACTTTTTACTACATTTTACATAAAAATAAATAAATAAATTTGTAGTTTTATGTAAATAAGAGTGGAAATTAAGTCTAAAAGAATAACAGAGTGCGGAAATCATTTCTTTTTTGCATCTATACTTCTTGTATATTCTTTAGGCCATATCAAAATAAAAGTCAAGAATTTTTATATTTAGCAAATTTTGTCAAAGTAGTTTTTTTCTTTGTTGATGAAAGAAAAATTTAGACAAAATGTATTAAAAATGGATATTTTCAATGGATTAACGTAAATTTAGTTCTTTATAATTTTTATTACTCAAAGAGAAATCGAGATAATTTGAAAAGTGTACCAAAATGAAATGATCTTAAATGAATTACTCTTTTCAATGATACCATTGTATTCACCCTCGCGAGCGTGTGCTCATTCCATGTCTTACTACGATAATCGAAACCACTCATTTTTTTTGGATTCAGTTGTTGGGAGACTTAATAAATATTCAGCTTAATCAGATATTGGCAAGTGCTCGATCTAATTATTCAAATTTTCAGTCAAGAATTTGAATGAAAATAAACCAACTTCTAGATGAAGCTAACCAATATTCAATTGAGCTGAATTTTATCATGATAATGGTTTCGATTAGCAAATTAAAACATGGAATGAGCATATCCTCGCCGAGGGTGAACAAAGTGAGGGTAAACAAAATAGCTCTCTTTTTCAATGTCACTAGGATAGCTTTAGTTACATCATTGTGCATCTTGGCAGGATTTTGGGGTCGCATCATCATGATTTGTGTAACGTCCCAATTTTTGAAAACATTAAATAAATCTTTTTTTGAAATGATTTAATAACTTCAAAATGAATTATGATTAATTATCTCCAAAGAGTTTAATAGCGGAAGTCTTAAGCATTGGAATCAAACATAACAAAGTCTTACAACGATAGTGAGCAAAATAGGGTTTGACGGATCTATAATACAAATCGTGACGGTGTGGACCATCACATATTTTTCATACATAAATTTTGACCATTTGATTTAATACACATTTCTCTACATAAATCTTCACCCTTCATTCAACCCTTGGCATTTGATGACTCAGATTGATTTCATTTGACGGTTGAGAGTGATTATTTCAGTTTTTGGAAATGTATTTTTTAGTTTGAATGTTGAATTTTTGGAAATGTTCAGTCATTATATTCAGTCACTTAATTTACGGGAAGCAAGTCTAGATTGTTGAAAGACATACTTGACTATCAATTGAATTGTTGTTGAAAGACATGCTTGAAGGACTAAAGGAATTCTGGTAATGAATATTTGGTTAAGTTTTAGGTAATGAATGCTCTGGTAAAGGAATTCTCAGTGCTAAACGAATATTTGGTTAAATTTTTTTTTTTTGATCCGCAATATTTGGTTAAATTGAATTAGTCCTTTTTTTGGAAGAACATGTTTTGAAATATAGTTTAAAGCACAGTAGGCGTCCGTGTTCTCATTTCAATTTTCTGTATCGAATCGACCCCTTATACGGAAAGCTAGATGAGTTCGGATCTATCATTGTTTACTACTGACATGTTGCGGGAAAAGTAGATAACATAAATCCTTCTATTGTTGCGTATGTATACAAATTTTATCTTTGAAGTTTGATTACACAATTAAGTTTGTTTTACTATTGAACTGACATGTTTAGATTACAATTAGGTTTAGATTTGATAAGTGTTGATTGGGCAGGGGGAAGGGCAAGTCGGCGCAGTTTGTAGCTAGCTAGGGTTTAGCTTTGATTAGTTGAGGGAATTTTTTAATTTTGATCAATTGAGATTGCTTTCCTCGATGATTACCAGTTCTATCTTTGGAGTTTAATTTGATAGACTTTCTAGAAAATGCTTTCATTACTTTTTTGTTTACTAATCTTTGAAAATTTGATAGGCAGCAGATAAAAAGTTTTCTATCATCTTTTTTTTCCGGCCACAGTTTTTTTCCCAAATTTTTGGTTAAAATTAGTTTGCCTATCATTTTTTTAAAACCCCAAAATCTCATAATAGTGCCTTCATTGGAATTGGCCTGTGAAATCTGTGTTCTTTCAACTATATCTGAAATTCTAAACCACTCTACGAGCATCTCATATTTTGTTAATTAGTCTAATTTTTCTTTTTAACTCATTTAGTAGAAAGGATTAGTGTTCCATCAAAAATGACTTAAATGTGACAAATTGACCTATTACTTTGATTTTTCTTTTTATCTCATTCAGTAGAAAGGATTAGTGTTCCATCAAACATGACCTATATGTGCTAAATTGACCTAAAATTAATCGATTATGCCTCCCTGAAACTCTGAGAACTTATCCTTTCCCTTTTGTGTTCTAAACCAATTAAGGTTCAAGCTATATTGCCTTTGATTTTCTAGGTTGCTCAGTTTTCAAGTGGGAGAAGGGGCTTCTAAATCATATACTAATTTTTACTCTTATCTTGCAGTATCAACATGCAAATTACATGAATCCCGATTATACAAATACGGGCAATGGATTATTAAGGCTTAAATTGAACAAGCAAAGATCTGACTTCTCTATGAAATTTGCTCGATCTGATGACTAAAATGAGACAGGTAATAACAATTCTATAGTGGTCTTGAATTGGCTTTGTAACTCCCCTAACTTTAGGTTCGTTAAAGGGATAATTTATTACAGAAATAAAGAGAGTCACTGCTCATTATTACAACATAACCCCCGTAGGAGTATTTAAAACACAGAATAGGGAACAAATAGGGAACTAGGGTTCCTAACTACTGCTCCTCTTGTTCTTCTATCCTAGCGAGTTCTTCGGCTCCATACGCCTCCAAAGTGAAGAGTTCGCCCTGTTTATCTATCAAATCTGACATATTATATTGGCGTCGCCACCCATATAATATGCCAGGGTCACCACAAGGTAACACCATGAGCTACGAAGGCTCAATAGTAAAATCCTACTCACCTAACTTAACTACAATCAATAGATTATCATAAGCATCGATTTCCACATGATACATACCAAAAAAAGCTTCAAAAGACGATAACAATAACATATCCACAATCGTTATAACTATCGTTGGTATTCTAAATTCTCTAAGTTTCTCCTACGCATCTCATCGTAGACCGTGTTGTTATTACTACCTTTCTTTTCCAAAGACTCCTTTTTAACTCACCCAACCTCGGTTCCACCACGCCGGGTTCCCGAGTATCCTCACAATGGTTCCGCCGCGCCGGGATCCCATTGGCACACATTTACTTTGGTTCCTCTCCACGGATAACCATGCTACTTACCCAACCTTGGTTCCGCCGCGCCGGTCTCCCAAGTATCCTCACTATGGTTCCGCCGCGCTGGGTTCCCATAGGCACACACACACCACTCACATAATACCCTTGAAATGGTCATTATGTAGTTTCTAAGATATCTTTTTCCTCGGAAAACATGTTTCTCTTGTTAAATCACACCCTAGGTGCCATGTTTCTACTATCTCGGTTCCCGTATCTCGTTCTCATGCAAGACTCCGCGGTGTAGGACTTTACTTACAAACATGCATTTCATAAGATTATTCCAACAAGATCATCCATCTCTAAGATACATAGCATGCTTGAAACATCTTGAAAATAAACCATATATTTCCAAAAGATAACCTTATCTTCGATCAAAGTAACCTCTAAACAACATACGATTGATACAATACATAAAAGTAGAGTGCAAGGTTAAAACTACTTATACTTAGGTTAAGTAAGTAGAGGAATAAACTACCGTTCTTCTAGGCGGTGGTCGGCTACGGAAAGTTGGTCGTCGGTTTTGAAATCGGCGGCGTAACGGCCTCCAGTTTGCTTCGAAAGGAAAAAAGTTGTACTTTCTTTTCCTAGAAACAACTTTACTAACTAAAGTGGACTACTTTAAAGATCTATGGGTGGTTTTGGAAGTGGTTTGGTGGTATTGCTCAAGAACACTCAAGAACAAAGAGAATTCTTGAACTAAGAACAAAGAACACTAGGAATTCTAGAGAGAAGAAAGTGCAAGTTGAAGGTGTGAGTTTAAGGCATGGAATGGCCTTCTATTTATAGGCAAGGGCTCCCTCCCTCCCTCTCTTGGCCGGCCCCTCTCTCTCTCTCTACAACTCAATTTTTTTAATCCAAAAAGTTGTGTTCACATGGAAGATTAAGGTCAAGATCCTAGGTTTGCATGGCTAGGGTTAGTACTAGATTTGATTCTTGAACAAATTTGTGGTGGAAGAGAAGTTTGTACAAGATTCTAGGGTTAAACAAATTAGAAAATGTACAAGGAAGGACATTGGAAGTTAAGTCTTTGGTTGGAAGAGTAAAATCTCAAGGATTGGAAGTACAAAGAAGATCAAAGGCCAAGTACAAGTCCCATCCCTCTTCTTTCTCTCCCTCTCTCTCTCTCCTCTCCCTCTCCCTCTCGGCTTTCTCTCTATCTCTCTCTCCCCTCTCTCGGCTCCTCTCTCCCTCTCTCTCTCATGTACTAATATATATATATACACAATAATGCTACCCACACAGAGAAAAACACAGATCTTCCACAGATCAGTCCACGTGGAATAAAAATTGCAAATGGACCCACAACCTTTCTCTCTCTGCAGGTTCCTTCTCCCAAAACCCACTTTCCCCAAATTTTGAAAAGAAATTGTCTCTCTCTGCCACCACCGACAAGCCCTAACTCTACCGTGTCTCACCACTGCCGATGCCCACCTCACCATGTCCATCGCAGTCTCACACTTATTTCCGTTTTGCACGATTCTCTCTCTCTCTCTCTCTCTCTCTCTCTCTCTCTCTTGCATAAAAGTTTTCACATCTCCGATCAAAAAATTAAAGTTATTCTAAAGAAAATGCAATACTACCCAAAAAAATGCAGTACCCAGCCACTTCATATTAGCAAATCTTAATCATATCGCCATAAAATTTTCCCTTTTAATTTTTTAATCCACAACAAGTTCTACACTTTGATTCAGTTGAGGTGAACAGATATCCAGAGTATGAGAGAGCAGTGGTTTCTAGAGTATGAGTGAGGAGGATTTCGAGATTTAGGTTGGAAAGCCTACCAACGATGGTGATATCAGCTCTTACCAAGTGTCAGTAATTCACGATTTGTTCCAGAAAAGAGAAAAACATGTATGAATATGATTCCATTTGATCTGTCAAGGATCATGAGAGAGAGAGATTGAAAGTGAATTTATTGGAAAAGAGTAAAGATAATTGGGGCGGAGAAAAGCTAGGGAGAATAGAGTACAACATGGGTTTGAAGGGGGGAGAGTGAAAAGCAGGAGGCGAGAGAGGAGAGAGAAAGATTGTGGGCCCCGTTTGCAATTTTTATTCCACGTGGACTTATCTGTGGAAGATCTGTGTGTTTTCTCTGTGTAGGTAGCATTATTGATATAAATATATATACACACACAATGCAAGAACAACAAATAAAATAATAGTACTTTTAGTACTAAGGATCAAAAGGCTTGAAAGACTAAAATTTCCCCCTTAAACAATTCAATTAGCACATGTGTACTTAGGTATTATTTAAACCATCCAAGTACTTATATAATATATACAAGGTACTATTGTACACTAGGAAGAATCAAAATCCCTAATAGAAAATAAATAAAGGTACATTAAGAATCTTAGTACTAAGTACCTTTCTAATAAAATAATGTGTACTTAGTCACATGGGTTTAAAGGAAAAGACTAATTTAATAAACCCCATGGTATTTTGAAAGACTAACCCTTAATCCATTGGGTAATAAATCCCCTAACTTCTATTATCCAATGGATAATAGTTGCTTGGGAAAAATAAATAATAAACTAATAAAAAATGTCCTTTAATAAAAAATAAAAGTCTATTTTTAAAAGATATTAGTACTTTGATCAAATTTCTTTTTGAAACCTTTTAATATAAAGAATTGGATTTCTATTATCCAATGGATAATAGTTTTCCTAACATTTATTGTCCAATGGACAAAGGATAAAACCAAAAATAGTTAAAAGAAAATGAATAATCAATTCTTAGTCTAGGGTTAAAAAGGTTCATAAGGTTCAAGAGGGGCAAAATGGTCCATTTATGGTTAGATAAAGGTAACTAGGTAGCTTTCTAGTTTAGTTCTTCCAACCAGATGATTAGAAGCTAACTAGGCTTGCTAGGTGGGCTAAAGTGTAAGAAATGAAAGTTGAAGGACTAAAGCGCAATTATGACAAACTACAGGAATTTAAAGTAATTCAAGCAATTATAATTAATAACTCGAGTAATAAATAAATTTCTATTTATTGAAATTCAGAGTTATTACAGGCTTAATTGGTCTCTAAATGTAACGACCCTAACCCACTCTAGTAGGTCTTAGCTGTAACAAAGCGCCGGTGAAACCATCACCAAGGCCATATTAGCCCTACTACATCTCATGATCATAAAATTAAAAGGAACAAGAGTGTGTAATCAATGGAGGCATGATCTATGCAGCCTAGTAATATAATGAGAACTTACATTTACAAAAGACTATAAACCCCAATACACACCTCAGAGTTGTGCTTAGACATAAAGTTTAGCAAGTAACTTACAAATAATTACATAGTTCAATCAAATAACATGAAAGTACATTTCATAACCGCAAACTATTTCCCCATGTCTCGGATCCACAAACAAGTGCCACGACGTCTTGCTTCTTATGTCCTGAAAGGTAGAACATTTACATAAGCTGAAACTCGTATGAATGATTAATACGCAATTCACATGCTTTCCATGGACAATGATTACACCATTTGAAAAGGAATCTCATTCCATAGCAACATAGCATAGTAATGCACATCCTCTATTCATTTCATGTCTACCAGGCATCCCCGGTAGTGGATAAGTTAAGGCGTCTTTCGTTATCCGATATAATAGTCATGTCTTGCTAGCCTTTTAGCACGTGTCCCCTAGCAAGCTAGGACATGGGAGGATGTCATTAATAGATATAAAACATGTCCACTTTTCATTGATATTTCATGGAGTTCATATCAAAGTA
The DNA here is from genome assembly GCA_014282245.1 of Rhododendron simsii. Lineage (NCBI taxonomy): Eukaryota > Viridiplantae > Streptophyta > Magnoliopsida > Ericales > Ericaceae > Rhododendron > Rhododendron simsii. The sequence goes on along the minus strand of CM024954.1, from coordinate 31,386,808 downwards.
TAAAACATCATTGAAGCGAAAAAGCTCATAACAAACCATGTGTTTTGGGTATTAATCACTCACATCGGTCCGAGCTTCTAAACCACCTTCCCTGCATAAGCATATAAGGTGATTATAATTCAGATTCAATGAAACACATTTAGACATCTAAATACTTTCAATAGATCTCCCTAGTAGCTTACAAAGGTCTAAGGTTAAGGTCCCAATCTAAGTAAATGCGAAACCTAACAAAATTGCAAAATCGGTATGGAGTCCAAAAATCAGTCTCTGTATTTTGGCTATAGAATTTGATAGGATTGGAATTAGATGCTGGGACCACCTCCATTAAAAAGTAAACTTTCGGGGCATCAATCTCGATATAAAATTTGCTCTAATCGGAGTCTGGATGACAAAGATATGCTTATCCGAAGTTGGGACTGTAATCTGTCTTGTTCTGCAATTTTTCCTAAAATCCAAACCTAACTCTTCAAAACTCATGTGAAAGTCATACAAAAGCTTCATTAAAACACACCCAAACTTGTAGTTATCAAGAGCTACTCCTAACCCAAGCAAATCATGTTCCAAGCAAGTCTAAACCACCAAAATCAAAGGAATTAAAATCAAATTTCTTAAGTTCTCTAGGAACTCAACCCAAAACCTAATTCATGACATCCACCACCCTCAATTACTTGAAGAATCTGGAACTATTAACCAACGTATGGAATTGAACTACCTAGAACATGAAATTCATCAACTAAAACATGGGATTTACCTATTGAGTCTTCAATTAATCCACGCACAAGCTCCTTCTGATTTCCCTCTCCTTCTCCTCTTCTTCTTCTACTTCCTGCTCTTGCCTCTCTCTCTCTCTCTCTCTCTCTCTCTCTCTCACACACACACACACACAAACGGTGGAGATAGGAACGAAGTGGAATGAATAACACGTATAACCCTCTTCCTGTTTTATCGGGCTCTAAGGAATATTCTCGGGTGTGCGTGTGCTCATGGTTATCATATGCTCCTCCATTAAGAACGAATAGATTTAAATCATTAGCCGACGTAATTAATCAAGGCACACACTGGGTCATATTCCAAGCACCACTAAGGTCAAGGGTATTACACTACAGGACACTTTTACAAAACTGCTTTATCAAATAGTTGATGAGGCACTCCCTTAGAAAGTGCCTTATTTTGTTAACCTAACAGGGGAGTCCAACTTAATAGCAGATTTTTGAATTATCATTTTTTACTTTTAATATGATAGGGTTGGTTTTAGTGCCCCAAAAGGTTTGTATATTAGGGTAGTTTTTACAACCCATCAAACAAGTCCCCCCCCCCACACACACACGAAAATTTCTGCTCAATTAGGGTTCAGTAACTTCAGTCGTCATTCCCTCCCACTTCGCATCCCACCCCGTCTGTGCCACTGGTAATCTCTCTCTCTCTCTCTCTCTCTCTCTCTCTCTCTCTCATGTGCACTAGTACATTCCAATTTTCGTTTCAAAATCGAAAGCTTGAGGGGTGGCGGAGACAGTGAAGGCGAGGTAGATCTGGCGTAGTGTCGAAGTTCCAATCATCGTCGTCGAAGTTTCAATCATAATCGAACTGAAATTGGTCAGAACATTTACTCTCTATCTCCTCTTCTCCGCTGAAGGTATACTCAGAAATTTGGGGGTTTTTTTATTGCTTTGTAATTTTTGGTATGGGTTTGGTTTGGAAAAAGTCGAACCAAATCTGGGTTTGGTTTGGGAAAAAAACAAAACAAAATTTAATTTTGGTTTCAATCCAGTGGTTTAGGTTGATCGGCGATGATGAAGTGGTGGGCATGGCTGGTGGTGGTGAGATCCTTTGTTGATGTGATTAATTAAAAGAAAAAGTTTCTTCAAGTAGAATTCTAGTAGTGTGGGAGGAGTTTGCTGAAGTAGATACTTGTCTTCTTTGCTTTTTGCAAGGAACGATGCATGGTTACATTCTCATTTAGTTGTGTAGCTTTCTCTTGCTGTTTCAAACGGTTGATTTTTATATTTTCTGTTACTTTATTACTGTTGATTCTTTTCAGTTTTTGAAATATTCTTATACCTCAACTTTGTGTTATGCTTTATTCATTAACATGTTTCAGGTGATGGCCCCAACAATTCGTAATACAGGATAAGTCCATGTATAACCTAATTCGTATTAGCCGCAGGAAGGAAGTATATATGGATGATGCGGCTATTGTTCAGCCCCTTAATGAACCAGGTAAATGACAAACTCACAAGTGCTTATCTCTTTGAATTTTATTGTCTGGTTCTGCTTTTGTTCCTGCTAAGTACGGGGACTATTTTTTGCTAGTGTTGATTTAGTGCTAAACTATTCCAAGTAACAAGATCAGTGCAAGCGTTTGTGGCATTCATTTGGTTTTTTGCGGGGGTAAAGTTAAGGTCTTGATTAATTAGATAGCCATGAGACCACTCTACAGGCTCATTGTGTTGGCTTCTCCTAAAGGGCCAGTGAATTGCACACCCTATAATTGCAATACAGTCAGAAAAAGTTACATGGTCATAAAGTTCTTTTGCCCAAAAAGCTTTTTCGATTTTCCAGGCGAGAAAACTTAATTGATTGAGGATTATATTTTGGTAATGTCTTTCTTCTCTCTATAGATATTTGGTGTGGAATTGCAACTTCAACTTTTTAAGCATTGAAATCGTAGTTTTCTATGTTGGTTTTTTGTGTACTGCTAAAATTGTAGTTGGTACTTAGACTAATTGGCTTAATTGGTCTTGAATTACTTAGTTCATTCACATATCATAGGGATTTTTATTTTGGCTCATTTGAAGATTATGGCCTTAATGTGTCACATGAATTATTCAATCACTTTTTTTTCCCTTTCTTTGACTCATTTGAATAATGTTTAGGGGAAGTTTGTGCATATACATGGCTACAGAGCACCAAATTCTATTGAAAGTGCTAATGGTGAGTAATAAGTCCACTATAACATACCCAGTTCCTGTACAGTTAGACTAGTTAGTTTCTCTAGTGTATTTAAGTTCTCTATTGTGAAATTATTTGTTTTGTATCTAAAGATGTTCTTATATTTCAAACAGGTATCACAGGAAACTATGGATTTTGGGTAAGCAGCTCTCATCTATGTGTTTGATTGGAATTTTTTGATCATCTTCTTTATTTTCTCCAAATTCCCACTTGTTAAATTTACTTCAGCTCTTTACTTCTACAGATTCTTAGGTAAGTATGTCCTTATTTTTCCAATTCAGGCTTTGGATGATGGAGATGACTTGCTGGGAAAGGATTTGTCAACCTTGTTTTGACACTTCATTTTGTTCATATGTTGGTATTACTTATGTCACTTGGCATGAATTCTTGTAAAAGTTTGTTAATACCTTTTTCGTTTAATATGTTAAAACAAGGAGTTGGACAACTCTTTGTACAATTTGAATGACAAATTCATTAAATTTTTTTTCTTGTATCCTAGCATATGGTGATCTTATTGGTGCATATGTTCAAAGTTAATTTGTGTATTATGTTGATATGTAAAGTGTGGCTAATGGTGATCCAAATAACATTGCCAATATTGTTGGAAATATGGATATAATATGGAGAAGGAATTTATTTTTTTTAAAATAAAGGATTCTTTTGGGGCAGTTAGAAGTGCCGCATAACCAAAGCTACAAAGGCATTGATAAATGCCACATAAACTAAGCTATTTCCGCACTTTAAAGTGCCTCGATATATAATTAACCATGGTTAGTACTCCTATCCAATAATCTGTCGATGCACCAGAAACTGCCTTAATATGATGGTTTACTAGGTACTTTTGTATGCCGGGTAAAAGAACTATTGAGGCTTGTAAAATTGCCGCATAAAGCTATTGCTGCACCGTTACAAGTGGCACTTGCATGTTCTGCCCCAATAGCTAAAATGCCCCGTTAGGTCTCTTTTTGGGGCAGTTTTGACTGCCTCGACATCATGATTTTGTTGTAGTGACTTGAGCTCATTTTTAGCCTGATTGAGTAGAATGATGCAAATTTGAGCTACTTATCAAATGAGCTCAGACTAAATCCGACCGCAGATTTTTTTTTTTGCTTAATGTGTGTTAACTTTTTTGACTGACTTGGACTTGAAGTGGAAGGACACCAAATCTTGCATGTATTAACTGCTACATATGATTGCATTTTTTGTAGTTCCAAATTTTCAACTTATCCTACAGTTAATTGATCTGTATGTTGATGCGAATCATTGGATAGGTAGACATTATAATGCTTCCAATTCCGAATGATATTTGGATTTTGCTCTATTTTCCGCTTCTACAGTGTCATATTTTGTCTAAAGTGTTTCTATTTTCCGCTTCAGCAATTAGTAATTTTTTGAGATCCATTTTGAAGAATTGTTTTCTTTTTATTTTGCAGTCAATCAATATTTTGACCTTTGCTTGGTTGATGGTGGTAGCCCTTTAATGTGTTGTTTGGCTATAGGATTCTTCTGATGCAATTTTTACGCCCGACGTCATCGAAACCCAGTTACATTGGAAATAGCTTGCCTCAAACCTCACCTGTCTAATTCACCAATTTATCTAACGTATCGATAAATAAAACCAATTTTTCAAGAGAAGCTCCTGGCTTAGTTAATTAGACCGGTATGTTCTCTTCTTTTTTTGAACTAGGTTTATGATAGAAGTTACAACACTATGCATCACAAGAAATTAATGGAGGTTTGATTTGGAAGTTGAGAATCAGATAAGGGACAACTTGGCCTTAACTAATGTGAAGACCCATGCAATAATCTCATTTTTAGTAAAATTGTGCTTTGACTTACTTTGGTCATTTAATTGATGTGATCGCACTGATTGATGTGTTGTTATGTATGAGACGATTAGTAGATAGTTAAATTTTAAGTTTCGGTGTTGAAATGATGTTTGGAAGTATTGGTAGTGAACGGGTTTGATTCGATGATCGCTGACAAAAATTTTCAAATTTGTCCATGATGTACCTATACTGTAGTTTCCCAGTATTGGTACATTGCAAAAATCCTGAATTTATTCAGACACTATAAATAGACCCCTTATGTTATTTTCTCACTCCAAAACCTCGAACCAAGCCCTAAATTGCCCCTCTTCCTTCTCTCTTCAATCTCTCACCCAAATCATTGGATTTGCACCTCAAACACTACCAAATCTTCAAGATCTATGTGTTAATCTTTCAAATATCAACCGGATTTCGAGTTTCTCATTATTGGAGGTAAGATTCATAATTTTTGGTTCTCTTTTTCTCTCTCTTCTCCAACCCTAGCTTGGATTCATTCATTGATCACGTTTTTTGATAATTTAGGTTGTAGATCTTGTGGTATTGCTTTGGGAAAGCTTGTTCTTGACGGGCCTTTGCTTGGTGTACTTAGGATTTTGCTTAAAATCCATTTTGGTAGGGATTTATTACTCTTGTTATACGTTTATGTGATGTTTATGTACCTAGGTCGTGTTTTATTTCGTGCTTGAGGTTGGATTTTGCGTTTCGGTTGAATCTAGAAATTTTTGCCCGTTTTCTAAGTTTCAGCCAATTTCAAACGGCCATAACTTCCTTGTCCGATGTTTGTTTCATGCAAACTTTATATCGAATCGAAGGTCTTGAAGTCAGCTTTCCATTGCCATCAAAATCACCTTTAAACTCTTTGTACACAGAAAGTTATGATTATTTGAGTGGAGGTGTACCGGTCTGCCAATGTCTAATGGTTATTCCTAAGTTGTTTTCGTTCTGTGTTATGACTCCCTATATGATTAAAACATGTTTAAGTCACTCTCGAGTATGATTACTTGTGTCTTGATGACTCGTTATTCGATCTTGTCTCTTGACACTCGTTAGGGTATAGTACTAGTGTAGTTGGGTAGGTAATGTACCGTAAGGTTGATAGGAGTACCGTGGATAATAAGGGGTAATGTGGTGAGTGTTATAGGTAGACATGAGCTTGTCTAGTGATCCAATGGGCAGTATTGTGACTCATATCCTTGTGCTTTGTCTTGTTGAGCTCCTTAGGTTCATTTGACACTAGTTCTATAAGATTCTCATTTAGAACCTTGCGGGTGGTGTGTTGTGGAGTCATAGTGGGTTCGGTGCGTGACGAAGGACGTCATGATTGACTTTAAGGAATAACGTGAACTTGTAGTATTTACCAATGTACAATGAGACGTGTTTATGAGTTTGTAATAAATTATGTGATGATGAATGAAAGAATGTGACCTTGGAAAATGTTGTCTTCTTGTATACGGATTGATAATGCAACGCAATGTGTGGTAATGTGGAGACTTTAGAGGGCCCGCAACGCAATGTGTGAAAATGCAGATGGAGAGAATTCAATGTGACACAAGGGGTGGTAACATAGTTGAATGTCTCACAAGATGAAAAGAAGTATGATTTGACTTTAGAAGTTTGTGTTGATATTTGTACCGTCGGTTGCCTGAGATCGCGGCTATTGAAAAAGGGAATTTACTGTTGATTTTATCAAGGTTTGTTTAAAGAAAGAAATTCGAGTTTTGAAAAGTGAATTTTTATCAAAAATCCTTCGGTATTCTTGAGCAAATTAACGGATCCGGTATTTGGGCACAAATCAATAGACTCCGCCATTCAAACTCAAACCAACGGAGCTTGACCCATAATGGTCTTGAGTTTTCTCTAAATTGTTTTGGAAATCAAAAAGGAAAGTTTTATGAAATGGAACTCTATGGTGAATTGTATGAAATGAGGAGGTTGCTTGTGACATTCATTCGAAAAGTCATTTGATGGTTGAACAATTGTAGCTTGTTAGATTGATGTGTGTTTAATGCTACCCCCAGTCTAATGCATAAATGGTAAGAGGTATCTTTAAGACGCGCGTATAGAATTCTGTGGTTGTAGCCCGTCAATTCATTGTGGTACCCCTTCGTATCTCATGTCCGTTTATAGAAACTCATTCACCCTTATTGCATATGTCATCGCATTTTCATATAACTTGACTGTAGATTTCTCTACTGGGCTAGTGTAGCTCAACCTATCATTTTCAGGTAAAAAAAGAGAGCATGGAAGTTGGCTTGAAGTGTATCTCGTGCTTGTTGATCATGTGTCTCAGAGGTATAAAGGAGGAGTGAAATTTGCATTTGATCTGAAAGTAGTATTCGGAAGAATGATGAATGAAAACTGTAATATTATTTTGGTATTTGTATAACTTGGGCTTCGAGCCAGAATTGTAACTTTTGAATTCGACTTGAGAATGGGGAAAAATATGTCATTTGGGTATTATCGGTATTCCAGTAGTGATTCTATTTATTGTAAATGATTATTATTTATGTTAAAAATCGAGGGCGTGACAACTAATACAATAGCTTTTATTACGGTGTTATTTCCATGTTTATTGGGTCTATCTTGATCCTATGGACAACTTTTGCAATAGCAAAACTTTAAAAGGAAAGGAAGAGGAAATGAAACAGGTTGAGTCTATGACAATTAGCTTGGTTCTACTCCAAGCTATCGCATTGTTGCATCTACTTGGCTGAGTAAATTAAAGTTGTATTTTTTTATGTTAGTCGAGTTAGGTTAACAGGGGTTGTCATAGAAGGGTAGTCATTTAGGTTGGGTTCAAAATACGTTACGCCGTGCCTTTAGTCACAAACATTATTATTTTTGTACATTTCGTATGAATGCCAAAGAACATTGTTATTTTTGTACATGTCATCCTATTTTGAAGTCAATCTATGCGGGGTAAGGGTTTCTGTGACTTATAACATAGCTGTGTGTTTTTGCAGCCTGATGGGCAAAATGTCGAGTGACAAAACAGTTGGAGGCGAAGACGATACTTTCAACTCATTCTTCAGATCTTTGCTATCTCGGTTATTGTTTCTGAAGGTTAAGAAAACTCTTATGTTAATCGAGAATTTTTGGTTTATGTTAGCTTAGGAAAACTCTTAAGTTAGGCTCCGTTCCGCTAATATTCTTATTTGTTATGCTTGAATGCAACTAATAGAATTACACAGGTTTTGTAATATATGTTGTGTTAGACTATTCTATGAACTTGGTTAGGTGGACCATGTTGAAACTTATTCTTAAAATAGAAAATTTCGATAAGTACATTTTGTTGGGAGAATAGAAAATTTTCCGTCTAATGGTTCTTTGTAACATTCTCTCACATGGGTGGGATATACACAAATACGAAACTCGCCCCATGTGAGATGGAGTGAAAAACAACCGTTGCGCATGTTTAGAACGCGTTGCACCGTGCCTTCAAGTACGGGCAAACCCTAGTGTGATTACATTTCTTGAAATTCAAACTACATTATTTTAAATTAAGCAAGAGTCTCCAATGGTACGACACCCACGACTCAGCAAACTCCGACTCTAGAATAAGAGCGTCTTCGGGTTGGTATGGATCTCCGTGTTGAGGGTACTACGCCCCTCCTTGTTCTTTAGTACCTGATATGAAATGTCAAGCTAATAGTAGCACGATGAGTGATTGACATGATTGTCACTTGATACACAAGTTCCTACCATACCAATCTTTACTTTGGAGATAAACAATAGCAATTGATAGCAGAAAGATAACACATAGCCATTAACTTAAGTGAACTCTCAAGGTCTTCTCCACAAGACTCATTTCGTCACACATTCAGTAACTTTGACTATCCCATGCAATAACCTTTCTCTTGTCTGTCCTATACCAGGGTACGATTGGTCTCATGCCATACAACCAAATACTCTATTGGTACAATTTCACCTACGACTATAATAAGAGGGAAGATAATCATGACATCTTATACATTAGAGGTCGTACAATACTAATACTTGGGTTTTTTACCGTCCCCCAACTCACATTGATACTTTGGCGCCATATCTGGTCTTTTATCGACCCCAATCACATATTCAGGTACTTCACCGTACCGAACACCTACTGGGTCCTTTATCGGCATCCTAACACACCTCAATTAACTTACCTTTATCCATTATATACCTATCAACCTATCAACATCTATGTGATCACTACTCAAAAACTAACAGATGAACCTAAGTCACTACGCAAAACTACCCTGTAGGGGTTCGGTTTATCGGGATCTTGACCATGGGTAGGTTTCGGTTCCATCCTCCGTTGCTCCGCGTAGGTGCCCGCCGCCAGACCTTCAATAAGTCACTAGGGCTATGGAAGCCCAATGACCCATTTGATGATCAAGTTAGATGTAAGGATAAGTGTATAGGTCTAGGGTTAGGGTAAAATGACATTCCTCTCTATGTCAGAATCCCTTTGTATTTATAGACCTTGCTTTGCTTGGCCTCTAAGCTAACGCGTGGGAGGTACGCTCAGGTGATGTCGTAGGCGATGTATGGAATAAGGCAGTTACGGAGCACATGACCAGGTCAGCTCCCATGATGATCCTCGTGCAATAACCATCTCGGCTCGTGTCATGGTGACGCGCTTGCTTGAGGGACCTTGTTCACCGAGACGGGGAATTGTTCCCGATGCATTGTGCATGGTTGCTTTGTTATGTACTGAATGACATCCCAAAGGTTGCTCGAGCCTTTAACGACATTGCCTTATGCCTAAGCACTGTCGGGCACCAAGGTCCAGACCGGGATGCGCAATTGTTAGGACCACGGGCCACGGTCTCTCTGTGTTGACAAATTCCAAGATAAAATACACATTTATTTGTATCCCTATTTATCGAGTTGTAATTTATTTATTTTTAATTTTTAGTGTCTATTTAGAAAGTGGAAGGAAATCAATTAATATTGTGTAATTGAGAGTGAGTGAATCGAGCTATTTTGGACCGGATTGATTAGGATATCAATCGGAGATCAATCAAGGACTCCTGCCTAAATTATTGGTTGCTAGGGCTCGACACTAATTTGCTATTATAAATAGCATCCTTTAGTTGGCTGCTAGGTCACGGAAAAATTGAGAAAAAAAAAGACCATATGCTTTAAAGATAAAATAACGGCAGAACGGATTAGAGGCATCGTGCGGCTTGGCCACGGACGAATCTCAAGGCCACGGTTGGAGATAAACAGAGGAGCTAGCAAAAGAAATTATGAACGTGATGTGCTGGAGTGGCTAATTAATTGGGTGGAACGTGGAAGCATTTTACAACTTTATTCCAACAAAGTTAGAGCGTCCTTCGGTGGATTCCGGAAGGCAAACGAAAGGCTTGTGGATTCAAGGCAGTGGCGGTCAAGCATTCAGAGAGGTGTACGTGAATTCGGCAAGAGCGTCTAGGTTTAGGTTTGTGGAGTTCAAACTTATCGTAAGAGTTCTTGTAACCTCGTGTTTAGTAGTGTTTGATTCATTCCCGTGGTTTTTTCCCATTTTGGGTTTTCCACGTATATCTTGGTGTTCGTTATTTGTTTGCTTTCCATTTGTGAGATTGATTTTGTTTATCGCATGGTGAATCATTGATTGAGATTAAAACATAGCAAATATTTATATTCCTAGGCGAGCTAGGATTTTTCAGCAATGGGAGGCGCCTCGGGGTTGGCTCAAGTCTGCTTACTCCGGGCCACTACATACCCCAAAATTAGGCACTATCGGGCACCAAGGTCCAGACCGGGATGCGCAATGGGAGGCGCCTCGGGGTTGGCCCAAGTCTGCTTACTCCGGGCCACTACATTCCCCAAAAATTACCGTGACAATTGCTCATTGACAATCTGCATGCGTTTCTCTTGCCTCTAACCATTTGATCAATTTTTATCGCTGGGATATATCCTTCGTTCAATTTGAATGTGTTGTTTTGTCGTTCTCGTGTGCAATTAGTCTTTCCAGGTATATTTAATGTACGCGATAGATTGTAATTTCTTTTATAACATGAACCACCCAATCCAAGCAGTGTGAGTTACCTTTTAAGTGTGTGCCAGCTTCCAATAAACTATGTATCTAATAAAGAGAGGTATGTAATATTTTTAAGATTTCAAAAACAATTCAAATAGTTTTACAAATCGATTTGTAAGTGTTAAAATAGACTTTCCAACTCTGTAATTGTCTATGAATTTGAATATATTTTATTAATGACCCAAAGTGGAGGCTTTACAGACCACGTCCCGTGAATATTTTTCGGCGACAATTTCTTGAGTTGGCCATACTTTCTTGAGGGCCACTTCCGGGAAAGCAAAAAAAAAATAGCAAAAATCTATTTACTCTGCAGGCCACACAGTAGAACTGAATTTGATAGTTTCTGGACATGCTATATGTTTCCATGTTATTCTCGAGCAACGTACCTTCGTGGCCGAAGATGGCCAGATATGAAGATGTGACGGGAGGGGTATTGGTACGTACGCAATTGAAATATCTAGAAGTGTAGTGATTAAGAATAAATAAGTTTGTCTACAAAATTGCTTTGGTAAAACTAGAAAACCTAGCAATTATAAGACATTTTAAATGTTGCCGGCCCCTTCACAACCAGTGGATTTCTGAAGAAAAAGTCCCCACATAGGGACTAATTCAACTCCAGGCTAATTAACCATTAGGCTAGCTTCCCAAGTTCGGGGGTCTATTGTACTATCTTCTGCTTGGCCGGTTGGCTATGCTTTCCGCGACTACTGAACTCGGTACCGAGGCAGCCATGGAACGCTAGCCTAGCTCTCACTACTTTTAGCACTTCAGTAACAAAACCAGGAGAACCCAGCTGAGGCCAAGGTCATGTAAGAGAAGAAACTGAGGCCAAGGCTTGCCATTTTTGAGAACCAGAACCAGAGCCAGAACCAAGCTAGTGGTTCAGAAAATACACCAAAATGCACTTTGGTGTGGATGGGTCGGCATACAGTGCTACTGTAAATGATTTCTTGAACATCCCTACAGCCCCAAAACACATAAGTTTCTCCTTTTATTTTTCCTATTAACTTAGAGCGTCCAGATCAGCTTAAGCTCATCTCGACCAATCCCTGAGGAACGAATGTCACAGTCTACAAGCAACAGGGCCCATTTAAAGCCGGGTCAAAACTCGGATGGAGTAGGCCCACAACTCCATCACACAAAAGTTGATAACACCTAGGGAAAAACTTTAAAAAAGGAATTTGGTTGACAAACTTATTCTTCTTACCCACTTAAAAATTGTATGTTCATATGCACAAACGAAATTGCAGCATGATTTCATTTTTATTGATCACATTTTCAAGCAATTTCAAACAGAGAATATCTGACCCACGTTCAAGAGACTTTCATGAGGGAGATTGAAGATCACACTGTTCTCCCTGCATATCTTCCTTAGAAACGCATATATATAATTAATAGCCACTCTCTTACAGATATTAGAGCCTCTCCTTGCTCTCACCACTGTATTCCCAAGTATATGCACCACCCCAGCATCCATACACTTGGTCAAGAACTCCAACTCATCAACCTCCGTTTGGCTACTTATCCGATCCGAGGACATGACAGTACTGTGATTCGGAGAAATTACCTGTATGATCGACTCCACCGATGAAGCTGTGGGGTCCACTGAGTTGGGATTATTATCCCTTAGCAGCAAGTCTCTTGACTGCTCGGTTTTTTGGTGACCCCCACACAAGCTGTACTCGTCGGAGTCAGAACACTCTTCCATCATTGACTCAAGCCGGATGTACACAAAGAGGTTATTGAATAGCTTCTTCTCAAACTCGTCATCTTTCTTGTGGAGGTCCTTATAACCGTATCTCGCGACGCACCGGAACATGTGGAAATTTTTAGGCCCGATCCGCTTTACGAGGAATCGCTCGTCTTCTGGGACCGTGTACACCGGAAGGTACTTCACACATACAAATACAACAACGGAGTGGATGGCCGGGAGGTTGGTGATGAAGTGGGAGAAGATGTGTGGGACCCCACTTGCCAGCTCGGTGTAGATGAGGCCGACACCTGGGACACGGACCAGGCCTAGACTGGGGCCCATCCCGAGGATCCAAGCCATAGAGACCTTGCTGTGCATCTCGAATTCATAGCGCTTGACAGTGCCGTAGTGCCAGACGTACATGATGACAAGACAGGCGGCGGCAATCACGAGCGGGACCCAACCACCCTGGTTGACCTTGAAGAGCACAGCAGAGAAATAGGTGCACTCAACCAAGAGAGAAAAGGTGGTGAAGATGAGGACTATGATCCAGTGGCAGTGCCATACCAGCAACATGACTAGAGTCATGAGCAGTGTAGTCACGAGCATCACTATCACGACAGCCGTACCTGTTGTAATAATACAATAGAACGGGTGGTTGGTTAGTGCAACTTTGTTTAGGTTAAAAAAAAGCTTTTGATATACATGAGATCAACATTGTAGCAGAAGAACAATCTAAATCGAGTGCTAAACGGATATTTATTAAGGGCAAAGTAAGATCACCATCTATCTAGCATCTTGGTCTCTTTCAACCAATGCAAGGGAAAACTGTACATGGGAGAGGTTCTCACACTCATATACTGCTGCCAGTTCTATTTTGGCACAAAAATGCTATGAAAACTGAATTTAGGCGTCATAAGGGCACCATGACAAGAATGAAATGAGAACAGTATAAGGAAATATACTAGTCACAAGTGTCATTTGACGAAAAACAACAGAATGCAGCTTGACATTCTAGCTTTTCAGAATTGGATTCTTGTCCACAAATTAGAAAAAAAGAGAGCCTATTTCCTCCTCTGTCTATACAAATGTCATGCACGTCTAATGAATAAATACAAGAAGCATGTACAAGAACATAGGACTCAGACACGACAGACATCCTGACAGAAAAATATGTGCTGGTTACTTTCGTTTGCCTTGTATTTGAAAAATTAATAAACAATACCATTAGTTCAATGACCCACGTTTCAATGCACAAGTATCATCCAACACATACTAGAGCAACTCACAAACATAAAAACCTAACCAAACTGAGCCTTGAGTCACTATCAATAGGGGTTAGCAACATGCATCAGTTTTCGCCATTAAGCTCTATTGAGGGCATTGTGTTCTGCCAAACTTAGGTCATTCCTAATAACAGCCTCAAAAGTAAGCTTTGGTCTACCCCTCCCCTTAGTGCACCATTTGCTGTAACCTTATCATTCCTAACCGCATTGACCAATCCACGATAGACAAGTCTGAACCACATTAATCAATTCTCTCTCGTCTTATAAACTAAAAACAGAACACTCATTCACTAAAGTAATAAACTTAAAAAATCAAAACACACAAACTCACTAATCTCATCAACAAACCATTGAAAGTTAGCTTAAAACTCACTTACAAAATGCAAAACTCAAGAACGCTGAATGTGCCCACTGTCCAGACTCCAGACACAGGACACACAGGTCTGAGCCATGTTCCTAACGCGCCTGATAAAATAAAATAAAAAATGCAAATGCATTTAGTATACAGAAGTTATTTAGCTGTCAAGGTGATCAAACTGACAACTTTTTCAGTTAGCCTCAAATTTATTGTTCTATCAATTTCTCATCTAAGTCCTGTGATGGTGCATCTTCCATTTTAGCAATGGTTGGCCAAGTAGGGGAGGAGACTTAGATTATTGACACTCATATTTACATACATAAACGACTACACATCTACAGCTCTACAATATAAAAAATCTTTTGCATATAATAAATGAAAAGGTAGCCGTATTTCTATTCTATTCTGTTCTTTTTTTTTTTTTGGTGATTTCTGTTTGTGTCTTGAAACTATTACCTGTCTATCCGGATCATGGAGAGTGCAGAATATTCAATGCAAAACAAGCTCATGTTCGAGCAGAGGGTTCTTTGGCATCACATGGAAAGAATGGGTCTACAATATTTTGGATCCCAGATATGAAAGCGATTTATGGAGGACATACAAACCAAACCAAACCAAGCACTTATGTCCCAATCACTTGAGGTTGGCTATATGAATCCGTTTCCTCCATTGAGCTCTGTCAATGGCCACTTGTTCACATAAACCCATTATACTCATATCTTTGCGTACAACAGCATCTAATATCAATTTAGGTCTACCCCTCCCTGTAGCATTGTTACCGAAAGCTATCATATCCGCTCTCTTAACTACTGCATCTCCTGGTCTATAGTAGACATGCCCAAACCACCTTAGCCTATTTTCCCTCAATTTCTCCTCTATAGTTGCTACACCTACCATCTCACGAACCATTTCATTTCTAATCCTATCTTGTCTAGTCTTACCACACATCCACCTCAACATTTTCATTTCCGCTATACTCATCTTGCTCACTTGCTGTTTCTTAATAGGCCAACATTCTGTCCCGTAAAGCATCGTTGATCTTATGGCAGTTCCATAGAATTTTCCTTTCAATTTTGTGGGTACCCTCTTGTCACTCTTTGTTATCTCCTGGTCTTGAATCATCACTCTTTCTTCATGCGCACTACTGGTACCATTAAACTTGCACACCATATACACAATTTTACTCCTACTTATTCGGAAACCCTTTGACTTTAATGCTTCCCTCCAAATTTCTAATTTTGTATTAGCACCTGTAGCGGTTTCATCTAAGAGGACAATGTCATCTGTAAACATCATACACTATGGGATATTCTCCTGAAATTGTCTAGTCAATTCATCCATAACTAAGGCAAAGAGGTACGGGCTTAAGACTGACACTTAATGCAATCCTACAGTGATTGAAAATTCACTCGTTTCCCCTACTAGTGATCTAATGGTAGTGACGGAACCTACATACATGTCTCTAATCACCTCGATATACCCTTTGGTCATTCCCTTTCTCTCCAAAACCCACCATGTGATGTCTCTAGGCACCCTATCATAAGACTTTTCTAAGTCTATGAAAACCATATGGAGATCCTTCTTCTTTGCTCTGTGTTTTTCTACCAATCTCCTTAATAGGTAGATAGTTTCCATGGTTGATCTTCCGGGCATGAATCCAAACTGTTTCTGACACCGTAGTCAACATACTCAAGCGATGCTCAATAACTTTTTTCCACAACTTCATCGTATGACTCATTAATTTAATACCTTTATAGTTGTTACAACTTTGAATATCTCCTTTATTCTTATAGATAGGTACTAAGGTGCTCATTCTCCATTCGTCGGGCATCTTCCTAGTCATAATAATCTTATTGAACAACTTCGTCAACCAAGTCACCCCCAGGTCACCTAGACTTTTTTCCACATTTCAATAGGGATACCATTTGGTCCTAAGGCCTTACCCGGTTTCATCCTTTTCAAAGTTTTAACCACTTTGAACTTTTATATTCTCCGATAAAACTCATATTCTATGTTCTCACCAGCTACATATACTTCCTCCCCACCAAAGCCTCCTTCATGTTTCTTGTTTAACAACTTCTCAAAATACAATTTCCATCCATCCCTGATCGCCTTGTCTTTCACCAACACCACCAAATCAATACCTTTTATACACTTAACTTAAGAAACGTCTCTAGCTTTCCTTTCTCGCAGCTTGGCAAGTTTATAAATAATCTTTTCTCCATCCTTACTATCAAGTCTAGCATAGAAATTCTCCTAGGCTTTCAACTTACCGTCCCTAACGTCTTTCTTAGCTTTGTTGCTAGCTTGCTTATAACCCTGAAAATTTTCCTCATTCCGGTGCTTTTGCCACTTTTTAAAGCACTCTTTCTTGGCTTTTACCATGGTTTGAACCTCGTCATTCCACCACCATGTCTCCTTAGAAATTGGACCTTTTCCCTTCGACTCCCAAGAACTTCTTTCGATATTCTTCTAATACCGTCAGCTATGGTATTCCACATATTGTCACGATCACCTTCCACTCCCCACCGTACTTCTTGAGACATTCTTTCTTTGAATACCTTCAGTTTCTCCCCTTAGGCCCCACCATTTAGTCCGTGGACATCAAGTTTCCTTTCTCCTTCTATTATTCCCCTTGAGACAAATATCTAACACCAAAAGTCTATGTTGTGTCACTAGACACTCTCTGGGAATAACCTTACAATCCTTACATGTCAAGCGGTCTGCACCTCTAGCAAGAAAATAGTCGATTTGGCTTCTATTGGCTCCACTCTTAAAGGTAATTAAATGCTCTTCTCGCTTCCTATAGAGAGTATTCCCCACTATAAGGTCAAAAGCTACTGTGAAATCTAAAATCTTCCTACCACCTTCGTTTGGGTCACCAAATCCAAAGCCACTATGCACCTTCTCATACCCTTGCTTATGCACTCCCACATGACCATTGAAATTGCCTCCTATAAATAGCTTCTCCCCAAAAGGTATCTCTTGAACCACGTCATCCATCTGCTCCTAGAATTGCTCTTTAGTAAGATCATCCAAGCCTACTGGGGGTGCGTAAGCACTAATAATATTAACCATGTTCCCTCCGATCACAAGCTTAACTAAAATAATCCGATCTTCTTTCCTCGTGACTGTAACTACCACATCTTTCAGGTATTTATCTACTACGATACCTACCTCATTTCTATGTCTATCCTTGCCCGTATAGTAAAGCTTATAACCTGTGTCCTCTATCTCCTAGTTTTCTCCCATACCCATTTAGTCTCCTGAAGGCAAGCTATACTAATCCTCCTCCTAAGCATGGTGTCAACTAGCTCTCTAGTCTTACCCGTTAATGTCCCTATATTCCAAGTAGCTAAACAGATCCTATAGTCCTGCTCGTCCAGGCACGCGTGAGAACCCTTACTCATTTATCACCATACCCGAGCGCCGGTGTGGCGCCCCTTGCTCATTTTTTAAAGCACCTGAAGGCAGGCGCAACGCGTCGCTTAAAGGGAATGTTCTAGCATGTCTCGTTATCATCTTTGAATTCATGTCATAAAGATCTGACAAGCTTTTTACGTGCTGGCTGTCCGCTACCAAATGCACAACCCTCCTCCTTTATCCGGGCTTGGGACCGGCTGGAAAAGAAAAATAAGGCTCTAAGCACGAACCAGGCGGAGTTGATTTATGGAGGACATAAAAAAGAAAAGGAAAAATATAGGACTACAATAGAAATGAAGATATAAAACTTACTAATTTTCCTTCTTCGAATTAATCAGTTCACAAATTATCATCCAAACACAGCATCAAACACAGGCTATCTTGTCACTTAATTAAACACATTCTCTGGCCCTATGGCATTAGTAAAACATTTATTACCAGTTGTCAAGTATGGAATCCATAAACATTGAAGAGATAAGCTGCTTGTTTCATGAAATTCTAATACCACTAATATTAACTTAAGCAAATAGCATACACACACACAAACACATACATAGGAGTTGGAAGATCATTGTTCTGTCCCAAGGTAATGGCTAGGATAAGATGAGAGAGATAGATCGGCAAACCTATTCACATATATTTTCTCATTGTTCTATGCCTAGGTGGTTTGGACATGTCAATCGTAGATTGGCCGATGCGGCAGTTAGAAGGAATGATATGGTTACAAGAGGAAGTAATACTCCAGGTAGGGGTAGAACAAAACTAGCTTAAGAGGCAGTAGTTCAAAAGAATCTAGATTTTAAATATCAGGGAGCACGATGTACTCGTCAGAGCTCAATGGAGAAAATGGATTCATGGAGCCGAACCCAATTCATTGGGCCTAAAGGCACAGTTTAGTTTGGCAACGTAAATGGCTAGGATTAAAGAAGTAAAGACAAATGGTCCATAATGATGGCAACTTAATAACGCAAAAGGAACAACGAGTGAAACAAATAGAAGGAGAAGGGAAGAAAGAAGGGTTGTGGCAAAAGGTAAAGATAAGAAGAGAAAAAGCAGCAATGCTTATGCACGTATGCGAGACATATATAGCATAGTGATTACACTCTTCAACAAAATAATTGAGTCCATCACCTAGTACATCATGCCTTATACTGGAGCAAACCCGGCAAAAAACTTAAGCCTTAGTTTGATAATTTTTTTTTACCATAATGAACCTTGAAGCCAAGTCTCAGCCTACACCAAAAACAAATACTTAGCCTTCCCATGATCATGATTCCATCGTAATCACCACCTTCATACTTCTTGTATCACTTGTCCAAAAAAAATAAAATTACTAGCTGTATCACAATTCTAAAATGGACGCCTGCTTTCCTACCACATGCATATCTTCTCCACTATGAATAGATGGAATGAAGTTACTGACTACATCTCGCTTAATGAACAGAAGATACACTCACCATAAGCATTCCCAATTTGGCTTTGATTTTTGAATCCGGCAGTCACGGCAATGCATAGAATCATGAGGATCCAATTAATATCTGGACTATATATCTGCCCAAGGAATTTCTTTGATGTATGCACAACCTTGACTCTAGGGAAACATCCAAGTGCAAGTGCCTGCTTAATTATGGAAAAGGTCGCAGATATGGTGGCTTGACTTGCAACAATAGCAGCTAGTGTTGCAACAACGAAAACTGGCCAGTAAATAGCATCTGCAGAATAAAACATTATCAAGGTTGTATCATTTCCAACCATTTAGTCTACTTTAGAGTAGCAACACAAAGTTCATTACCAAAACGCTTTCGGAGCATTTTGCTATTCATGCCAACTCCAACCATATTACTCTATTTCTACCTCAATTTGTGAAAAACGCACTCAACACTTGAAACATTTCTCCATTCTCACTCCAAAGTTTCATCCATCATTCAAAATGGGAGTTGGCACTGGCCCAGGCAGAGAAACAGGGCAATCATGCAAATTATGAGCACACCTTCAACTCTTAGACCTAATTTAGCTGTGGAAGATTCTGTGAGATGGCTGCCTGCCCTTAGTGGTATTTTCTCAGTTCAAACTGCTTGGAAAGCTCTCAGGAACCCTCTCCCTAAAGTTCCATGGGCTCATATTGTATGGCTTAAGCAAGATATTCCTCGATGAGCTTTTATCATGTGGCTTGTTTGCTGGGGTAGGCTCTCTACAAAGGATAGACTCTTATCATGGGGGATGAGGGTGGACCCTCAGTGTGTTTTTTGTCAAAGTGTGAACAAGTCCCATGAGCATCTCTTCTTTCATTGTTCTTTCTCATCTAATATTCATGTCAAAGACTTTAAGAACATCCCTTTTTTTTGTCACAGTCTACAGGAAAAGAAGATGTACATATTGTAGTACACCTGTAATAAAAAAAATTATCCTCTTGCATAAAGGATCGAAACTCATCCACTTAGAGCAGGAGAGTTTCAGAGGGTGGGTTGGAGCATTTCCGTCCGATACAGAGGTTCGGTGGAGATGGTTTTAGTAAAGTGATGAAGACTCAATACACTTCACATCAGAAGGGTATCCAAAAGTTGGGAGGAAGGGTAGAGGTAGGTTATAAAAATACCAATACAAACCTGGAATAGAACGGTAGAATGCATCAATCACATGGTTCTGGTTTTTCATGAGGTAAGCAGCTTGTCCAGAATAGGCTGACAGAAGGCAAGGAAACACAACAACTGTGAAAGCAAGTCGAATAGCAGAAACTGGAAAATGGGCTAGGTCAGCAAAAAGTGCTTCCGTCCCTGCAATAGAAAATCATCAATCATCAAAAATCAAAGCCACTGGTTCCCTAGTGATCTACTAAATCAAGCACAGACTTTACAAGAAATTAGGGGGGAAAAGCCACCTGTGATACTAAGCATAATCCCCCCAAGGGAAATCCAACCTCCTTTCCCTCCCCTTCTCAAGTACCGATATATGTACACTGGTGAAAAAGCTTTGAGTACACTGCTGTCATATTTCCAGACGTTGAATATGCCGATACCTCCAATTAAGAGAAACCAAAGCAGCACAATTGGTGCAAAAAGCCACCCTACTTTATCAGTGCCGTAGTGCTGCATGCTAAACACACCAATCAAGATGATGACAGCCACAACCACAACTATACCTGTTGCACGAAACATCATTCAGTTTGAGACCAAAATTAATCAATTCAGAAGCAGGAATGTGGAAAACACCATTGGAGTCAAACCCTAGAGAGAAACATTGAAATTTGAGAGGTAAATAGAGGTAGCATAGTGTCGGTAAGGAAATACCATTACTCATGTTGGGGTGGTCGACCTTGATTCCTCCAGCAGCCGAAAGAACTGTAAAACAATCTTTAGTTAAGGATCTTATAATGTGGACAAAGGAAAAAGTAAAAAGCATGTCACAGATAAATAAGACTATAGATGATGACACCTGCTCAGGAGAGTATAAAAATATGACAATGATACCTTCAAAAATGCCACCAACAAAATAAACTTAAATAAATGACATTAAAGAGGATGGTTCCTGTCAGACTGACTCTCTTTCTTCTTATTTTTTTCCCTTTTTTTTAACATTTGGCAGTCCCAATATTTGCCGCAAAAAGTGCATCACCAACTCTCGTCTTTAATTGGCTCAAAATCCTTACTCCAGCGTCTCAAATCAGCTTTTACCAGTTTAAGCTTACTAGGTCGAATTAAATTAGGACTGCCATCCACCACAACTATAAGCGTTTGATACTTGGCCCAGAAACCCTCCAGGACCTCCACCATTGGCCACATGTTGTCAAACCTAAAAAGCCATGGCCTTCGTCCAACATCCACCGTCACTGCAGTAGAGCAAAAGCGGAACATGTTCGGACAACGGTCAGGGAAAAGGAATTCGAAACATCGCAGAAAAGTGATATTTTCAACCAAAAAAACGAAGACCGGTCAATATGGTACTTATATAGGTTGTGTAAAAGAGGACTTGGTGCGGATTATGCTGAGAGGGGGGTGAATATAAAATACTTTCAAAAATCTATTCCAAGTTGCAAATTCTAATCCAATACTGATCAAATCTTAAAGGCATCCTGAAACATAAATTACCCAAGTCTAGAATAAAGAAACACTCGTAACATAGTTTTGACGTGGAAACCTATATGCCAGATGATCTCAGGGATGAAAATGATGGACAACCAACAGTGTCACCTGGACCTTGTTTGGTTTGGGATTTCGGATTTGGGAGGAGAGAGATAAAAAGAGAAATGAGAGTAATAATTAGAGAGAGAAGTTTTTGGGGACCATGTGCAGAGAGAAGGTTTGGGGACCAACTCACATGGAAAACACTCCACTGTACAGATCTCAACCCCAATGGCTTGTATACTCCTCTCTAACTCAGTGTACAACATGTCTTCAATTTTTGTTTCTCAAAAATGCACTAAGTTGGCCCTCTACAAGTCTCACTGCTACAATACACCCTAAAAAAACCATCCACGGTCAGTAAATTCAGGCCCTGCACCATTTCAACTCAATATTTTAATACTCATTTCGAGCAGCGAAGAGCCTCGTTCCTTCCTTATACACCGGACTAGCGATCACTTCCACCTCCTCCACAACTCCTCTCAAACAGACCTAGTAAACTTATGAAAAGGAGTTCAAGGACAAACCTATTATAAAACTGCATAAAATTTCAGATCAAATTCCCCAATAAGTTAGTCATATTGGCCTTCTATCACCACCATTTTCACATCTTCAATCCTGGATGATAAAAATGAGTCGAAATACTTGAATGATTACCCTCAAAAAGTAAACAAAACCATTTTTTCTCTATACTGTTGCGGCAACTCTCTTATATCGCTCCACAACCATGTCCCCATCAGCAGAATGTCTTAATCCAAATAAACAGCTACAACCACAATCAGTATAGATAAACACACAGCATACATGTTCACAAGTAAATAACACAGCAGAGAGCTAACTAAAAGAGTTTCAAATGGTTCAATTACGAAGGAGGATGTATTTCAAATAAAGAAGATGAAACAAGCTAGTTATACCTGATATGGCGGGAGTGAGAATTCCATCCCCAATCAGCATGCAAGTGCCAACAAGGACAAGTATAAGAAGTGCATTCTTTCTGGATGCAAATTTCTCCAACCATCTCTTCGTTTTTGCAGCAAAGGAATGCTCATGAAACTCTCTGCGGCTATAAGTTGTCAGCTCCTCGTCTGTCCTGTGTTGGTTAGGGAGTGTTTTAATTTTTGCATGTCGGCACAGTAGTGAATACAGGGCAAAAGTTCCACCTGCACGAGTGAAAAATAATACAAGGGCTGCCTCATCATGATAAACAAGTGATCAGCTTTATGCTATACCACAATTGGAAGCGTGTGCAACTGTCAGAATGGATTATTTTTGTAAGTATGAATTGAAACGTAAATGAACACTTCTTCGTATACTCCGTACAGTACCTTAAGGGTCCATTTCGATAGCAACAAATTTCAAATTAAGGGATATGACAACGATTTATTGAATGCTATAATACCCTAGTACTTGTATCCCAGTCATTCTGTACGGAAAACTCACTCTACATTTCTTCATGATGTACTAGACTCTCTTCTTTAAGATCTCTGTTTCTAGGCGAATTTGAAACTGAGCTACGAGACCCTATTCATAACTAAGGTTCAAGGGGCTCATCTTCGAATTAAAGAAAGCTTAGGGTTAATCCAAAATTTCCCAAAACCCATTTGTCAACTAAAAGCAACCACTGTCCAATGAGAGACCACAACAACCAGCAAAGCCTCCATTTTGGTAAACCATGTGCTTCAATTTCAGTGATCACCTGGCGCAAATATGGTAGTCACAAAACCATCAAATAATTCTCCACCTTAGACAACATTTGAACGAGTACTCAAAACCAGGAATCTTTCTCGCCTACTTCGCATTGCCTGAATCAGATACTGGTAACACCTTCAAGTCCAACTAATTACCAAATCAAGTCCATGCAAGGCAATCTTTGCTTACGCTTGACAGCCGAAATCTTCCATAACATCATAGTCGCTAGATTCATGAGAGCATCTTCAGCAAACATCAAACAAAATGCGCTCTGACATCATAGGCTTCATCCTCTCAATTTACATCTGAATTTTGATTAGGTGTATAGCACTTTGGCTGTCCCAATACGCTGTTCCAAACCCAGATTACCAACCAGACCTCTCATCCATATAGCTTGCTTCAATGCCTATGAAGCCGCCATGTACTCCGCTTCAGTCGTCAAGGCAACTCCAGATGTAAATTGTATTCCATTCCAACTAATATATTGCATTTAGCAAGAGTGAAACCATAACATGTCATAGACCTCAACAACATCTATCCAAGTCTCCAACATACTGAAGTGGCATAGGGCTGTAAATGAGCCGAATATTAGAATGTTCAGATTCGCTCATTAACTTTTTAGCGAACTCGAACTCGAGCCAAACTCAATCAAAATTTGACAAGCCGAACTTGCCTAGGTTTGAGTGAAACTCGAGCTCGTTCACGAGCCTTAATGAGCCGATAACATCATATATTTATGCTTTCATACAGGTTTTCATACAGGTCTAAAACTGCAAATAAAAAGTGTAGTATGTAGTTATGTACATAAATTCGTTCTTAGATACTATATAAAGTAATAAAAACATATGCAATTATGCATAAATAAGTTTTTTGTAATTACAAATGTTTATACTTGTACAAGTTCTAATATTTTCATTATGCATACATATAAAATTCATTCCCATGATATACATATACTCTAGGTTCGCGAGCCTAATCGAGCCGAATACTGTCCATTTATGAAACGCGCCTAAAATTGGGGCTCGGCTTTGGTTCATTTAGCAGACGAATCGAACTCGAACGAGCCTTTACCAAGTCGAGCCTCGAACAGTTCACGAACGGCTCAGTTTATTTACATATCCAATATCACTAGCTGACGTGTCATTGCCTCGGCCACATACAAGTTCAAGTAATGCAGTATCCATTTCTTGCTCTGTGAATGAGCTTTTCATAGAATAGCTATTCGTAGTGCAAACTACGACAAACATGCACTGGCATATGGAGCAGAGATGCCCACAAGGCAGCTATGGGTCCCCATTTTTTCACCAAAAATTAGGGCTCCCACTTAAGTAGAAATATTGAAATATGGAACTGTTTTAGTTACTTCCAGAAATCAATGATGTAGTTAAGGTGTAAGTGTGTGGTGCCTAAGTCATCATGTCTTAGGTTCGATAATGGTTATGCTCATTTATACTGGCCAGAGATTTTTGCTTGAAGAACTTTTCCTTTGCTCTTGTGACCGTGATTCAAAGGCCACAAAATATGTAAACAAATCTTTTGAGCGCTATCGCAAACCAATGAAGTTATTTCGAAAACATCCAGTTTAGGATTAGTTTAAATTGGTACAATTAAGAGATTTATTCTGGGTTGGCACCTCAAAGCTTACTACCATTCTAGGAAAGCTCTTGATCCTGAATGAAGGTAGTTATTGTTATCAGTTTTGTCCAATGATCTTAGGATTTGCTCAAATTGACATACTATACATGATTCTTCCTTTTCAACGCTCCGTTAAACTGACTTCCACAAAAATCAGGTTATTTGTTTCCAGCATCAAATCTCACACTTAACCAGATAACTATTGGTCCATATTTCCATGCCTCCATTATAAACAAAACAGAAACAAAGAACGAAAGGCTCATCGGTAATGTTTTAGGTTCCACATTGTTTTAAAACCTGCATTCTTATAAAGACTTAGACCACCAGATCTGCAAACAAAGTTGGAAGCATGCTCTGTCCTTGTCCCGCCAATTCAAGCTCATGAACATTGCAAGTTTTAGGTTTTGGAAAGTGGTTATTCAATATACTTTCTTTTAGCCATTTTTGGTAATATATTCACCGCAGAAAATAGGGTATAATTTTGAGAAGGTTGGATAATAGGGTATAAACCATGCCTACGATTAGTTTCGACGCTTCCTTCAGACAGAAACTTGCCCTCCCTCCCTCAACATGGGCACATTCTAAACAGATTTGCATGCAAGTACAGTTCACATCTACTCATTGGCCTAGTATTTTATTCATTATAGATTAATGCATCTAAAGTAGCCTTTTATTTTTTGAGTTCCATTACTGGGAATCAACTACTAAGCCATCAATTTTGATGACCAAAAGAATTTTCTGTGTCAAGCACAAGGGATGGTAAATTGAGGAACAAACTTTTCCACAAACATCTCAAAGACAGCAACAAAGAATTTCTTGTCAGAGTTACCGCTGGAAAAAAGTTACAATGCTTATAACCAAGTGTTCTATAGAAGTGGTAATATCTATTGTTAGTAAGTATTCATCTTTGTCATGCAATTATAGGGTATGCATATTTATCTGCTTACCTTGACCGTTGTCATTCGCCTTGCACACTATAAAAACATATTTGAGCAGTGGTATAAGAGTGAGGGAGTATATAATCAACGACAGGGCTCCAATGACGTCCTCTGGATCACTGATTCCATGAGGGAAAGTGTTGTAGAACACATACAAGGGAGATGTTCCCAAATCTCCATAGACCACACCGAGACTCTGAAATGAAAGTCTAAGAAGCAATAGTGCCGAGAATTTCTGCAGGATTCAAAATTAATCAGCAATAAAAGTGGTGTAGCTTCATCAACTATAATATCATTTCATCTCCTTACTACTCCTACGCTATGTTCAGATACCTGTAATCAACAGTATGATTGGAACCTGATTACTAATAATCAAGTATCTAATAATCTTATCCATAAGATAGTCCATTCTAATGTGGACTAATTCAGGAATCTTATACAAGAAATTCTTATAGAGGCACTTTATAAGAGTCCGCGTTCCCAAAATTTACATATTGAGCCTGGAATCTAATATAATCTTGGGAAAGGTTGGGCCCCGGAGCTATGGCTAAGGTTGGGGGCGCCATGGCACCCCCCAGCTTTCATATAACTCAACTAGATACCCTACATAATATTCATCTTTCAATAAGTCCCCAAAATCATTTAGGCAATTGGCACCCCCACAATTTATAGAACTTGTCTTAAGACCATAACCCAATAAACTTTAATTTAGTTTTATAGTGGTTCATGGAGCATATTTCTTTTTCTAGTAATCTTACTCAATTGGATTACGAGTTCTACTATTAGTGCGACTTTTAATGTTCACCAATCACGAGAGGCCTAAGTACAAGAATACGGAATTACAAACTATGAAGAGAGCACATACATATAGGTTGAGTTGAACGGTATAGCAACAATTCATATATCATTTTGTCATATTTCTTGGGATCGAATGGAATTGATTTTATTGTTCACACGTAAATTTAGTTCTGCATTTCCAATAAGTTTCTTCTCACGACAGGGCTTTGAAAAACGTGCTTGGAAACCTAGAACTAAAAAATTTGTATCCATATGTGAAAATTTATGTCAAATGACTTGAATTCAGCTCCCCAAAAGCAAACTCCAGGCTCCGTACCTGGTTCAGTATCATCCGGGACCCCAATCACGTTCCTGTTCCAATCCATTCCAAAGTTATGAATCATGGGGATCCAAAAGTAACAATCCCAAAACCCCTCAAGATTCCTACCAGTCAAATTTAGGCTAGGTTAAAGCTAGTAACCACAAATAGCATAAGTGTAAAGTACATAAATAAATGTTACCATCAAGTTTTCCGAGCAATACCAGCAATTAGCTAGTGCTTAAATCTAGAATTACAAAATTGGGAGAATCAATTCTCCAAATCATCATGCAACAAAATACTAGTAGCATGCATGCACTTAAATCATTTGTTCAGTTTAGTGTTCAAAACAAGGAATTAATCGGTGATTAATCACCGATTAATTGCTAAAGGGGCCTATCTGATTAGGTCCGATTAACG